>SJXQ01002347.1:78038-123822 GCA_006408695.1 Aepyceros melampus
GGGGATCACCAGTGGGGATCCGGAGAATGGGCCAGCTGAGAGGTATTTAGGAAAAGAGCTCCATGTTTTTGTCCTGATGGCATATCCTGATTAAGATAACATCTGCCCTTGTGTCTCTTTGAAGACATTTAATTCTCATAAAAGATGCATCCCGGTCCCTGCAGGCCTACAGCTCCAGTGTTGACTAATGTGATCACGTGCAGCAATTCTGCTGCCAAGAAGTCTCTAGAAGGAAAAGCAGCACCTGCTTTATTTTTTCTTTTTCTAATTTCTCCCTTTGTTCCTCACCTTGTGTTCACAACACTTTGTGTATGACTCAGCTGGAAGAGCTATTATATTTTATTGTCATTATCTATTTCTATAACTGTCCATTATCATGCGGGCTCCGTGAGAGCACATACTGTATCTTAGTTATCTTTCTGTCTCCAGAGCTTAGCATGGAACCTGGCTATGGGATTTGATTTGTAAGTGGCTGCATCGATGTGTAAATAAATGAGTCAGCAGTCGCATGAGTTAAGCACTTTATTTCTGCTCTGTCTTCTCAGCCTGTCTTTGGCCCTTTATAATTGCCTTCCTCTCTGGTCTGAGTTAACATATTAGCTGTCTTTCTTTTCCCCTGGGTGCTCTACTTACCACTACAAATATTTTTCTATGAGTTGTGCCAATAAACTTCTGGAAAACACGTCTCTTGCTCATGCGTCTCTGTTTATGTATGGAGCCGTTTTTCTGATTGCCTGCATCTTCCGGAAATGCTCGCAGGGTTTGTTCTGCAGCTTTGGGAGCTCATTCTTCATCACTGTTGTTGTCATAACCGTCAGATTACTGAGAGCGCGCTGTGCTCAGTGCCCCAATCAGGGAGGGCGAAGGCGGTGAACAATGGTGGCCTCTTCCCTAAATGATCCACCGCCAAAGACAGAGAGTCAAAGATGACTCACAAAGCTATAGACGATATACAAATGGGTAAGGGAAATATTCATATTGTATAAAACCAAAATGCAAGAATAGTTCCTTTAGTGGTTATTCAATCAATAAGTCATGTCCAACTCTTTGCAACCCCATGGGCTGTAGCACACCAGGCTTCCCTGTCCTTCACTATCTCCCAGAGTTTGCTTATACTCATGTGCACTGAGTCAGTGATGCCATCCAACCATCTCATCCTCTGCTGCCCGCTTCTCCTCTTGCCCTCAATCCTTCCCAGCATCAGGGTCCTTCCCAATGAGTTGGCCCTTTGCATCAGGTGCCCAAGGTATTGGAGCTTCAGCTTCATCATCAGTCCTTCCAGTGAATGTTCAGGGTTGATTTCCTTTAGGATTGACTGGTCTGACTCCTTGCTGTCCAAGGGACTCTTGGAGAAAAAAGATGGCAAGTTTCCCAAACTAGGAATCAGGACATAGAATCTCCCTATGGGCTCACAAGCAGCTGGGCAGCTGAGCCATATATGGCGTTGGACTTGGGATGTTCCCTCATAATGCCGTGGCCTCCCTGGCCTGTTTGGTTATCCGTGCATGGTAGGAAGGAAGAGCTGCCACCTCTGTTTTCTTTATAAAGGCTTCCTTGGCCTCTCACGTTCATCTTTCCACAAACCCAGAACAGACTGTCATTATAAAGTAAAAGCATATACCCCACGAGGGATAAGAAGTAGCTTTTGAAACTTATTTCCCTAAACCCACCAAGGAAGACTGCCTGAATTAAAGTATTTTTTGACCTCTCAGCTCAGCGTGTGTAATGTAAATCCTCATTTTCCATGAAACCTAATCTGTAGAAATATAAAAACAAACTAATAGAAGTAGAAATAAACAAATAGTAAAACCATTTGCTTGTCAATCCCCAGATAGCTCATGGCATGTAACTGAATAATTCCCAAGCATCTTTGTAACTGCATAGAAAACTCTGGCTCTATGTACCGAATGTGTTGTTTCCATTTTGAGTTTTTCTTTCATTAATTTGCTAAACTAAAAATGATCAATTTCCTTGACATTTTCCCTCTTTCAAACATTACCCCTTGAGATTTTCATTTCTATTTTTTTAAATTCTTTTGATTTCCAGTTCCAGCACACATATTTATAAAACATTTTGCTGTTTAAATATGTTAGTGATAATGTCAGTCAACAATAAAAAAAAATCATGTTTGTTATGGAAAGGGGATTATGTTTCAGGGTAAAATAAAAATTTTTCTTCTAATTTTATTTTTTCTGGTTTAGTGTTAATTTGGTTTTTGTTTTCTGTGCTCAGACTTTGAATACTTGGTGGGGCTTTACTGCCACCTGCTGTTTCTTCATGTAATAACTCGTTCCTTTGATTCAAATATTCTGATAGACTGTGACATATAGAGTCCCCCCTTTCCTCTTATTTTTTCCTTAGTTAAAGCAAAGTGAAGCAAACGCAGACACCAAGGAAAAGCTCCCTTTGCGACTTCGCATCTTTGAAAAATTTCCGAACAGACCGCAAATGGTGAAGATCTCAAAGCTTCCTTCAGATTTTACAGTCCCTAAATCAGGTATTAAAGTATTTCCTTACTTATCTATCTCAAATATCCTGTAAAACATTCCTCTTAAGTCTGATTCATCCCTTTCAAACTCATGTGGGCGTGGCTTCTTTCTAAGTTATTATCCACGCTACTACTCTGTCTTCCTCTCTTAAAAATTATTGATCCCTTTAAACAATACACCCAGAGCAGAGTCACCTGTGTCAGCCCGGGCAGGAAGACTGCCAACCGACCCCTGCTTCTGCCTGAGACGCTCCTCGGGAATCTGACGTCCCAGGGAACTGGTGCAGGTGGTCCAACTTGCAAAGATGCTGTGTAGGCAGACACTGGCCTCTGACCTCAACCATGTCAGGATAAACTTGCCTCTGAGACCCTCTGAGTTCAACTAAATGGAGAAATGACCACCGGCCAGGTTTCTGGATGACTGTGACAGCATTTGTTTAGAATGTCATGTCTGGGTACAATATACTTTGTCTCCCAGTTTTTTTAAAAGAGGAACCATAGCATTTTATACTCATACTAATATGATTTTATACCACCTTTGCCGTCAGGTTAAACACTTATACTGCAGATGCTTTAAAACACTTATTTTTAATGTTTAAAGGAAAGTCTTCCAGTTCTAGCTCAAAAATTATAAATATAACTAGAATAATGTCAGATATGACATTTTTATGTAAATACTTTTAAAAATAATTCTATGGGAAGTTTATAAAAGTATGAGACTGAAGGTCATGCCATAAATTTAAAATTCAAATGAAAATATATTTGCACTTCTGATTTAAAAAAAAACCACAAAATTTAAAACCTGAAAATACAAAGTATATAAAAGAGTCATAAATTAGACTCAAGGTTAGTGGTGATTTGAAAAGATGTTATTTGAATTCTCCCCATGCTTTGGAGATCAGATGAAGTTTCATTTGAGTTATTTTGAGTCTTTAAAATTATCTCTTAAGGATTCTTATAATAAGTGAAAATTCAGAGAGATGAACTAAGATCTTATTACCACAATAAGATTCAAAAGATACCATTATTACTGAATGCTATGCTATGCTATGCTAAGTCACTTCAGTCGTGTCCGACCCTGTGCGACCCCATAGACGGCAGCCCACCAGGCTCCCCTGTCCCTGGGATTCTCCAGGCAAGAACACTGCAGTGGGTTGCCATTTCCTTCTCCAATGCATGAAAGTGAAAAGTGAAAGTGAAGTCGCTCAGTCGTGTCCGACTTAGCGACCCCATGGACCGCAGCCTACAAGGCTCCTCCATCCATGGGATTTTCCAGGCAAGAGTACTGGAGTGAGGTGCCATTGCCTTCTCCGAATTACTCAATATTGTTGCATAAAAGTAACTTTAGGGACATGACTTTTTAAAACAGGAATGACTGAAGATGCAGGCATTTTTCTCTAAATTAAACACTTTGCAAATAATATTTTCAATTATATCTAAACACCTCTTGGTCTTATTTTCTATGCACTTGTCTATGAACATGTCTTATTTTCTATGAACTTGTGTCACGGCTTTAACTTAGCTCAGGCAAACGAGTGCTCGCAGAACGCCATCCCGGCCCTGTCTCCATGTCGTTAATAATGCTTTATGTGCGTGTGCTTCTTTTGCAAAGGGAAAGTTTCATGAAGCAGTTTATTGATCGCCAGCAACAGGACACCTGCTGCCTCTTACGAAGCCTTCCGTCCACGTCTTCCTCGTCCTGCGATCACTCCAAACGGTCTGCGATTGAGGACAACAAATACATTGACCAAAAAGTAAGGACCACTGCCTCAAACAACAAGATTTTTCCTTAAGCCTTTGTTAGAGGAAAGGGCTTCCCAGGTGGCTCAGTGGTAAAGAATCTGCCTGTCAAGGCAGGGGATATAAGGGACACCAGTTCGCTCCCTGAGGCGGGAAGGTACTCTGGAGGAAGAAATGGCAACCCACTCCAGTATTCTTGCCTAGTAAATTCCATGGACAAAGGAGCCTGGCGGGCTACAGTCTAGGAGGTTGAAAAGAGTCCGAGGCAACTTCTCCAGTAACCACCATTTATTGAGTTTACTAAGGCCTTGGCAGGTATGACCTCTAGGCACATTATCCTATTCATGTTCTGATTTACCTATGTCTTTATCATTTGGGTTTCCCTGGTGGATCAGAGGAGAAGGCAATGGCACCCCATTCCAGTCCTCTTGCCTGGAAAATCCCATGGACGGAGGAGCCTGCTAGGCTGCAGTCCATGGGGTCGCTACGAGTCAGACACGACTGAGCGACTTCACTTTCACTTTTCACTTTCATGCATTGGAGAAGGAAATGGCAACCCACTCCAGGATTCTTGCCTGGAGAATCCCAGGGACAGGGGAGCCTGGGTGGGCTGCTGTCTCTGGGGTCGCACAGAGTCAGACACGACTGAAGCGACTTAGTAGCAGCAGGTGGATCAGATGGTAAAGAGTCTGCCTGCAATACAGGAGACCTAGGTTCGATCACTGGGTCAGGAAGATCCCCTGGAGAAGGGAATGGCAACCTCCTCCAGTATTCTTGCCTGGAGAATCCCATGGACAGAGAAGCCTGGGGGACTATGGTCCATGGATTGCAAAGAGTTGGACACGACTGAGTGACTTTTCACTTATCATTTGAAAAGTAGATAGGGAATTTTTTCCCAAATTCCACAGTTAGAAAATGAAAGACGGATCACAGAGTTTGTGAAAGAGATTACACATTCGTTTGTTTGCGAAAGCATCTAATTCAATTGCACGTATTTCTCTTTTGGAACTCCTAGCTTCTCTTTTAACCCTTTAAATTGTTGCCGCCATTTTTCTGCGGTTTACCATCAAATAAAGTCCTCTACATACAAACAAGTTCTGTTCCAAGAGTGCACTCGAAAGTCCGATTTGTTCTTAAGCCAACAAAATTAGCCTTGGCACCCACCTGTCACAGTCAGCTGTATTGTACTGTATTATAATAGCTTTATGACACTTTTCACGCATAATACATAAGAACCAAACACAAAAAAGAAAGAAACACTTTTAATCTTACAGTACAGCACCTTGAAAACTACAGTAGTGCAGTTGGCACACAGGCTGGCATCGAGGGGATGGCAGGAAGAGCTCCTGACTGGAGGAGGGGGAAGGGTGGGAAAGGGTCGTCAGGGGTGGGAGATGGAGTGAGATGGGATGCGAGCTGCAGTGTTACTCATGCCCGATGCTGATGAAACGCATGCTGGAATCCTCAAACTTGAAGGTTCTCAACTTGAAGGTTCATTTATAGGGGACTTACGGTTTATTCTTCTCTATTATTATGTGGACATAAAATACCAGTTCCTTCACGCTCCAAGATTCTCTGTTTCTCCCCATTCTCCAAAGGTTACACTTCAGAGGATGTTTACTTATTCCTCTTCTCCTTTTCTCTCATCCCCTCCCAGAATGAAACGAACTTCTACCCTTTATCACTCCCCCAATTCCCCCATTCTCTGCTGTAGTTTAGTGATTTTATTCTCAATGATAATGACGATGGGGTTTCCCTGGCGGCTCAGACAGTAAAAAATCTGCCTGCTGTGCAGGAGACCTGGTTTCAATCCCTGGGTCAGGAAGATCCCCTGGAGAAGGGAACAGCAACTCACTCTGGTATTCTTGCCTGGAGAATCCCAGGAACAGAGGCGCTTGGCGGGCTACAGTCCATGGGGTCGCAAAGAGTCGGACACGACTGAGCGACTCACACACACGTGATGCTGATGTTTATTTATTTTGTAGTGTGTTTCCTCTCCAAGCTTCCCAGGTGGTGCTAGTGGTAAAGAACCTGCCTGCCAATATAGGAGACGAAAAGAGATACAGGTTCAATCCCTGGGTTGAGAAGATCCCCTGGAGAAGGGCATGGCAACCCACTCCAGTATTCTTGCCTGGAGAATCCATGGACAGAGGAGCCTGGCAGGCTATATACATGGGGTTGCAAAGAGTTGGACATGACTGAAGTGACTTTGCACGCACATACACAAAGACTTATACTCTTTTTAAAAAGTTCTTATTAAACTTGTCATGTCTCTTTCCCCATAGTTATGTTTACTCAGTATTGTGTACATGGCATAGAAGCAGAAACATTTTAAGCCAGTGAAAGGATAATTCCTGGTTTCAGCTGATTGGTCTGAAATTGCACTTTACATACAAAAACACAGATTGCCTTATTTTCTAAATGTATTTCGGAAGTGGACTTTAAGCCAGAGAGTGTGCTATGAAGCCCCAGTCTGGGCTCTGGTTATGACCTGCCCTTTCCAGGAAGGATGCTGAGAGCTGATATCATCAGATGCCCAGCTTGCCAAATCCACAGCTTGCATGTTTTAAAATCCCTACTTATGATATCCATTAGAAATATCAACACAAAATTGAAATCTTATTCTCTGAAAATGTATTTTCTTTCTGCGAGGAAACATGATGTCTCTCACATTTCTTGAACAGACTATTTCGAAATAGGTGAGAAAAAATAAAAGATTGATGTGGGGGTAGGCTGGAGGGTGGGGGAGAAGGGGCATCTGAAGGGAATTTGGAACATCTGTGAGTTCACCATCATCCCTGCCTCCCTGGGTGATCTCCACTTTGGGTTAGGTCGAGGAATTTCAAATGCCATCTCTGATCTTTTTAATGTCCTTATGTGTTTGTGGCTTCTTTTTATATTCTTGCTTAACTGTTACTTTTAACTATCTTAACAATTATAGCCTTATTCTATAACCTGAGTCCTCTCATAATGTCCCAATATATAATGAAGTAGCAAAGAGCCTGATCCTCGGGGGATCCAAGTCCCTCAGCTCTAAAGGGACTGGAACCTTTGGGAGACTGCAGGCAGTCCCCATCTAGAAGTTTGGTTGATTCAAACACACAATACATGGTCTTACACACAGAAAACCATCAGCAGTGCTTAAGTTGCCCTTCATCCCTCATTGGCCATATGTAGATAAACTACAGTTAGAACAATATCATTCATCTTTTCACAGCCTTCAACATCTGGCAGGTGGCCCATAGGGACCGTAGTTCATCTGTTCATCTCAGCAGTAGCTAGCTGTGCTGTTGTGACAGCGGGAAAAAAAGACTTCCCTGGGTGGCCACCCATTCTTAAAGCTCTGACTTTCCTTAGGCTTCTAGGAACGCAGACTAATTCTTTGAAGATTCACTGTTTCCAGCTTACGCTCCTGGTGCTCTTCATAAATACTTAGGATCTGTCATCCTTGAGGGCTTTGGGCCAGGGAAACCCAATTCAGAAAATCCCACTTAATGAATTGCAATGATAACAAATTAAGAGAAGTATTTAGAAATCAAAGAGAAAGTAGTCTGGAATCTGTATTTTTAGGGTTTTTTATTTGTCTTTTGGCTGTGCTTTACAGCTTCTATGATCTTAGTTCCCCTACCAGGGATCGAACCTGTGTCCCCTGCATTGGAAGCACAGAGTCTTCATCACTGGCACACGAGGGAAGTCCTTGGTATCTGTCCTTTTAAATATGGCAAACCTTTTTCATTTTTCTTAAGAAACCTCTAAAAACCACTTAAAAACAAAAATATACAAGCATACAGCAAAATTCCTGAACAGGGCATTTCTCAGAAAGTGCTTGTAAACTTCTATTACATTCCAGCTGCCTTTGGAAATGCCAGTCAGTGTCCAGTGGAGAGCAAGGCCCTTGGCTCTGTGTGAAGAAACTCCCCCGGGTTGTTTTCCCCCAAAACAAGTAAGAAATCAGAAGCAAATGAGAGGCTGGCTTCTGGTGATTCTCATCCGGTGAACCAAGGAACAGTAGAGTGTTAATGAAACTTTTCTCCTAACAATTACCTGTCAGGAGAAACTTCTGACTCCCTCTGCAGCTTACTTTTTTCTTGCCAAAGAAGAACACTGAGTCCCCAGGAACCTAGAAATCACAAGTTAAGGGGAAGACCTGACCACAGAAGCCAGGAGGGGTGAGGGTGGGTGTGTGTTTGATTAGACAGTGCAGCAAAGCAAAAGCATATGTCAAGCAAGAGTTTCCCAAGTAATTACCCTGGCTTTGAACAACTGTAAGAAATTCCCATGGCAACCTCACTTTGCAGAGACCATGTTTTTTAAAATAGCCCAGTTTGATTACTTTTATCACATAGTTTAAAAATACCTGTGCTGCTCCATAAGCAACGAGCAAACAAAAATCTAACTCTTTAAAGCTGTTGTGTGGCTTGATCAAATCCTAAAGGAAAAAGACATCAGTGTGGTCCCACTCTTTCCTTGGGGTGAATGTCCTCCTGAACCCCATAGAAATGGGCTCCCAAGTGCCAATCCCTTCCCTTTCCCCTACACCCCCATGGGAATCTTCAAGGGGATAAACCTGCAGATCTTGAAGGGCTCTCTCGTTTGCAAGCAGTTGAAAATCAGGTAGCAGTTTTCTACTCATCACCTCCCCCTCCCGTATTATTGAAATTCTAAGGAAATCAACCCTGAATATTCATTGGCAGGACTGATGCTGAAGCTCCAATACTTTGGCCACCTGATGGGAATAGCTGATTAATTGGGAAAGTCCCTGATGCTGGGAAAAGATTGAAGGCAGGAGGAGAAGGGGACGACAGAGGATGAGATAGATAGCATCACCAACTCGATGGACATAAATCTGAGCAAACTTCAGGAGATAGAGAAGGAGAGGGAAGTCTGGTGTGGTGCAGTCCATGGGGTCATAAAGAGTTGGACACAACTTAGTGATGGAACAACAACAAATTATTGAAACTAAACCCTCTGTTTCCTAAGTAGAGTGTTTGTTAATAACAATAGCAATAAACTGAGACGTGAACTTGGCTTCCCGGGAGACCTGTTAGTAAGAGCAACCCACTCAGTGCTCAGAGCTGAATCATCTCATCAAAGTGAAGGTCTCCACCATGGCTGGACCCGAGATACTGTCTCTGATGGACCTCTCTGATCTTTCTGACCTTTGGCCTTGGCTGGGGCGCCTCTCCTGGGGTCAGAACCTCGTGTCTGGGGAACACGAGGGCACATCCCAGAGTCATATCAGCATGCGACAGACAGAGAGATGAGGGCTGTCCCAGTGGCTCTGCACTTCCCAGAACAGTCATTGGAACCCGTGTGATAAAGACAGGATTTATTTCTCCAACAGCAGATAATGTCTGCTGTCTTCTGCTAAACACATAGAAATTTCCACAATAAGCCTTCGTAATTAATAGCTAACACAGTACAAATGGGGAGGAAAGTGAAAAAAAGTAATTGCTGTATTTCGGTTACCATTTTCGTTTCCATAAGTCTTCAAGATTCACTCAGTCTTTCAACAGCATTTATGGAAAACCTGTTACTCGTATGGCACTCCTATGGGCTATGGGAATTCAACAGTGAGTGGGATGTGGACTCTGCCCTTGAACTATGCCCTTTAGAATCTCTCAGTCTAATGGGGAGAAACACGTGTGAATGGATGACGGTATGCTGCTGCTGCTGCTGCTAAGTCGCTTCAGTCGTGTCCAACTGTGCGACCCCATAGACTCAGGCTCCTCTGTCCACAGGGTTCTCTAGGCAAGAATACTGGAGTGGGTTGCAGTGTCCTTCTCCAGGATGAAGGTATATAATCCTTCCTACCAGAGAAGGAAGATTGAACAATAGAAGAAGTAGGTGCTCCAGGCAGAAGGAAGTATTTGAAAAGATAATGGATAGCATATCTGCTGAATGTAACTGATGGTGAGAAGCAAAATAGAACAGTCATTAAAAAAAAAAAATAGAACAGTCATTAAGATCAATAGTACTGATTATGTGATGTAGGTGCCAACTCTTATCTAAAAAACAGGGATCATTGTTATTTTTAAGGTTTGTTACAAGAATTAAATAATTATATGTTAAATGCTTAGCATCATACCTGGCATAGTATATGATATGCCTATCACATTGGATAAGAAATGTTACTTTAGGGAATTCCCTGGTGATCCATTGGTTAGAACTCAGTGCTTGCATTGCCAGGGCCCAGGTTCCATCCCTGGTTGGGGAACTAAGCTCTCACAAGCCACACAGCCTAAAACTCTCACAAGCCTAAAAAGAAAAAAGAGAAAAAAGTTACTGTAATTAAACCATGCCATGAAGTCAGATTCAGCAAGTGCACTTACAGTCATCAACCAAGAAAATTTACTTTCACTTAAATTAACCTTAAGAAGTAGCAATCAAGTTGAGCACAATATATTAGTAACTGATTTATTTTTCTCATTGTCCATGAATTGATTTTTTTAAGTCTGATTTTTGATGATATTTCATTTGCTACCCGCATTGCCTACCCAGCACCTTTGCCTCTTGAGAAGTAAATTAAGTTGTTCTGGAAAGGTTTACTGTTCACAAAGACTGGTTGATTGCCATCCAGCATTTTATAATTTTCTACATGATTATAGAGTGTTCGATGATTTGTTCCAGTAACTCCGCACATACTCGGCCTGATCTATAATTTCCATGGTGAACGTTAACTCACTTTAAAAAAAAAAAAAAAAAAGAGAGAATAGCCTGTTTTCATCTTTCGGGCTTTTACTCTGAAAGAATTTTCTAAAATAATAGCTTAGCAACTCTGTAGTGCCATTCAAACCTGTCTCTGGGAGAAGACTGGGCCAGAGCATGATGCTAACACTAACCAGGGGCCTAATCACAAAGATACAAAGTAGTGTGGTCCCGGGGAGGGAAGAAGTGTGTTCATCAAACCCAATATGAAAACCCTGCCAGTTCTCTCTGTAGCATATAAAGGCTTTAGTAGATAATTTATTGCCCATGTATTCACAGTAATAATGGAAAGGAAACAAACAAACAAAAAATGCACCAATTAAATGGAAACTTTTTTCCCATTTTTATTGATCTTTGCAGTATGTTTTTGAACTCAAATTAAAATGCAGTTGCATTTGCATGCATGATATTTACTTGACAGTCATTCTTAGGGACTTTTATATGCAGTGTGCTCAGCCCTCCTGGATCAAAAACACATGTCCTGCTTTCAGCTAACATGAGAGGAGGGATTCCCCATCAATGATTTTCCTTTTTTTGCAGCATAATTGTGTGATCCCTTTTGGTTTGGAATCATGTGTAATTTGTTTGCATTCCTTGTTGTGTTGTCACTGAGTCGTGTCAGACTCTTTTGCAACCCCATGGACCATCGTCCACCTGTGTGTGCATCAGTCAGCCATCGTGTCTGACTCTTGGAGACCGGGTGGACTGTAGTCCACCACCCTCCCTTGTCCATGGGATTTCTCTGGCAAGAATCCGGAGTGGGTTGCCACTTCCTTCTCAGGGGATCTTTCTGACCCATGATCAAACCTGCATCTCCTGCTTTGGCAGGCAGATTCTTTACCACTGAGCCACCTCGGAAGCCTTTCATGCATACTTATTTGGGATCAAATGTAAATCAGCCTAAGGCCTTCCCTGGTGGTGCAGTGACTGAGACTCTGCACTCCCAATGCAGGGGGCCCGGGTTTGATCCCTTGTCAGGGAGCTAGACGGAGAAGGCGATGGCACCCCATTCCAGTACTCTTGCCTGGAAACTCCCATGGACGGAGGAGCCTGGTGGGCTGCAGTCCATGGGGTCACTAAGAGTCGGACACCACTGAGCAACTTCACTTTCACTTTCCACTTTCATGCATTGGAGAAGGAAATGGTAACTCACTCCAGTGTTCTTGCCTGGAGAATCCCAGAGATGGGGGAGCCTGGTGGGCTGCCATCTATGGGGTCGCACAGAGTCGGACACGACTGAAGTGACTTAACAGGGAGCTAGATCCCACATGCTCCAACTAAAGGTCAATAAATAAATAAAATGTTTTTTTTAGAAGTTAATCAATCTATATTATACATAATATAGAAAGATTTTGATCAAGTGTTTTCAGTACAGTCTCCACAACAGGTTTGAGAGAGCTGACACTGAAACTAAACCTACCTTTGAAATCTACATTTTGCTGTACTTTTAAAATATTCTTCCCATTTGAGTATAGTTGTCCTTACAAACTGTATTTTCCTTGAAGTCTCAGTGTGTTGTAGTTGGTGCTCCTGCTGACATTCTTGTTCTTTGTCTGTGAAGTTCAAATACAGTTGAATTGTAATTGGAGACCAAGGGCTGTTCCTTGTACTGTCAGAGTGCCATGGGTTTTAAATTCACAAACAGCTGTTTGGGTAAAAGCATCTGGCATTTTCTCCCAGAATCATAACTCCACTCATTTAAAATGTTTTTTTTAGAAGTTAATCAATCTATATTATACATAATATAGAAAGATTTTGATCAAGTGTTTTCAGTACAGTCTCCACAACAGGTTTGAGAGAGCTGACACTGAAACTAAACCTACCTTTGAAATCTACATTTTGCTGTACTTTTAAAATATTCTTCCCATTTGAGTATAGTTGTCCTTACAAACTGTATTTTCCTTGAAGTCTCAGTGTGTTGTAGTTGGTGCTCCTGCTGACATTCTTGTTCTTTGTCTGTGAAGTTCAAATACAGTTGAATTGTAATTGGAGACCAAGGGCTGTTCCTTGTACTGTCAGAGTGCCATGGGTTTTAAATTCACAAACAGCTGTTTGGGTAAAAGCATCTGGCATTTTCTCCCAGAATCATAACTCCACTCATTTTTTAAAAGATCTCTGCAGATTTTTCTGTTTATATCTCTGTCTTTCTGTTTATACACACACACACACACACACACACACACACACGTTCCTGATTCCCTGGTGGCTCAGACGGTAAAGCGTCTGCCTGCAATGTGGGAGACCCGGGTTAGATCCCTGGGTCGGGAAGATCCCCTGGAGAAGGAAATGGCAACCCATTCCAGTACTCTTGCCTGGAAAATTCCATGGATGGAGGAGCCTGGTGGGCTACAGTCCATGGGGTCGCAAAGAGTCGGACACAGCTGACTTCACATATGTATATATGTGTATATATATATAACAGCCATGAAATCACTTTGCTTTTACCTATATAATCTAAATCTACCCAGCATATACTGTGTTTTATTCCTGGTTAGCGCTATATATTGTGCATGCAGGTGTGCTAAGTCACTTCAGTCGTATTCAACTATTTTCGAAGCTATAGGCTGTAGCCCACCAGGCTCCTCTGTCCATGGAATTCTCCAGGCAAGAATGCTGGAGTGGGTTGCCATTTCCTTCTCCAAGGGATCTTCCCAACCCAGGGATCAAACCCAAGCCTCCAGCATTGCCAGCTGAATTCTTTACCACTGAGCTACCAGGGAAGCCCAATTCTGTCCACATACATTGTGTGTATATTCTAACTCTCATGCCTGTTGTTTTCTTGAGATTCAGAATTTACATTATTGAAATAACTTAAGATCAGAAATCTTGACCCATCATCTAAAACCTTCTTTTTACAAAAGTCACATTTAAGACATTTTTCAAACTTTCTTGACTTGCTAGTACAATGATATTCACCTTTGTAATAGGTCTATTTTAACCTTGCTACCACTGACACTAGTCACCTTTAATTTTATCTTTTCTTTTCTAAGCATAATGTTGATTCTACAACAAAATTTTATTTTATGGAAAGAAACATCTCGCCATGCAAGGATCTGTCATACGCACTTTGGGATTAATTTTCAGTTCACAGGTGCATGAAAAATTCAAATACGGATAAATGAGATACCACCTTCAACCTGTATAATTTTAAGTAATTGCTTATTTCCAATTACTATATTTTATGTAGGAGACTTATTCAATAAAGTGGTTCATTACAATAATTATACTACACTTTTCCCGCAGAATGACATTCATCAAGGCTTGCTCAGTGGACCATGGTTTGGGGCTAATGGATGTGTTTTTATAAATGCTTTCCCACTTAATATCAATCTGTCAACATTTTCAAAGTGAGAAAAGAAAACTAAGGCCTCTCAAACTTTTTCCCACTTACCAACAGAAATGTATTGTTAACAACTCCAAAACAGAAAAGTTAGTTGAATGTTATAATATTTGTGGGTTTCTTTCTCAAATAAATATTAGTGGCTCCATTTCGAAGGTTACTACAGTGAAAGATGGTTCTTCAGATATAAGCAAGGAGCACCCCAAAGGAATCTAATATTCCCTGATAGGCTTGTGTTTACTTCCAGTTGATTAAATAAATTGAATTAATGTTCCAGTTAGCTAAAAGTTGTGACAGATCCCTGATTTTAAAATGCAGTAAATGTGAAATATAAATCCTGTAAACCATCCTGACTCTAATGGGTTAGAAAGGTCATTGATCTCTCTTAATGCTTCATGGTTGTTATTCTGAAAGATCAGTTATGCTACATAGAACGAAGGAAGAATTTGGCTAGTTAAGATTTTGCATTAGGTGTTGGGACAAGTAAGAGCGCGTTGTACGTGTAAACCAAAACTTTCAACTCAAGTAAACAATGTTTTATTACAGTAGAGCTTTCAAAATGCTTTTTAATTTTTCTTTTATTTAATACTGCTTTTTAAATACTTTTTAAATAATATGATATTTTGTATAGACATATCATGATATAGTAAAAAACTGTCCAGTCCAGAGCTCTAATCATAATTCTGCAATCTGTTATCTGAGTAACCTTAGAGAACCTAACTTCTGTGAACCTCAGATCTCCCATCTGTTAAAAAAAAGAGAGAGAGAGAGAAAGAGAGATAATAATACCTACCTATGAGGAGTAATATGAAGATTAAGTTTAAAATATGTAATATAGTACCTCACCATATAGTCAAAGAGCCAAAGAAACGAATAAGGATTTAATGGATTTGAAATATACAGTTTACCAGTTTCATGTGATGACCATTTATACAGTTCTTCATTCAGTGACTAAAGAGTATGCATTCAGATTCAAGAACATGTGAATGATTTACAGAACATGACCGCTTACTGCCCTATGAAGGAATTCTGAAAAGAAACCAAATCAGTATGTTAGGCATCATTTGACCAACATATAATAAAGTTAGAAACTAAATAACGACTACAAAAAAAAAAACCCACACATTTAGAAATTTTAAAACCAATTCCAAATAACTGAGGGAGTATGGAGAAACCACGATGGGAAAAAAAAGCATCTAGAACTGAAAAATAATGCACATTATATATATCAAACTTGTGAGAATAACTAAAGGCATTTTTAGAGGAAAAATTGTGGCCTTGAATGCATATTTAGTAAAGGAATAAGTGCTGCCATTAACCTTCCAAGTATTTAACTCAAGTGTTTAGAAAAGAATCAACCAGCAACACAGTAAGGCAGCAGGGGAGAAATAATAAAGCTAAAAGCAGACACTAATTGAACAGGAGAAAAAGAATCAATAAAAGTGTCATAGAACTGTGTTCTTTAAAAAGACTAATAGAAGTGATAAATCTGCAAAATTCAACAAGAGAAAATTAAAGAGCCTTCTGGGAAAGTGACGCAGACATTGGCATAGTTTCTTAATCTCCTATAATTCCCACATGAAAATAAACAGAATGCCTATATAATACACCAAAAGTCTATAAACAATATTTACAACAAACCAAGGTAAGCCACAAGCTCTAGGTAAAAGCAGGTTCAGACAAACTGATAGCCATGTGTTTTGTGTGGTACCTTAGTCTGTTTGAGCTGCTATAACAGAATACCACAGACTGGGTGGCTTAAAAGGCAAACATTTATTTCTCACACCTCTAGAGGCTTGGAAGTCCAAGACCAAGGTGTCAGCAAAGTCAGCGTTTGCTCCTTTTCCTGAGTCACGGGTGGTTGCTTTCTTGCTGTGTTTTCGCCTGGTAGAAGTGGGAAGGACATCTTTTCCTGGTCTCATAAGGACACTCATCCCCTCTTAGGCGCTCTATCTTCATGACCTAATCTAAACCTGATTGCCTTCCAAAGGCTTCTCTTCTAATAGCGTCACACTGGGGTGAGGACTTCAGAGTATGAATTTGGGAGGGAGACAGAAACATTCAGTTAGTAACGGGATACTGGCGTCTGTAGGGAGGAAGCCAAGGTTAATTACAGGCATCAAATGTTTTTGGGAACAGGCAGATACCCTCTTCCTTCCACAATGAAGGAAAACATCCAGGAGTGGGCTCAAAAATAACAAGAGTGGTCAAGGAGAAAGCAGACCCAGAAAAAGCTGGTGCTAGCAGGTGGGAGGGAGAAGGCAATGGTACCCCACTCTAGTACTCTTGCCTGGAAAATCCCATGGATGGAGGAGCCTGGTAAGCTGCAGTCCATGGGGTCGCTAAGAGTCGGATACGACTGAGCGACTTCACTTTCACTTTTCACTTTCATGCATTGGAGAAGGAAATGGCAACCCACTCCAGTGTTCTTGCCTGGAGAATCCCAGGGACGGGGGAACCTGGTGGGCTGCCATCCATGGGGTCGCACAGAGTCGGACGCGACTGAAGCAACTTAGCAGCAGCAGCAGGTGGGAGTGGGAACAACCAGGAAATCCCAGAAATAAAGCTGCCACGTTTGATCGCTGTTTATGAGGAGCCTGGTAAGCTGCAGTCCATGGGGTCGCTAAGAGTCGGATACGACTGAGCGACTTCACTTTCACTTTTCACTTTCATGCATTGGAGAAGGAAATGGCAACCCACTCCAGTGTTCTTGCCTGGAGAATCCCAGGGACGGGGGAACCTGGTGGGCTGCCATCCATGGGGTCGCACAGAGTCGGACGCGACTGAAGCAACTTAGCAGCAGCAGCAGGTGGGAGTGGGAACAACCAGGAAATCCCAGAAATAAAGCTGCCACGTTTGATCGCTGTTTACACACAGAAGAAGCAGCTCTGAAATTAGAGAAATATTGGAAATATAGGAAAACAAATTTTGCCTGAAAATGAGCAACCAAAAACCATCAAAGTCAAGTTCCATAAAAAAATTACAAGTTAAAAGTTACAAGTATTAGATTAAAAGGAAAAGAAGTCTGTCCTGTGGACCACGAAAGCTGCCATAAAGACACTCACAATGAGCTCAAACTGGCTCACTATTGTAAAATAAGTGAGAAGATGTTACATATCACATAAGGTTAGGAGAGCAACCTAAGTAAGAATTAGAAATATTCCTATGTAAAGTGCTAGGACTCAGGAAAGAACTGTAAAGAAAAGCCATGAAGACTAAATTAGAAGGAGCACAACCCGACTGCATACATCAGTTGATGCTTTAAGAGAAAAAGAAAGTGAAGGAGTGGCAATTGAAAGAAATCAGGAAAAAGTGAAGCAAGAGATTGAAATGATTTAAAAGAAAATGGCAGACTGAAGAAAGTAAAACACGCCCCACATCTGTATATTAGGAGCCCCAGAAGAGGAAAGCCAAAGCAACAGAATAGAATACTCACATTTTCTGAAGTACACAAAGATTTGAAAGTATGTGTTGAAGGCATACATCATTTATCCAAAAACATCAATCATGAAAGACCAGAAATAAGACCTATTCCGGAAAAATTACAGGATCTTAAATTAAAAAAAAAAAAATCTAGCTCCAAATAAACAAATGATTTAAAAAGAAAAGAACAACAACAAAAAGAACATTTAGATTCCTCTCAGCCTTTTCGATAGCAATGCTTTGTGTCAGAAGAAGATAGAGTGACATATAGGATGCTCAAAAACAGCGTATGTGATCTAGGCCTCTTAATAACTAATAAAACTGACTTTCAAGATGTAACAATGTAAGTAATGTATGATGCAAGTGATATTGTGGCCATGAGCCTTTCCTGAGAGACCCTCTAAAAATCATACAGCAGACAAGCATTACTCCAAAAACACTCTGCTGCTGCTGCTGCTGCTGCTAAGTCGCTTCAGTCGTGTCCGACTCTGTGCGACCCCATAGATGGCAGCCCACCAGGCTCCCCCGTCGCTGGGAGTCTCCAGGCAAGAACACTGGAATGGGTTGCCATTTCCTTCTCCAATGCATGAAAGTAAAAAGTGAAAGGGAAGTCGCTCAGTCGTGCCCGACTCTTCGCGACCCCATGGACCGCAGCCTACCAGGCTCCTCCATCCATGGGTTTTCCAGGCAAGAGTACTGGAGTGGGTTGCCCTTGCCTTCTCCAAACACTGCTAGATTTCATTATTTCAGGTGCCTGTCAGAACCTTCTGCAGCCAGAAGAGGGCACTGCAGAGCAGCGTGGCTCTGAGTTACCGATGCTTAGAGCCTGTCCTTGGCTGAAAGAACTGCGCAAGGCTTGGACCTTCTTTCTTTGCAGAAAGAAACAGCAGTTTCTAAATACATGTCAAGGCTAACAGCTATAGACACCTACATGGATCTATGTAATTCTCTACATCTCTATCTATAGAAGATCTAGGTGTCTTTCTTCTGTCAAGAATCTCCCAAAGTGGAATTGAAGTTACTCTATTACAGTATTTATGCTTCCAGTTTATTCTGCTGTTAGTTATAAAGTCAGGGCTCAGAGCCTCCTTGGTATGAATTGGAAATGTATTCTGACACTTTTATGTATAAAGTAGATAAGCAATAAAGACTTACTGTATCACACAGGGAACTCCACTCCATGCCCTGTGGTGACCTAAATGGGAAAGAAATCCAAGGAAGAGGGGATATATGTATATGTATGGCTGATTTACTTTGCTGTACAGCAGAAACTAACACAGCATTGTAAAGCAACTGTACTCCAATTTAAAAAAAAATTCTGTTTTGTTCAGTTCAAGTTCAGGACAAAGATTTGGAGGCTCTTTAGAAATCATTTAGAAATCTATGGGCTTCCCTGGTGACTCAGAATCTGAGTAAAAGATCTTCCCAGGGTTGGGAAGATCCCCTGGAGAAGGAAGTAGCTACCCACTCCAGTATGCTTGCCTGGAGAATCCCATGGACTGAGGAGCCTGGCGGGCTACAGTCCATGGGGTCACAAAGAGTCGAACACGACTGAGTGATTAGCACGTTCACTTTTCTTTAGAAATCACCGGCAGTGCAGAAATAATTTTATAAACAATAGAACAGACACTGTCCCCAGTTTCTGCGAAGGTGTCTCCCAACATGAAGAGCACTGTTTTAAGCGTCAGCTGCCCCGTTACAGGCCTGTAGCTTGGGTGATTGCGTTCAGACCATCATCTTACGCTAAGGGAAAGACACAGCCACGGCCTGGCTTTGTCGTTTGAAGATGAAACGCGAGTTGTGGGGTCCACTGTCTTCTCCTGAAACTCGCCTCCTCAGGACCTCCAGGGCCTGGGCCCTTTCATGACTATGAACACCTTCCACTGAGTCTGCTGTCTCCAAAGGGACTCCACTCGATGCTCCTAAGGAGATGTGCTGTTAAATCAATGCCCAAAGTCACTTGTCAGTCGAGGGGATAAAATGTAAGAAAGCTTTATGATTTGATCACAGCAAGCAGGCTTTTGTGTGTTGCCTTGAAAATGTAATTTTTCAACAAAATGACTTCCACTCTTGTTTCCTTGTCTATACGTTAATTTATTCTCCCAAGAGTTCTAGTGAATAATGAAACCAGCTCCGTTTTTCATTATTGAGCACAGATGAGTATACTGGCTCTCCTCACATGAGAGAAACTGCAGGTGTGTTCAGCGGTCCTTCCCTTCATGACGGGTCTGCCGTGATGAAGGAAAGTTCTGTTGCTTATGGAGAGGTCGTGCAGGTTGTCAGTTGTGCTGGGATGACCAGTTCTTCCCCAGCTCTGGCCATATGGCCGTGTGGGTTGGCATGACCACATCTGTTTCCAGCTTTGTCCGCAGACTGGGGCCCTGTGACTTTGTACCTTAAGTTACTCATCTTTTGTTCCGCAGACCCTGGATGGTCTATCTTTCTCTGATTACAGAGTTGTTCAGTCTTCTGCTTGGTCGTCTTCCCTCAACTTTGTTTGAAACACCTTGTGCCTTTTAGCATTTCCTCCACTCGACTTGCTGAAAGGACCACCTTGCTCAGCACTTAAACGGAGAGTTTGCGCCAAATTAATCTGCCCTGTGCACACATTTCCACCTTGAATCCTTTACCCACTGCCTCCTTTGCCTGCCGAAATCTTAACCAGCCTCCAGGCCTAGTACGACTTCTACTTCTTCAGTCGAGTCTCTGCTAACTATTTCAGAACGCCTAGCTCTCCCCACCCAGAACCTTACCACCCCTTCTCATCTTTCCTACAGTGCATATCACCTAATGCTTTAGTAACTACTGTATCCTGCTTTTTTCTGATAATCTCACAGCCTTCGCTTCACAGATACTCCCCTGCATACAAACCTTCAAGTTGCAGACTTTCAAAGATGTGAATGTGTGTTCCCATATGCAGTCACGTACGTTCGCTCACGTGTCCGGCGGGCATTGTCAGGCGTGTGCATCCTCTACCAGTGAGTGTGCTTTTCTGCGCCTTGCTGTACGGGACTATATGGAGTACGGTGGTGCAGCATCTTATTTCTTGCCCGATCACTCGATGCCAGCCCCGGTATGCCAGCTGTTGTACTGTGCTGCTGTGCTTTTCAAGGTGTGTGCATGCATGCTCAGTCGCGTCACTCGTGTCTGATTTTTTGAGACCCCGTGAACTGTAGCCCGCCAGGTTCCTCTGTCCATGGGATTCTGCAAGCAAGAATATTGGAGTGGGTTGCCATGCCTGCCTCCAGAGGATCTTCCCAACTCAGGGATCGAACCTGGGTCTCCTGCATTGCAGGCGGATTCTTAAGCACTGAGCTACTGGGGAAGCCCCACATTTCATGGTACTATACTGTAAAGATTAAAAGTGTTCTCTTTTGTGCTAGTTTCTTATGTAATATTTGTGTGAAATGTATTATAAACCTATTACTGCTAAGTCACTTCAGTCGTGTCCAACTCTGTGCAACCCCATAGACGGCAGCCCACTAGGCTCCTCTATCCCTGGGATTCTCCAGGCAAGAGTACTGGAGTGGGCTGCCATTTCCTTCTCCAATGCATGAAAGTAAAAAGTCAAAGTGAAGTCGCTCAATTGTGTCCAACCCTCAGCGACCCCATGGACTGCAGCCTTCCAAGCTCCTCCATCCAGGGGTTTTCCAGGCAAGAGCACTGGAGTGGGGTGCCATTGCCTTCTCAGATAAACCTATTACAGTACACTACAATACAGCCGATTGTGTTAGATGGGGGCCTCGCTAACTTTGTTGATTGTTGTTCAGCTGCTCAGTCGTGTCTGACTCTAGGTGACCCCATGGACTGCAGCACGCCAGGCCTCCTTGTCCTTCATCATCTCCCAGAGCTTGCTCAAATTCATGTCCATTGAGTCAGTGATGCCATCCAGCCACTTTATCCTCTGTCACGCCCTTCTCCTCCTGCCTTCAATTTTTCTCAGAATCAGGGTCTTTTCCAATGAGTGCACCTTTGCATCAGGTAGCCAAAGGATTGGAGCTTCAGCTTCAGCATCAGTCCTTCCAATGAATATTCAGGACTGATTTCCTTTAGGATTGACTGGTTTGCTCTCCTTGCAATCCAAGGGACTCTCAAGAGTCTTCTCCAACACCACAGTTCAAAAGCATCAATTCTTTGGTGCTCAGCCTTCTTTATGGTCCAATTCTCACATGTATACATGACTACTGGAAAAACCACAGCTTTGACTTTGGACATAGTCCAAATTTGTTGGACTTATGAACAAATTGAACTTATAAACGTACTCTTAGAACAGAACTCATTTGTATATAGAAGACTTACTGTATAACTAGGCTTTTGGAGTCTGGTAAGCAAGACCTCAGGTTCTGAGGAACTCTTTATCTCCAGTAGTCACTAAAATCATACTAAGGACTCAGTAAATCTAACCTATTGATCAAAATGAATAGGGCTTTATCCGAGTACTGTCCGTGGTCTGCACTACCCTTCCTTGTTCCTGAATCTTTCCAGGCTGCTATGCCTCTGTCCTCTGCTTCCACCCATTTCCCACCCACTCTGGCTCCTCTATACATGTCACCAGCACCTTCTGCAACTAGGAAGCTGAGTTTGGGGAGTGTGTCTTCCAGTCTGTAGCCAACCTCGTCTTTCCCCCTGCAATTTCATCATTGCAACAAGGAAGAAACCTTTAAAGTTCATCTCATTTTTGTCTTCATGTCTGTAGGCAAAAAACAAATAGCTCCTAAACTCATCATTCAGATTAGGATTGGGTCACAGGCCTGGAACCTGAATCAGCGTGATGTGGATTAGGGAACATTTTACTGAAAGATGGCAATAGGGGTCCAGTAGTCACTGCAACCTTGAATTCTTTGAAAACTGAAAAGCCTGTGTAGTTGGAAGGAGTGCTCAGTCATGTCTGACTCCTTGAGATCCTATGGCTGTAGCCCACTGGGCTCCTCTGTCCATGGAATTTTCCAGGCAAGCATACTGAAGTGAGTTGCCCCTTCCTCCTCGAAGGGATCTTCCTGACGGGGGATCAAACCCGCATCTCCTGCATTTCAGAGGGTTTCTTTATCGCTGAACTGTCGGGGAAGCCAGACGTAAGGACATGTTGTTGCCAGTGAGCACAGCCAGTGTGTTGTCCCCCATAGCTGTGACACGTGGCCGGAAAAGCTTGTTTGCAGTTACGTTCAAATAAAGTAGGGGTAGAAATTAAAATTAAATGCTAGAATCAATCATGTGATGATGCTTCCGTGAAAACATTCATGCCTAGCGTTTTAATAGTGTAGCTGTTAATGATCTGTTGGTATGTTTCCCCTTTACATTCTGAAACTAAAGTCACACTCTTAATTTTACAGCTTCGCAAGTCTGTCTTCAGCATCAGGGCAAGGAACCTTCTAGAAAAGGAGACTGCAGTCACGAAAATCTTAAGGTAACACCAGTTAACACTGATACACAATTAAACACAAGCAGGGTTATATGAAACAAAAAAAAAGCTGTTTTTTTTTTTTTAAAATAATGAACAATTTTCTGAGTATTCATATATACTTCCTGCTAGAAAGTAGGTTTGAGTAACTGTATGCTTAGAAATAATGTTAAACACATCATTGCTGTCTTGAAAAAGTAATACTTTACTAACTCAATTGGTCATTTTCTCTTTCATGCACTTAAACATAAATTTTAAGTACAGAGAATGGCAGAAAGATGGAAATAATTTCTCCTTACAAGTATTATGTCTTTTGTGATGTCTAAAGGACAAATCACAATCTAAGGGGAAAATGGTAAAAGGGAAAGCTTTCTGTATTTTTAGTTTGAGTACAAAACCCAAAATTTGTATTCTTTGTCGTTTGAGAAGAACTCTGCCCAAAGTGTGGAATGAGTGGCAGACTTTTGCTGCTGTCACTTATCAGCTCCGGGAACAAGGTGATGATCTAAAGAAACTAGCTGCCTCTCAATTTGATTCGTGTGAGCTCTGCGCAAACCGAAGAATTCTGGTCTTTAAAACATGTTCCATATGTTAACTAATTTATTTTGTTTTGGCTTAGAATCCCTCTGTGTCCTACCAGTGGGATTCCATTAATAGGATGGGAGTGGGAAGATGGAGTATCATTGTTTAAAAACATCCTTAAAAAAATAAGTTAACTTATATATGCCTGCTGCATGCTTAGTTTCCCCAGTTGTGTCCGACTCTTCGTGACTCCATAGACTGCAGCCTGGTCGGTAGCCCCCCAGGCTCCTCTGTCCATGGAACTTTCCGGCAAGAATACTGGAGTGGGTTGCCATTCCCTTCTCCAGGGGATCCTCCCAACCAGGGGATTGAACCTGCATCTCCTGTGTCTCCTGAATTATAGCAGGTTTTTTGTTCCCTGAGCCATCAGGGAAGTCCTGACTTATTTATAGTACCTGTTAAACATTCACTTTATGCTCACCTATATATGAACACAAATCACAAAATTAGATCATAATTCATAAAAGTAGATATTCTGTCAGGTGGGTTCATAGAAGCTTGAACCTAAATATTATAGAAGCTTGAATCTAAAATATTAAAGAGATAAATATGACATATAACAGGTCAGTTATTTCTGAAGTGTAGTAAAGTTGGGGATGAAGAGATGGTTAAGAAGAATATGAATTTTTAAAATTCTTATAATTATGTATCAATGTTAATAAATTTGAAAGAATTAATACCACAATAAAGTGATTGTAATTTATTGATTTATATTTACTATGAGGGAAACCCCCCTCATCAAGGCTATGGTTTTTCCAGTAGTCATGTATGGATGTGAGAAAGCTGTAAGGAAAGCTGAGTGCCGAAGAATTGATGCTTTTGAACTGTGGTTTAGAGAAGACTCTAGAGAGTCCCTTGGACTGCAAGGAGATGCAACCAGTCCATCCTAAAGGAGATCAGTCCTGGGTGTTCATTGGAAGGACAGATGTTGAAGCTGAAACTCCAATACTTTGTCCACCTGATGCGAAGAGCTGACTCATTTGAAAAGACCCTGATGCTGGGAAAGATTGAGGGCAGGAGGAGAAGGGGATGACAGAGGGTGAGATGGTTGGATGGCATCACCGACTCAATGGACATGGGTTTGGGGACTCTGGGAGTTGGTGATGGACAGGGAGGCCTGGCGTGCTGCAAAGAGTTGGACACGACTGAGCGACTGAACTGAACATACCTTTATGCATCCACTGCGTTTAACGCCCTTTCTACCATCTGTGGCTCAACAGTTCAGTCATCAGCTATTGAGACGGAGTTTGCATTTCTGTTATTTCATTTACCTTCTTGATTTGGGAGTGATTTTGAGAAGAGGGAAAATAAATGGTGACTCTGAGCTGCCATCTTTACTGCAGAAATCTCTTCTATTCTATGTCTTTTGAATTTTTACCTCCCTGGTGGCTCAGATGGTAAAGAATCTGCCTGGGATGCAGGAGACCTGAGCTCAAATCCCCTGGGTCAGGAAGATCCCCTTGGAAAAGGGAATGGCTACCCGCTCCAGTATTCTTGCCTGGGGATTTCCATGGACAGAGGAGTCACAAAGAGTTGGACACAACTGAGCAGCTTTCACTTTCGCATATTACCTTTCAAAAATAAATATAACTGATTTTTAGTAACAGCATTCTTAAAATGTTTAGGATTGGTGGACCCAGCTGGGCGGGGTCTTGGCCAGAGTCTTAATGAGAACCAATTAGAACAGAACCAATCTGAACCAATTAGAGTCTTAATGAGAACCAATGAGAACCAGTCCACACTGGAACAGTGTGTCCAGTTGATGACCTGTTTTCTAGAGAAAGAAAATGGTCCTTTAGTCTGTAGTTCAGATGAGTGGATTTTCGGAAAGTTCTTGAAGCTAACAATGAAATACTTCTTGGTTATGGCCTTAAATTCCTGGACATTCATTTTCCTGAAATGAATATTCAAGTCCTATTGATGGAGGGGTCTTGGTTCTTAGTCCTGATATTGAAGCTGTGGAATTACCAGGGTTCTCACTTAGCAGGAAACCCACATTTTCAAATACCCATCTTCTGTTTGAAACAGGATCTGAATTATTCTGGCAAAGAGCATGCTGTATACCTCCCTATGAACAGGAAATTCAAATCCACAAAGAAAAAAGAATTTCAGAGAGAGGCTAGAGTGTTGAAATCAGTGGTTGGGTCACCAGTGATTTCTACATATTATAATCTGTATACAATTCTACATAATATAATCATCTTTCAGTTATATTTTTCTACTTGTTATTATTTTTTGACATTAATGTGTGCTTTGAACATTGAACTTCTGGGTATGTATAGGAACACTTTGATGAGAAACAAAAAATAGGACATTTTAAAAGAACTTGAGAACACTGTCAAAAGCTTAAATGCACGTGATTCACTTGGCACTAATGGGCCAGACTTACCTGGAGACTCTTGTGAAAAAGAGGATGGCCCTAAATTATAAAATCCAAGGTTGCTATTAAATTCACTCTTGTTTTGACTTTGTCTACACTGTTCAGCTCCACTAGAGAAAGCTTTCTTCAAAAGGCAGTGACCTTTATACCACATGGGATGAAATCAAAACACCAAGCAGTGTGCTTTCAAAAGCGTCGCCCCCTCTCCTGAGATTTCTCTCATTCGAGCCCTGAAATTGAGCAAAAACGCATTATCATTCCTGGGAGGCTGAACACATCGAGAAATGTCAGAATAAAATAATTAAACATGTTCCATTATTTTAGAAAGTTCCATCCTTTTGCAGTTCACCATCAGTATCTCTTTAGCTAGGGACAGAATCTTTATAACCTCTCTGAGTGTGCAGTATGGTATGATTTTTGTAATGTGATTGAATCTATGACATAATTTTCTTTTCCATACACTGAATTAATATGTTTAAAATATAGTTGAATGCTCTTACTGTTCAAAAACTAAATATGTTTAATGATGTATTGGGTCTGTTTTTCTCATCACTTTTTTCAAAGTTTATTCCCTAAATTGTTCCTACACTGAAGTAATGGACATTTTAATATAACAAAACAATATACCAAAACTGAGTAGTTTCTCTCTCTCTCTCTCTATACACACACACACACACACACACACACACACATTTTTTATCAATGTTTTGGCCACACCACACAGCATATGGGATCTAAGTTCCCTGACCAGGGATCGAACCTGCACCCTCTGCATTTTGACCTCATAGGATTACCTGAGCACGTGTATCAAGTACTTACTCAGCAGCCCTGTAGCCAAAATAAGTAAGAATCCTGGCTCCATGCCTTCTGGATGTCTGACATTGGGCAAGTTGCTTATGTCTCTGCACCTCTGTTTTCTCATCTCTTAAATGAGGTCTGTAAATTTATAGCTGCTGACTTATAGGAGAGGGTTAAACAAGTTGGTGTCTGTAGGTGATTTTCCATTATTGGCAACAAGTTAGGGGAGACCCACGGTTGCCCCTGAGGGACAAGCAACTGACATCTACCTTTCAAAGCTGATCCTCCAGGGCTTGCTGCAGAATGTCCAGTGTTGCCCAGCAGAGGCCAGATCTGAGGAGCATAAAATGCTTTTGACACATCAATGTACTCTTTTTCCAGGTTGATCCCAAAGTTCTTGCTAACCCAGCTAGAAGCATTGCTGCAGCTCGGTTGAAAAAATTCCCTGGTGGCTCAGTCGGTAGAGAATCCACCTGCAATGCAGGAGATCTGGGTTCAATCCCTGGGTCAGGAAGATCCCCTGGAGAAGGGAATGGCAACCTAGTCCCGTATTCTTGCCTGGGAAATCCTATGGACAGAGGAGCCTTGCAGGCCACAGTCCATGGGGTTGCAGGAGTCGTACATGACTTAGTGACCAAACCACTGCCACCACCAAGCTTTGCTAGACTGGCTAACATCTTTAGGCTATCATCAGATCATTTGTTTAAATCATTTGCTGGTGCTTATTGTTGGATATAGTTGTGAACTAACAACAGATTTCTCAGCCCAGGTTAGCATCCCCAGTAGCCGACGGGAACTCCTGGACGTGGGGAACTGTGATCTTTGTAATGCCCCAAGGGAGGCTGTGAAAGTCTCCATTCTGCTTGGATGGGCCAGGAAACAAAACAGTCCTGTCTCAGAAGTGGGACACCTACAGAGGCGTTGGCAGGAAGCCTAGTCAAACAGGTAGAGACCAGCATCCCGCAGAGAGGTTTTTGGGGGTGGCCTCAGATGTTGGTAAAGTGGAGCCTGATGGGCTTGGCAGCCAGAACAGTGACAGTGAGCATGATTTAATCGAGATCGTTGGTTCAGAGGGGCTGGTGCCCAGGACAAGGGAGCAGCTGAACAGAAGGTGTGACTGCCAACATGGGCACCACGGGCAGACCAGGAACCACTGGGGCTGGGACACCATGGCATCGTCTTCTGCAGGGGTTGTAATTCCTGCCTGGAACCTTCCGTGTGCACACAGTGTTGGTACTCCATAACTTCAGGATAGTTGAGGGCTTAGCTGGGGTAGATCCTTCCTGGGCCGTGGGCTCAGTGAGGTCGTTCTCTTGATCCGCTGGCATCTCTGAGGGTCTTATTCTCCCAGCTCTCTCTCCCCAACTGAGATGAACTGACATCGGGACTCTTCCCTAGGATGTGAGCACCTAGTCTTATTCCCCTGGAAGGGGTGGCAAACCTGATTTTGAACCGATGGAGGAGATCATGGAATTTTCTAGAGGAAGAAATTCAAATTAAATCCCAAAGATTCCCCCCAAAGTCCACCTGTGCCTGTGCATTTCTCTAGCTGTGAGAGCAGGGGAGTTGGAGGAGAGGACAAAGATTCCCCCCAAAGTCCACCTGTGCCTGTGCATTTCTCTAGCTGTGAGAGCAGGGGAGTTGGAGGAGAGGACAAAGAGCCTCTTCATCCTGCGCTGCCTTGTCTTGTCTAGACTGGAGCTGCCAGTTCTCTGAGCAGATTCTCGGGGAGTCTAAGAGCCTTCGCAATGCAGAGCACGATCTCTTATCCCTTTCCCATGGAACACGTTCTCCTTTTCAAATTATTGTTTCATCTGTTAGCCCAGGAGTTCAGCAACTTCTGGGTAAGGTCACGGGAGTTCTGTGCAGCTCCGTGCCTTGGGCACGGCTCACAGGGCGTGCACAGCATCCCCGAGAGGATGCGAGGACCGTGCACGTCCCAGAACCCGGGGCCAGACTTGCCAGAGCTCAGGGAGACCTGCTTCAGCCCCTGGGGGGGGCGGTGCACCAGGAAGACCCCGCAGACGAGAGGAAGCAGGCTGAGACTGGTCAGCCTGCCGACACCGCGGCAAATTCTTATAACCATCGTTAGCAAGAATGACCTGAAGTTTTAAGGAAAGAGACTATGGGGCATTAGTGCACCCTTTATTAATTAAGTTAAATTATTACTATCTGATTTATTAAATAGATGTATTAATATATTGACTATGTTTAGAAATACATAGACTTTTAGTATGACTCAATTAGAATTGCCATTACTCAGTAATCAAATATTTCATGTAAATATTAAATACTATTGTAAATATTTATCTGTGATTTTGTTAAGTCTGCCTAACCATTGGCTTTCCCTATGAAGATTTTCCTGGTACTTAAAAAACTTGTAGACTGGTTGGAAGACCATTTGGAAATACAGAGACTAAGTAAATGGGTAGAAATTAGCTGTATTCAGAGAACAATAAACTAAGGTAATAAGATAATGTGGGAGACTTCCCTGGTGGTCCAGTGGTTAAGACTCCACACTTCCACTTCAGGGGCTTGGGTTCAACCCCTGGTGGGGGAATTTCTGCATACCATATGGTGCAGCCAGGAAAAATAATTAGTTAATTTAAAAAAAAAAGAATCTGTGAGTGCATGCATTTGAATAAAACATAAAATAGTGAAAATTTCAAGAAGGCAAAATATAATGTCTGCCTAACCATTGGCTTTCCCTATGAAGATTTTCCTGGTACTTAAAAAACTTGTAGACTGGTTGGAAGACCATTTGGAAATACAGAGACTAAGTAAATGGGTAGAAATTAGCTGTATTCAGAGAACAATAAACTAAGGTAATAAGATAATGTGGGAGACTTCCCTGGTGGTCCAGTGGTTAAGACTCCACACTTCCACTTCAGGGGCTTGGGTTCAACCCCTGGTGGGGGAATTTCTGCATACCATATGGTGCAGCCAGGAAAAATAATTAGTTAATTTAAAAAAAAAAGAATCTGTGAGTGCATGCATTTGAATAAAACATAAAATAGTGAAAATTTCAAGAAGGCAAAATATAACTTAATTGAAACAATATATTCTTGTTTTGTTTGCTTTTACCAACTAAACTTTCTTTCCTTGCTGCCGCTGCTGCTGCTAAGTCACTTCAGTCATTCCGACTCTGTGTGACCCCACAGACGGCAGCCCACCAGGCTCCTCCATCCATGGGATTCTCCAGACAAAAACACTGGAGTGGGTTGCCATTTCCTTCCCAATGCATGAAAGTGAAAAGTGAAAATGAAGTAGCTTAGTCGTGTCCGGCTCTGTGTGACCCCATAGACTGCAGCCTATCAGGCTCCTCTGTCCATGGAATTTTCCAGGCAAGAGTACTGGGGTGGGTTGCCATTGCCTTCTCCCCTTTCCTTGAACTTTGAAAAATGTTTTCAGATAAAATTAACCTATGTATTAGTTTCAGATGTACAGCATAGTGATTCTAGGAGGTTTGTACATACTCTGAAATGATCACCACAAAGAAGTCTAGGTAACATCCATCACCCTACATAGTAAAATAATATATTCTGTTTTTCTAGATAGTACCTGATTTGTAGTAATCAAAATATATTTCATTGACATAGTATATGATTTGTAGATTACTTTCAGATAAGCCCCCAAAATGATTGTATGAATCCTATGGATTAGGAGAGCTACTATTAAATTTTACCTAACAGATGTGGGAAGATATTTTGACTAGGTTTTTCTTTTACTGTTTTATCATTGATGGGTAAAGCAGCAAGTAATAGAGGGAGACGCATATCTCTAGAAAAATCAGTTTGAATGGTTTATGCAACATTTGGCAGGTTTCATTTTTGTTATTAAAAAGCTCAGCCTTTGCATAGCAGTTGATGTTTTTCTGAATCCTCAGCAAGGTTCACCTCACAGTGACTGGTACAGGGTTTCAGATATTTTATTTGCTGAATTTCAATAGATGCACTAAAGGCATGGATTTCTCAAGAGGTCATTTTCCTTCTCACGTACGGTACCTGTGTACAATAAGACTGAAGGCTTCTTTCATTTTTCAATCTAAAACAGTCAGGTTCTGGTTGTCGGTGTATTTACATGTCTACGTATGAAAACATTTTCTTGAAAAACATAAGATTGGAAGGAACTGATTCTCTGCAGCTATTGAAGAGCCGTCCTCAGGACTGGGCTGACTCACAAAGGAGCTGGATCTTCAGTACGATATAAACTATAAACCTATGAACGCAGCTCTTCTCTCGTTGTCGGAGGCCAGGATGAGGAACTCACCGTTAGCTTTAGCATTGTGGAGGCAGGGGAGAGTCTTCCCCAGGAAGCACTCAGCTGTTCTCTTCCCAAGTTCTGAAGCCGTGGTTTTACATCATTACCCCTGAAGGACTCTCTCTCTATTCTCTCTTGATATTGTTGCTGTTGTTCAGCCACTGAGTCACGTCCGCCTGTTTGCAACCCCGTGGACTGCAGCACGCCAGGCTTCCTTGTGATGTCCTCCAATGTCTCTCAGAGTTTGTTCAAACTCATCTCCATTGAGTCAGTGATGCCATCCAACCGTCTCATCCTCTGTTGTCCCCTTCTCCTCCTGCCCTCAATCTTTCCCACCATCGGGGTCTTTTCCAGTAAGTCTCTTGATGTGACTATCTTACATTAACCACGTCTGATAATACTTAACAAGGGGACCCTCAGATTCAATGTTCTGCGAAGTCACATTGCCATGCCTTTAGATGGTAATGACCTTTAATACCAGACACTTAATACCATGTAATTTAACTTCTCTATAATGTATGAAAATAATTTGAAGACTCACAGGCCTCTGTCTTTCATTATAGAACGTACAGACTTTTCCCATCCCGTGTCCGGGAACATTAAGAAAGAAGATGTGGAGACAGCTAAGAAAGAAACCAAGGACCCCCTGCTACTGTCTCTATAAACAACTCGTGGTGTTTAAAGGCTAATAAAGCCCCAAGATCTTTCTTATAAATATCATCTTTGGGCCAGTCTTAAAATATTTTAGATGGAGACATGTCAAGAAAAATAGAGACAATTTCTTAAGACACAATTCTCTCCCCTCGACCTCCATAAAAGATTTTATATAAATATATAGCTGTCATATAAGGGGTAATTGAAATTCCACAGCACAAAGGCAAGGCAGAGAAGGGTGGAGGGGAAAGTCAATCTTTCATTTTTTTTTTTTTCAAAGGCTTGGCAAGAAACCAGGGGTAATATTTTTGCAACTGGGAGTTCGTGTTTGCTGAAGAATATTCCCACGTTTGAGTCATCATCAGGGTCCTAGTCTTGTTTTACTTTCAAAGGTAGAGAGGGCAGAACGCTAACCCCAGCTGGGAGAAGGAGCATGCCCCCCTGTCCTTCTCCTCCAGGGAGCAGGGATAAAGGGATTACAGATGCCTGCATAATGGAGAATTTCCTCACTCAGACAAGACAAAAGGCTTCATTATTTTTCACCAGACCCTTGAAGCCTTGTGCTTTCCAGTTCCAGAAGCCAGGCAAGCTGACCAAGTGTTTTGTTTTGTTTTGTTTTTAATTTTAAGCCCACAAAATGGAGTTTCTAAGAACCCGGGCTTCAAGGACTTGCCATTATGAAGGGATAAAGGAAAGATATTGAAGACCTTCATGTCACAACTCTTAGGGTCTCCCCCCGCCTGGACAAGCCAGACTGTCCCTGGAGATCACAGTGTGTGTCCTCAACACCTGAACACTGTCTTCCTTCCGTGAGACCAGAAGGCATCTAAATCCTTATGAAAAATGTAAAGCGGCAAAATAGAATTGAAATGACTCTTCCAGTACTTTTCCTTCGGACTGGGTTTTTTCCTGAGTAACTTTAACAATGGATGCATCTAATTTCTTGTTGGTAAAAGAGTAACAGTCTCAAATTCCTCCCTTATTTACTATTTTGATTTGGCCGTAGATTGCTGTAAGACACGGTATACTGTGACCTTGTTCCCAGTGATGGTTTGCAAGTTTCTCTTAATAACTTTCTCATAGAATATAGATAAAGATTTATAAGCTTTCTACTTGCAAGGAACACTGTCTGATTTTTCATTCCCATCTCAGGGTCTCCTCTATCATAGACATGCAGCGTGTTTCTTGCGTGGTGTAGTATTCAAGTGAAAGTGAAGTCGTTCAGTCATGTCCAACTCTTTGCAACCCCATGGACTGTAGCCTATGAGGCACCTCCGTCCATGGGATTTTCCAGGCAAGAGTACTGGAGTGGGTTGCCATTTTCTTCTCCAGGAGATCTTCCCAACCCAGGGATTGAACCCAGGTCTCCTGCATTGTAGGCAGATGCTTTACCGTCTCAGCTACCAAGGAAGCCCAATGAATAAAAAAAAAAAAGTAAAAGTCAATGAATAAAAAATAAATAAAACGTTCAGTTCAGTTCAGTTTAGTCACTCAGTCTTGTCTGACTCTTTGCGACCCCATGAATTGCAGCACACCATGCCTCCCTGTCCATCACCATCTCCCGAAGTTCACTCAGACTCACGCTCATCGAGTCTGTGATGCCATCCAGCTATCTCATCCTCTGTCGTCCCCTTCTCCTCCTGCCCCCAATCCTTCCCAGCATCAGAGTCTTTTCCAATGAGTCAGTTCTTCGCATGAGGTGGCCAAAATACTGGAGCTTCAGTTTTAGCATCATTCCTTCCAAAGAAATCCCAGGGCTGATCTCCTTCAGAATGGACTGATTGGATCTCCTTGCAGTCCAAAGGACTCTCAAGAGTCTTCTCCAACACCATAGTTCAAAAGCATCTATTCTTCGGTGCTCAGCCTTCTTCACAGTCCAACTCTCACATCCATACATGACCATAGGAAAAACCATAGCCTTGACCAGATGGACCCTAGTTGGCAAAGTAATGTCTCTGCTTTTGAATATACTATCTTGGTTGGTCATAACTTTTCTTCCAAGGAGTAGGCATCTTTTAATTTCATGGCTGCAGTCACCATCTGCAGTGATTTTGGAGCCCCCCAAAATAAAGTCTGACACTTAGCAGTATTCTAACTTGAGATCAAATTAAGATTATTTAACGTCCCCTTTCAAATGCACAGTTCAAACACATGTTCTTTTGTTTGTGATTATTTCCATGCTTCGTGAGCACAAAAGGATCAAAAAAGAAATGAAAATATTTGATCTTTGCAGATGTCAAGGTTCGTTCATTTAACAAATGTTTGTTGAGCACCTACTGTGTACAAGGTAGAGTCATCAGTGACCAGCCAGGGTGTCTTGGGGCTCTTTGGAGCCTGGCACATGTGAGGATCGGCAGGACCACAGAGAACAATGTGGAAAGCGAGGTCCCTTCTGGTGGAAGATGGGACCCAGAGGGGCTGTCAGAGGCAGACCATATAGGACTTTGCAAGTCAAGCTGAGCTTTGGGTCTTCATCTTTTTCTGAGGAGCAATAGGATGTTGAGATTTTAAGGCAGTGATGATAATGGTATTTATTACCTATTGCTATGTTGCAAACTACTCCACAATTAGTGATTTAAACAGCACGTGGATAAACTCACAACTTTGGTCAAGAAGCTGGGCATGTGTTGCTTTCTGCCATGTGTCAGCATGAGTCAGCCACAGGTATACGTGTCTCCTTCCTCTGAACCCAATACAGTATTGTATTTGCTATGTTGCAAACTACTCCACAATTAGTGATTTAAACAGCACGTGGATAAACTCACAACTTTGTCAAGAAGCTGGGCATGTGTTGCTTTCTGCCATGTGTCAGCATGAGTCAGCCACAGGTATACGTGTCTCCTTCCTCTGAACCCAATACAGTATTGTAAAGCAATCATCCTTCGATGAAAAATAAATAAAAATTAAAAAGGTAGGCATGGCTTTGTGGGGTCTCTGGCTCTGGGTCTCTCACAAAGCTGCAGGCGTTTTGAGGGGAATGGGAAGCATCCCCTTCCTAGCTCGCTTGCACGGTTGTTAAGAAGCTTGTGTGCCTCCTGGGCTGTTGGTGGGAGCCCCCCATCTCTTAGGAAGGGGGTCTCTCCTTAGAGCAGCTCCTAGCATGCCACCTCGAGCAAGTGAGAGACTGCAGCAGGTGGAACCACAGTGTCTGGTGACCTCTTCCATCACTTCTGCCTTCTGTTCATTAAAAGCAAGTCTCTTAAGTCCTGCCTGCACTCAAGGGGCTACACGAAGGCAGGGAAACCAGTATAACCAACAGTGCAGTCTGGTTGCTCGCCACTCAGAACCCAATACAGAGGGTGTGCATGCGTGCGTGCGTGCGTACTCAGTCGTGCCTGACTTTGGACTTTCCCAGGAAGAATACTGGAGTGGATTGCCATCTTCTTCTCCCAGGAATCTTCCCAACCCAGGGAGCAAACCTGCATCTCCTGAGTCTCTGAATTGGCAGACGGGTTCTTTATCACTGAGCCACCTGGGAGGGTAATATAGGGGCAGGTTGGTGGAAAGGAGAGTTTATTTTGGATGCCAGCAGCTGGATAGGGGGTGGGATTCTGTCCAAAGGCTGATTCCTCCCCAACCCCAACATCAGGGGGCACGAGCTTCTATAGAGCGAGGGAGGGGGCTCCACACAGCAGCAGCAGTCTGCCCTGACGGGCTTCTTGAAGTTGGTCATCGGTGGTCTGAGCAGCGTCTTGCGGATTGGTTTCAGTCGTTAACCTTCAGTTCCAGGGTCGGTTTGTTTGCATTTCTTGAGGCCGGTTCTCAGAATTGTGGCAGGTTTTGGACACGAGTTGCAGCTGAGAACACAGGCACTCACATCACGGCTACAGTCTGGTCAGGCTGTCGTTCACTTCTCCACCTGGTGGGGGTTTCAGTGTCTACAAGACGACTCACCGCATATGGCTCAGGATATTGTCTACAGCCACTGAGAAGGAACTAAAGCCCTTGACTATGCTTAATGACTGAACTATTCCTATTTCGTCTCCTTGGACTGTGTTCCTTTGTTTCTGCATGTTCCCACTTCTCTGATTAAGCTTCTTCCTTGGCTGAAGTTTTTCCGCAGACAACAGACAGGTGGAGGATGGGCAGCGGGGAAGGCCGCAGGGTCCTGCCCCGTATCGCCAGGGAGTAGGGACCACCATCACACCACGGATGGTCACCTCAGACATCACTTTGCCTGGGATAATAATACGTTTATGGAGACCAGTTAAGAGGCTGCAACTCTGGTCCAGAGAGTACATCACCATTCACAGTCAGAAGAGAAAAGACATACCGTCCAATGCAGGTGTCCATCGGACTTACTGTCCTCCGCCTCCGCCCTCTATCAAATGTTTCAGCATCAACCACGACATAGACAAGACAGAAGAGTCGGTAACGGAATTTGAAATTTAAATCCAGCATCAGTGTTCCCAAAGCACTTGCACGTTCATAACCCTGCTTGGTCCTTCCCGCTCCCTATGAAGTCAGTATTCTTGTCCCCACGTTTTACACATATGGCGTGGAGACTCAAACAAGACACCTCCCTTGCCTGAGGTCCCGTAGCTCCTAAAAGCTGAGGTCAGAAGTGTTTGATTCTAAACCGTGTGTTTTTGCAAATCATCTTCTCCGTTAAGTCTCCAGGCAAAGGCAGAACTTTGAAGCCCGTCTGTACTGCTGGGTGGATTTGTTACTGTGAACCTGAGACTAGCAAGTTCTAGGTCCTGCCTTCCCCGCTACACACATGCGTGTGCACACACACACACATACACACACATACTCATCTCTACTCTCTGTGCGCCCCCACCCCCACCTGTCTTCCATCAGTCCCTTCACGTGCAGGAACTTTGCTTCTAGGAATATGAGTTTGAGTGATAAAATGGGCTGTGAAAAATGCACAGTCTAGTAAGGAAAGTAACTAATGCCATAAGCATTAAATGACTGAATGCTGTAAGCATTAAATAAGCTTGGTTACTAACATGGCTACAGGAACACAGAACATCATCCTTTCGTACTTTTACCTTGGTGAAATGTTTATTTCTCACTTGATGTTACTTATCAGAACCCATTTATATCAGAGTTTGTAATTATATGACACTCATGTCGAAACTCAATTTGGTAGTTCACAGTTTGGATGGACAGTCCGTACTTACACATAATAAAATTGTATTTCTTTTTAAAGATAGTAAAGCAAGCTTTTACCATACTCTTGGGTGAACCTTGGCCCATTGCATTAGAAACTCTGTAACCTCTTAGTAGCAGCTGATTATGCCAGATGGCAGTGACTTTTCTACCAAGCTTATTGTTTTCTTGAATAACAAAATATTTTACGTGTATCAAAGATGGTGACATTGGCTTATGGGTGAAGCTGTTGTATATATGCAGAAACATCCTAATGCTGCATCTTTGCTGCACCTGCTTCAAAGCCCAGGTGTTCTCAGGGCATCCTTTCCCACGCCCTTGCTCCCAGCCACCCTTCTCTCCCCCAGATCCATAGCCTTCTCTCTGAGTTTCTGGCATCGTGCACAGAGAACCCAGTTTGGGCATCTAGTCACTTTGTATTGGGTTGTCCAAAAAGTTCATTCCATTTTGTGGAAAAATTCAAATGAAGTTTTTGGCCAACTCAGTATATAAGATTTTTCCCATGTATTTTCTTCTTTTATATACTTTTTATTTACTTATTTTTGGCTGAGCTGGGTCTTCTTGCTGCACGGGCTTTCTCTAGTTGCAGCAAGCAGGGCTGCTCTTCACTGTGGTTTGCAGGCTCCTCGCTGGAGTGGCTTCTCTTGTTTCGAAGCACAGGCTCTAGGGCACGGACTTCAGTAGTTGCAGCTCGCAGGCTCTGGAATGAAGGCTCAGTATTGTGACTGTAACTGCCCTCATGGGCCCCCCAGGCAGACAGTGACCAGACTGACTGGGGCTGAGACAAGCATACTTTGTCTTCCCATGGGATTTTCCAGGCAAGAATAATGGACTGGGTTGCCAGTTCCTTCTCCAGGGGATCTTCCTTATCCAGGGATCAAACCCGTGTCTCCTGCATCTCTTGCATTGTCAAGCAGATTCTTTACCGCTGCGCCACCTGGGAAGTCCAGAAAAATTTGCCTTCATCCAATTTACTTTGGCCACCTGATGCAAAAAACTGACTCATTGGAAAAGACCCTGATGCCGGGAAAGAATGAAGGCAGGAGGAGAAGGGGGCGACAGAGGATGAGATGGTTGGATGGCATCACTGACTCATTGAACATGAGTTTGAGCAGGCTCCGGAAGTTGGTGATGGACAGGGAAGCCTGGCGTGCTGCAATCCATGGGGTCACAAAGAGTTGGACATGACTGAGCAACAGAACTGAATTTGCTACGAATATGGCCCTCAGTGTTCAGTAAAGAAACCCTAGACTTTCTCTCTAGAGTTTCCTAGTTCAAAAGATGCTGGACCTCCTCAAGGGAAAGAAAGAGATTTCAGAACATTTGGTCTAAGAAAAGACTCCACAAGAGGACTGACTGCTGGATGGAGGTGGAGGCTGTTGAGCCTCGTTTTGGTACTAGAGGTGGGGTGGGATGCTGGGGTGTGAGGCTGGCAGATGATGTCCTGAAATGCCAAAGGGGACCATTATCGCCAAGACACAAGGGCCCATCTGCCTGATTTCACTCTCTTTGGATCTTGTGGGCACCTTGTAGCCCTGGGAAAGGAGGAGGAACGTCAACAGCCTATGCTCAGAGAGCAAGAAGACTGGCAGAGGCCTCCTGCCCAGCAACCAGAAACCACAGAGGCTGATGCTCTGAAGTCCCTTATTACATGTTTTAACCGATCCAGAGTTACAGAGCATTCTTTTCTTTTTTTTTTTTCTATCAGTATCTAGTTTGAAATCCTTCCGGCTAACAGTGTTATAACATAGAAGGAAGTGGTAGGAAAAGGATATTAAAGCAAATGGTTTCATATGTTACATTTAAGTGGCCGTCTTAGTCTGATTAAGCACGAGTTTTCTGATTGCAGGATAGAGCTAAAAACCAGCCCCGTGACCCTAGCCTGGATGAGCGAATCACAGAGAAATGAAAGATTCACCTATGGACTGCAAAGCTGCATGTCATATGCACGACTGAAACGCCAGCCTTTTGAGTATTTTCTGAATTCTCTAGATCCAGCAGAAAAGAGAGAGCTGGTCATCAGAGAGGAAAAGGGGAGTCGCTTTCTCCCCACTGCTTCAGCCATGCTGTTGGAGGGGATGGAGGAGGAGATGTCCTGGGGGGAGGGATTGTCTCCATGGAGACCTGCCTGTCCTGTTCAATCAGAGGAGGGGGTCTCTGCTGTGGTCCTGACTCTTCTCCAGCAAGGATGCCCAGGCATCTTCAGACTGGGCTACTGTGCAGGTACCAGCATTTTTCTTTTTTTTAATCATAGGCATCTTAAAGCCAGTTACATTCTACGTATTTCAAACATCAAGGACACCCAACACAGAAGGGTATTTTATAATCAAGTTGTATGTGTTGTATATCTAAGACCTATAGGTCTCAGCCACTTTAGAGGAGAATCTTAGGATGAAAAATAAAAGTTAACTAAGAAAGTGGTTGAAGGTTAAGTCTTGATGGTTTACACAAATGACAGGGTCCTGTATATGCCGGAATAACACTGTTCTCCAAGTAGATTTTTTTCAGAATGCCGTCATGATTTTCAGGCCTTTATCCAAAAAAATAATTCTTAATATACGTAATATGAAATCGTCCTATACCTTTGTCAACTCAGCTGAACTTACAAATGCATTTTTCTCTTGACCTCACTCAAGTCCTGGAAATAACCACATGTGTGTGCTAAGTTGTTTTAGTCGCGTCTGACTCTTTGCGACGCTGTAGACTGTAGCCCGCCAGGCTCCTCTGTCCATGGGATTCTCCAGGAAAGTATACTGGAGTGGGTGCCATGCCCTCCTCCAGGGGATCTTCCCAACCCAGAAATGAAACCCAAGTCCCTTATGTCTCCTGCACTGGCAGATGGGTTCTTTACCACCAGTACCACCTGGGAAACCCAGAAATAAGTATCGTCTCTATATTTCTTTGCTGTTCAATAAAATTTTAATTCTATCTCAAAGTGGTCTATGTAATTGATTAAGCTAAGAAGAGTGATTTCAGGGCCTTATTTCCTGTAATGCATTTACATTCATTACATGTGTGTTGCTTCTCATAGGTATTCATCACAGTTATCTTCACTGGCATCAAAAGCGGTTTCTAAGTACTTGAAAATACACATAGTATCATGAAAAATGCTGTTTTAAGTACGCTGAATAGACATAGGTCTTTTTCTCAAAGATCTTAACTCCAAGACGAACGGTAATGATGTGATTCAAAGCCTCTCTGGAAATGCACTTTGGGAACCATAAATCGGACCATGTTCTGGAAAGCAGTGCCAGAAGTCCGTGGGTTCTGGTTTGAATACCTGCGGCATCATAAGATTTGCCTGTTACAAAATCACTGCATTGTAAGTCCATGAGTTTTCTTCAAGATCAAGGTCTTTTCCTTGCTTCTGGGGTGATGAACTTAAGCCCAAAGGTCACTCAACTCATTGGTGACAGTGTCACCTTGGAACCAGGTCTCTTAACCCTGGAATTATTTTTTTTTCCACTCTACTACTATATCAAGGGACTTCCTGTCTTTTCCAGTTGGACAGAGCTTCCTGGAGAAGCCATGTTTTCTCTCGGAATCATTACCTCACAGGTGTTATCCCCCAGTTGTCTTTACTCATTAGCAAATCTGAAATTAACACAGGCCTGGTTATGGTTTAAAGAGAACATGTTTTTAAAAGCCTTCAGAGTTTTGTGACTGCAAAGAAAGTGGTCACCTATAAGCCACAGGCTTTAAAGCTGACGTTTCTTTAGGTATTTATTCCAGTTTTAATTACTTGTCCTTTCCATTACTTTTTTGTCTCTAACTTTTCACTTTCTCTTTTCCTAGCATTCTGCAAAATCTCCTCGAAACATATATTCCATCAGCCCAGGAACCTGGGTTGGACAAGTCTTTCCCTAAGGGCTTTCATTAGAAACCTCCCTGTCTAAATTGCAAAACCAACATCCAGGGTGCCCAGGGGGAGGCTGGCCCTAGGCTTACAGAGTCTCAATGGAGGCTCTGCTCTCCTATTTGCTGGTGGGGCAGGGGGAGGGTCTGTTTCTTTTTCGGCACTTTCTTGTGCTTATGACCATTCTGTTTTGAAAGTGCTCTTGACACAGAACCTAAAGCTCATTTACCTTTTTGATGATGTGTCGTGTGCCGCATTTTGTCTTATCATTGGTGTTTCCTTAAAAATAAGAAGGGTAATGAGCAGTTATGCATTATTCATCCCAAGTGTATGAATCAGGCATTTATCTGGGGCTCCTTTTTTTTTCTCTAGAGCTTGCACTCGACAGCGCATGCTGAGCGGATCGTTTGAGGGGCAGCCGGCAAAGGAAAGGTCAATTCTTAGCGTGCAACACCACATCCGCCAAGAGCGCAGGTAAGTAACAGGGAGACGAGGCTGCAGAGAAGCCAGAGTTCTAGGAGAAGCATCTCCTGTGCACAGCCCTGGTCAGGAGGCAGGCACGGGTGAAGAACTGAGTTCTGTTTGTTGACGACAATAGTCATGAAACTCACAGTCAGATTCAAACAATCAAAAAATAGTTCAATAACCTCTTCCTTGTTGATGACCACACTCTCACTTTTAAGATCAGAAGGAAAAATTCTGAATTTTGTTCGATGGGATCAAAGGCAGGTGGTTAGACCTAAAGCTTTTGCTCTAAAAAGAAGTAATAAACATGCATGATACTATCGGGACTTATTTTTTTTTTATAATCATTGCGTAAGAATCCACATTTGGTCTCAAGATGTATTGATCAGTTGGTTGTGATTGTTTTAGGTCATTAAGACACGGATCAAACAGCCAAAGGATCAGCAGGGGGAAATCTCTTGAAACTCTGACTCAAGATGTAAGTTCAACACTTTGGATTTGGAAAGCTTGATTGTGAAAAATATCTTTAATGATTGCTTAGACAATTCCAGCACTTGGTTCCTTCTGTCACATTGTCATGTCTCCTTAAGACTTCATACTAGAAGGAATCAGGAAATTCAGCCAGCAAATTAAATGCCCAGGTACAGAAAAGTGACCACTAACTGTACAATACTTTGGCCACCTGATGCAAAGAACTGACTCATTTGAAAAGACCCTGATGCTGGGAAAGACTGAAAGCAGGAGAAGGGGATGACAGAGGAGGAGATGGTTGGATGGTATCACCAATGCAATGGACATGAGTTTTAGCAACTCCAGAGTTGGTGATGGACAGGGAAGCCTGGCGTGCTGCAGTTCATGGGGTCACAAAGAGTCTGACATGACTGAGCAGCTGAACTGACTGACTGAACTGTAGAAAAGTCCAGACCTCCTACAACACATATATCTTTGTTAGACTGTTTCGTTGTCTAGTCCCTGAATTGTGGCTGACTCTTTGTGACCCCATGGACTGTAACCCGCCAGGCTCCCTCTGTCCATGTGATTTCCCAAACAAGAAGACTGGAGTGGGCTGCTGTTTCCTTCTCCAAGGGATCTTCCTGACCCAGGCTTCAAACCTGTGTCTCCTGGCAGGTGGATTATCTGCACATCATTAACTTTAAATATTTTGCTAATTTCCAAATATCCTAACATCTAGACCCAGTGTCTGTCATTCCAGGGTTAACATACTAGGAAAGAAAACTTTGTTTCTAGGTGAATTTTTCTATCAAAGACTTCATAAGACTTGCCCAAGCATTTCTTTGCTTTTCTAGGTCACTCATTTATTTATTAACTGACTCAATAAATATCAATATTTATCAAGTATTTATGATTTGCCAGTTCCTGCTCTAGGGAGAAGAAGTAGCAGGGAAACAAGACAGAATCTCTGCACTGGGAATGGAGATGCAGATATAGAGAATGGACCAGGGCACAGAGCGGGAAAGGCTTGGGTGGGGCGAGTTCAGAAAGGCGCATGACATATATACACCTATTGTTGAATCGCTAAGTCGTCTCCAGCTCCTTGTGACCCCATGGACTGCAACACGCCAAGCTCTTCTGTCCTTCACTATCTCCCGAAGTTTGCTCAAATTCATGTCTGTTGAGTCAGTGGTGCTGTCTAACCATCTCATCCTCTGTCCCCCTCTTCTCCTTTCACCTTCAATCTTTCCCAGCATCAAGGTTTTTTTCAGTGAGTTGGCTCTTCACATCAGGTGGCCAAAGTACTGGAGTTTCAGCATCAGTCCTTCCAATGAATATTCAGGACTGATTTCCTTTAGGATGGACTGGTTGGATCTCCTTGCAGTCCAAGGGACTCTCAAGAGTCTTCTCCAACACCACGGTTCAAAAGCATCAGTTCTTCGGCGCTCAGCCTTCTTTATGGTCCACTCTCACATCTGTGCATGACTACTGGAAAATCATAGCTTTGACTCTTTGGACCATGTGTAAAAGAGACAGCTAGTGGAAAGTTGCTTTATAGCAGAGGGAGTTCAGCTCGCTGCTCTGTGATGACCTACAGGGGGAGGATGGGGTGGGTGAGATGGAGGTTCAAGAGGGAGGGGATACGTATACTTACAGCCAATTCACATCATTATATAGGAAAGAGCAACACCACACTGTAAAGCAATCATCCTCCAATTAAACAAATTAAAAAAAAAAAAGAATTCCTGCCCTGCAGAAGCTTACATCCTAGTAAAAGAGACAGACAATCAGTGAGCAAACAAATGTATAATCCTTTCTGGGAGTGATTTTTATCTAGTTTCCATCATCACTGCTGTGACATATTTGCTCTGTATTACAAAGAAGAGTAAAATAGTGTAAAGAAATCAAAAGTGGAAATTTCGGTGCAGGGAACATTAAAGAGGTGGGTTTCACTGCATTAGCCCAGGGACCCAGAGGAGGTGAAGGAACAAGCCACGTGGAAGCCCAAGGAGACCCAAGGAGGCGGAAGTCTAACCTGTGGGTTAGAGTCAACAGCAGCTGGACCATGCCGAGATTGCATGAGAGGGCTGGAAAGGACTGATTAAATACTGATCATTAGCGAAGCCCTGATTAAGGCATAGGTGTTGAGTCTGGATAGCTGGGGTAAGAAGGCAGAGACTTGAATGTTCAGAGTCAAGGAGAGCATCTGAAAAAGCGAGAGAAGCTTAGCAAGGCTTTGGATTTTTTTGGTTTTGCCTTTTTTTTTAAAACCACTTTACGTCTTACCTCTAAAGAGTTTCTAGAGTTTTCAGCACAGTCCATCTGCTGTAGTAGCTGAATACGCTCTCCTGGTTAAGTGTTCCAGGCAACACTGAGGATGCAGGAAGCTGATGGTGAGAACCCACGATGTTGCCACTAGCCCATGTACATGGCTCTAATTGGCGCAAACATCTGTTGACACTGTGGTTTTTCAGCTCCAGCTCTGATGTGATCCACCATATTCTCAGTGTTGAACTATGATAAGATCCAACACATGGCCTTCTAATTTGGAGGTCAGACCTGTTACATGGAGAGAGTTAAAAGGCAACACTACTCAAAGCACTTTCCTTCGGTGAGACGCAATGGAAATCAGTGGTCTACTTAAGCATCAAATTAGAACATGCCTTTGAAGAGGTGTGTTTTAAAAAATACACAGCAGAGGTCCCTATTTGAATAGTCTCCATTCCAGAGGCTTATTTTGTCTTCAGAGATTTTTTATTGTATTTTCTACATAGACAGATAACAAAAATCTAGGCCCCGTCTTTATAGCAAAAGGTCACTGGGTTCTACAAATCTCTCCTGGTGTCTTTTCCTCCAGAATAGAAGCCATTTAAAACAAGAGAGTTTTATCTGTCACTTACTCCAAATGATAAGGGATAAGATAATGATACAAAAATTAAGTCCAAGGAATACTTTTCTATGTAGTCAATCAAGTTAGTTGAACAATGGTTCTCCATCTTAAAAACCAGGGTCAGGATCCTAATAACCCAGCCTCTGCTGTCCTACTGGCCTCAGCTCCTCCTATTCTGTTTCCTCAACCGATACTGCATCCTGTCTGATCATGTGTGAGCACACAGACCCACCTCTCCCCAAAAGTGCACATCTCGGAAGATGTCCAGTGCCCTGCCTCCTCCTCGTTTTTTGCTCAAATAACAATAGCTCCTTACCAACGTCTGCTATGACCTTCTCGTGCTCTTAATCCCCCTTTGTTTCTTTTGTTTTTTATTTTAATTTTTTAAGTTGGCATAGATGGTGACTGCAGCCATGAGATTAAAAGACGCTTACTCCATGGAATGAAAATTATGACCAACCTAGATAGCATATTGAAAAGCAGAGACATTACTTTGCCAACAAAGGTCTGTCTAGTCAAGGCTATGGTTTTTCCAGTGGTCATGTATGGATGTGAGAGTTGGACTGTGAAGAAGGCTGAGTGTGAAGAATTGGTGCTTTTGAACTGTGGTGTTGGAGAAGACTCTTGAGAGTCCCTTGCACTGCAAGGAGATCCAACCAGTCCATTCTAAAGGAGATCAGTCCTGGGTGTTCTTTGAAAGGAATGATGCTAAAGCTGAAGCTCCAGTACTTTGGCCACCTCATGCGAAGAGTTGACCCATTGGAAAAGACTCTGAATGTGGGAGGGATTGGGGGCAGGAGGAGAAGGGGACGACTGAGGATGAGATGGCTGGATGGCATCACTGACTCAATGGACGTGAGTTTGAGTGAACTCCGGGAGTTGTTGATGGACAGGGAGGCCTGGCGTGCTTTGATTCATGGGATCACAAAGAGTCAGACACGACTGAGCGACTGAACTGAACTGAACTGATAGTTACTCTACAATGTTGTGTTAGTTTCTGCTGTGCAACAAAGTGAATCAGCTGTACAAACACGTGGATCTCCCTCTCGGAGCTCCTTCCCCCCGCCACCTCCCATCCCACCCGACTGGGTCCCCACAGACCACTGAGCTCAGCTCCCTGTGCTATACAGCAGCTTCCCACTATCTGTTTTACACATGGTCATGTATATATGTCAGTTCCAATCTCCCAGTTCATCCCACCCCCACCCCCTTGCCCACCCATCCCTTCTCT
>SJXQ01002347.1:124085-162689 GCA_006408695.1 Aepyceros melampus
CCCATCCCTTCTCTACGTCTGCCTGTCTATTCCTGCCCTGGAAATAGGTTCATCTGTACCATTTTTCCAGATCCAGTATACATGTGTTAATATACAATATTTGCTTTTCTGTTTAGCACTAAACATTTTCTAATATTCTTACTTATTTTGATTTAATCATTAATCTCTCCCCCCCTGAAAACAGTACCCTGTAAGAATAGGGATTGTGTCATCCCCCCCATCCCGACTTTGGCCATATCTACAGAACTGCAACAGTGTCTGGCAAATAACAGGTTCTCAATAAATGTTCTTATTAGAAAAATATGCTCTTTTGTGGGAAAAAAAAAATACCCCTGCTAAGATGACTCTGGCCATTAAAATCTACAAAGTGGGTAGCCATTTCCTTCTCCAGGGGATCTTCCTGACCCAGGGATTGACCCCAGGTCTCCTGCATTGCAGGCCGATTCTTTATCATCTGAGCCACCAGGAAAGCTCATTAAAATCAACAGAGCGATACTCCTTTCCATTTCTTTAAAAAAAAAAAGATCATCTTTGGGCTGCTACTGCTAAGTCACTTCAGTCGTGTCCGACTCTGTGCGACCCCATAGACGGCAGCCCACCAGGCTCCCCCATCCCTGGGATTCTCCAGGCAAGAACACTGGAGTGGGTTGCCATTTCCTTCTCCAGTGCATGAAAGTGAAAAGTGAAAGTGAAGTCGCTCAGTCATGTGTGACTCTTTGCGACCCCATGGACTGCAGCCTACCAGGCTCCTCCGTCCATGGGATTGTCCAGGCAAGAATACTGGAGTGGGGTGCCATTGCCATCTTTGGGAGGGACCCTCAGAAAACTGTCCCACGTTGATGTGCCCCATTTTATTTTCTTTCTAGCATTCCAACACGGTGAGATACAGAAATGCTCAAAGAGAAGACAGTGAGATAAAGATGATCCAGGAGAAAAAGGAGCAAGCAGAAATGAAAAGGTACAGCGGGACGGGATGGTATCTCGTGGCTCCCGTTCGGGGAGGGCAGGCTTGCCGTAGCCTGACACCCACCCCGCCCCCAAACTGTGCATTTCCCTGAACAGGAAGGTGCAGGAAGAGGAGCTGAGAGAGAACCACCCCTACTTCGACAAGCCCCTGTTCATCGTAGGGCGAGAGCACAGGTTCAGGAACTTCTGCCGCGTGGTGGTCAGGGCTCGCTTCAACGCGTGAGTGACTCCATGGCAGCCAGGGTTTGGCCCCAAATCAGGCAAACAGCAGTGGTGGAGGGAGGGAGTTGTCATCTCAGGAAGAAGGATCGTGTCGTCCTAATGGGGTCACCAAACAAACTGTGGGCTAATTAATCATGCTGCTCCTCTGGGCTGAGTGGCCGACCGGGTGGAAAACAAACAACGGTTGTACATAGTTAACAGTTATACAAAACGCACGGTTATGAAGCACTTCACAGCCACTGTTACTTGTTCCAGGGGCACCCAAAATGTTTGCATCCCGGCGGTTAGCTCCATATTTAATTTTGGAAGCACTCAAACAAGGGGAGATGGGATGACACAGCGAAGGTCACTGCCCATGTCTTCTTTTAGACTTGTCGTTTCTTTGCGGTCAAAATACCTTCATTCTAGAATAATAGAGATTCTGTGAACGACAAAATAAAGATCAAGCTGACTAGGGCTTCCGTTACCAACTGTTATGAGAAAACCCACTGGCCAGGGTCCCTGGACCTCCCTTTGTAGAAGTTGTGTGAGAGGCTGTCAGGGTGGTCAGCCCACAGGACAGAGCATTTGGGACAAGCTAAGCCAAGTTTAACAAGCAGCCAATGGAGGAAATGAGATTCTTGTCATATGTAACTTTAAGTAAACATCCAGAGGACATTATGAATCCTGGAAAAAGTATTTAAAAATTTTTTTTTAATGTTTTTAATGCAGATCTTTTAAAAGTCTTTCTTGAACTTGTTACAATATTACTTCTGTTTCATGTTTTGGTGTTTTGAGTATGAGGCACGTGGGATCTTGACTTCTCGACCAGGGATGGAACCTGCACCCCCTGCATTGGAAGGCGAAGTCTTAACCACTGGACCACCAGGGAAGTCCGAGAAAGTGTGAAAACTTTCCATTCAGTAGCTGGACCTTCCCTGATGCCATTGTGTTAGTCACTCAGTCGTGCCCGACTCTTTGTGACCCCATGGACTGCAATCCACCAGGTTCCTCTGTCCATGAGATTTTTCAGGCAAGGATACTGGAGTGGGTTGCCATTTCTTCTCCAGGGGATCTTCCCAACCCAGGGATCGAACCCAGGTCTCCTGCACTGCAGGCAAATTCTTTACCAACAGAGCTACAAGGGAAGCCCCCTGATGCCATTATTAGTAGCATATTAGACTAAATTGTGTCACCCTCATCTGAAGAAACTCAAATGTTGACGCCTTCAGAATGTGACCTTACTTGGAGAGAAGGACTTTACAGAGGTAATTAGATTAAAATGAGGTCATTCAGGTGGCCCTAATCCAATAAGACTGGCATCCTTATAAGATGAGGAAATCGGGACACAGATTGCTCTAGAGGAGGGACAACGTGAAGACACAGGGAGGGGACGGCCGTCTTCAGGCCAAGGAGAGAGGCTGGAGCAGATTCCTCCCTCACAGCCTCCGAAGGAACCAACCCTCCAATACCTTCAAGCCAGGTGTCCGCCTCCAGAACTGGGAGAAGTTTCTGCCGTCTAAGCTGCTCAGCCTGCGGTGCTTTGTCCCAGCAGCCCTAGGAAACTCATGAACGGCTTCCCTGGTGGCTGAGTGGTAAAGAATCACCTGCAGTGCAGGAGACCTGGGTTTGATCCCTGGGTTGGGAAGATCCCCTGGAGGAGGGCATGGCAATCCACTCCAGGATTCTTACCTGAAGAATCCCATGGACAGAGAAGCCTGGCGGGCTGCAGTCCATGGAGGCGCAAGAGTCGGACATGACTGAGTGGCTGAACAACAGCAACAGGAAGCTAAACCCCGCAGAGCTGGAGGAGACCTCAGGAGCCACTGGGGCTCATTTGTGGCCCCTCCCAGCAGAGGAGGGCATGTAGCTGAGGCTGAGGGCTTTGCCCAGGAACATTGGCTATGGCATGACCCTCTCTGACTGCCAGTCTGTGTTCTTCCTGCTATTCTAGAAAGACCTTCACTGTTAAAAGCACCTTAGTAGTAATGATTGAATCTCTGAGTTTTCACTAAGTAGAAAGAAACTGACAGTGTAGGGTTGATTTGATCTGTTCCTAAAGTGGGTTTTTCATCTGGAATTATCCATTGGTTGCTTCCATGTTTACGTGTAACTGGGGATTCTCCACTTTGTGCCCTGTGCTCTAATTCTCTTATGTCAGCAACACGCCTCCAGTGGCCCCAGAAAGATTTTACTGTAACTGGAAACACGCACACACAGAGGGGGAGGAGTTTCACCGAAGACTGCTCATGGGCTTCCTGGAAGTAAAAGTTATAAATCACACCCCCAAGAAATTCTATATAAATTACTCAGCAAGATCACAGTGAAAGACAGAGTGAAGAGTTCTACTTAATTCATGGATAATTAATTAAATAATTATGAGGAACATCCTTGATCTGCTAAGGCGAAGAGTTTGACTACTTTTAAATGGAGGTCAAATTTTGATTTTGTAATGTCCTAGTCAGAAATTGTTGAATGGAGTCATGAATCCTAAAATCAAGCATTCTGAAAAGCATAAACTTGAGTTGGACCATAAAGAAGATTTGACTATAAAGCATCTTCGATGCTGAACACTGATGATTTGATGCCTTCGAACTGTGGTGCTAGAGAAAATTGTTGAGAGTCCCTTGGACAGCAAGGAAATCAAGCCAGTCAATCCTAAAGGAAATCAACCCTGAATATTCATTGATGCTGAAGCTGAAACTCTAATACTTTGGCCACCTGATGTGAAAAGCTGACTCGTTGGGAAAGACCCTGATGCTGGGAAAGATTGAAGGCAAAAGGAGAAGGGTCGACAGAGGATGAGCTGGTTGGATGGCATCACCGACTCTGTGGACATGAGTTTGAGCAAACTCCGGGAGATGGTGCAGGACAGGGAAGCCTAGTGTGCTGCCGTCCATGAGGTTGCAGAGTTAGATCAACCTAGTGACTGAACAGCAAACCATCCGCTGAAACTCTTCTGAGTTTTCTTCCATCTAGTGTTCTCTGCCTTCCAAAGTCACATACAGTTAACATATATGTAGGAGACATTTTGTAGAGGATTTGAGAGAGAGTTTAGGTAGATGAGATGTTTATGCATACTACAAGCCAAGTTGTAACACGCATGTCTTGGCAGAATTTCTGTGTGTGTTCTCTCTTACAGATCTAAAACAGATCCGGTCACAGGAGCTGTGAAAAATACAAAGTACCATCAGCTTTAGTAAGCATTACAAATTCTGTTTTCCATGCACATTTGAAGTTCCACAAACTGCATAAACATTTAAAATTTTCTTTATTTTGTTTCTCTATCATGATATGAAATAGACAGTTGGAGATTCATTTTTAAAATGCGAGTCAACATTTCTAGACTCACAGAAGCATCATCTATGACTTTTAGCAACTTTTTTCAGAGGATTTGCACTTCTCACTTTTGTTTGGTCTTCGGCAGTGACTTACTGGGCTTGGTGACTTACCTGGACTGGGTCATGATCATCGTAACCATCTGCTCCTGCATCTCCATGATGTTCGAATCCCCCTTTCGAAGAGTGATGCACACACCTACTTTGCAGGTACTGCTGCCGTACCTCGCCTCTCGGCTCAGCGGAGAAACGCTGACCTGCAATTTTTGCATTCATGGTGACCAGACTGCCTTCTGACCATTTCAGATTGCCGAGTATGTGTTTGTGATATTCATGAGCATTGAGCTTAATCTGAAGATTATGGCAGATGGCCTATTTTTCACTCCGACTGCTGTCATCAGGGACTTTGGTGGCGTAATGGACATATTTATATATCTTGTAAGTCTTCGATTAGTTCCTAAATACAAAAATGGAATGATTTTGTCAAATTGCCTTCATTTCTTGGCACAAGAGTGAGATACATGAGTCACAGAGGTTCAGCTGCCTTAACTGAGTTCTTAAGTAGAGTCACAGTCTATTAGAGGCAGATAAATGGCTTCCATGTAAAAGTCTAAATAAAAAGCATTAAATATATTCAGGGATATGGTTCAGATACATCAACTACATTCATGTACGCAAAAGACATGCATTAATGATGTCTAAGATTTCAAATCTAGTTTGCACAACACAATTCTTATGTGTAAAAAAAATAACTACATAATATAATTGATCAATGAGTCTCTTATCACTGAAATTAATAGAGTATGGTTGGACCACTCTTCCAATTCCAACACCAGGAATAAAATAAAATACCAGGCCAGAGAGGGTAACCATTCAGCTGTCTGTTTAAACTAAATCAGGAGGAGGGGGCGGAATTCCCTGGCGGTCCAGTTGCCTAAGACTCAGCACTTCCACTCCAGCAGGGCATGGGTTCCATCCTGGTCAAGGAGCTAAGATCCCACATGCCGTGCAGTGGAGCCACCTCCCAAAAAACTAAATGGGAAAACCACAGTAGAGGACTCTAAGAAATGTCTATCTTTCTGTTTGTCTGAGAAGGCATGAAAGCAATGTCTTTTCCAACACAACAAACAAAATTATGACTGTTAGCATGTAGCACATTTAGATCATTAACAAAATAGTAAGTATTCAGTCAAGTGTGAGGCTTAGTATCCTTGATCAAAGGAATTTCTATCCTGCTGATGTCTATGGAGCCTCCCGTGTATATGTTAAAAGAAGGGGCAGGAGGTACCTGTGTCCCCACACATGGGTGTGGGGACCCCTATTTCATTTCTGCAAACACCTGATGACTTCTCTGGGGGCTGCTCACAAGTCTGGATCAAGTCCACAGAGCTGAGTTCATGTCTTAATACATCCAGTGAACGCTTGTCCTAAGTGACACATGAAATCTCTGCTAAAGGAAACTTGTGGCCAGTTAGCTCGCAGTAAATGTAGATAGTAGAGGATAAATTGCATAAATTCTGGAGGTTATTTTTTTTCCCCTCCAGGTGAGCTTGATATTTCTTTGTTGGATGCCCCAAAACGTGCCTGCGGAGTCTGGAGCTCAGCTCTTACTGGTTCTTCGCTGCCTGCGACCACTGCGCATATTCAAGCTGGTGCCTCAGATGAGGAAGGTTGTTCGGGAACTTTTCAGCGGCTTTAAGGAGATTTTTCTGGTATGTTACAGTCACTCTTTGCTTCTGGTCACATAGTCCAGCTCTTACTGTAGCAAACGAAGGGATGAAGTGAGGCTTGCTCATCAAGGTTCAGTCTAACTTTTGTTTACTGCCAGAAGATTATAAAGGTACTAGAAAAACACAACACATATTCCAAGACTCGACACCTGGATGCTTCTGGCTTACTAGTGTATTTAATTCAGCCAACATTTCTACAGTAAATTAAAGGCAAGCCCTCTGGAAAGCACAATGGAAGGAGAAGCCGAAGAGCTGGTACTGTTGACACTTCCACTCCTAACTCTTGACCCTAAATTCTACGCTGGGTTTTAGTTGCTAAATCTGGAAACGAAGAATAAAATTCAACACCATCAACTTCACAAAGGTCTGGGCTCATAATCTCATTTTCTGTGCCCCCAAACTCATATAGCACAAAATTTCACTTTGATCTTTGGAGTGCTAACATAAAACAACTCTTCAAAACTGTAACATGCAGGTGTGCCTTACTTTAAGTAACCTCAATATACAGTAATGAATACTTAGAAATATGATTGAGGAGGAAAATATAATTCTTAATTGAGCAAATAATTGGTTTAGGGTCTTTTAAGAGTAGAACCGCAGAGAAAACAATGAGGAAGAGCCTCTTTACTCACAGTCTGTTAAAGAAGAAGCTTTGCCTTATAGGGGAGGGAACACAGGATTCTTTTCATTAATGTTGAGTTCTGTGTGTGCATGGAAAACATGAATTGATTTACATAAGCTTGTTTTGTGTCTTGCTTGCTAGAAACACACCTATAGTGAGAGAACAGCTGTAGTTGGGATTGATTCTAAGGTATTTTAAAGACAGGCTATTATGTTCCTACAGGCAGATATTAACAGATGCTAATATTTTTTCAAAAGCTGTGTTTAAAATTCAATTTTGTTTTGTTTTTTGCACTACAACCATGACGCAGTGGCTTTTCCCACAGCTGGAACCGAGGGAAAGCAGAATAGTGCAGTGAATTTTCCTGACAGCAAACGTGCGTGCATCTTTCAGCCCTGATAGAGTTTAGCAAATGGTCTGTTTGAGTCTTGATCCAGAGAACGGCTCTGGGTAATTTTGGTATCTTTTAAGAGATCTGTTTAATGATTCAGCCAGCACAGAGCAGTGGTGTGTTGTTTGCCTCTTTCTCTGCTGAGACCAAAACAGTCATCCAGCAGAGGGCGCGGCAGCCAGCCACCAGATTGCTGTTCAAGAATGTGTGATCGCACACCCTCTGTGTGCGGGACCTTCGCACGCCCTCAGCTCTGGGGCCCCAAGAAAGCGAAGCCACAATCCCTCTTACTTAGGCTCTGCCAGCAGACATATGAGTCCATTTTGAGGAAATGGGGAAAACGAAATTACTTCACCGTTTTTCCTTTGTTCCCTTCAATAAAATAAAGTAACGTGTTGATTTCAAAATCAGAACGGTCCAACTCGTATCAAAAATACCTTAGCCTGTGTTCTTATGTGAAAGTTGTGTGTTTTTATCCCAAAAATGCCAAACCTGTTAATTTCCTCTTTTTAATGTTACAGTCAGGTTAATTGAATGACCTGTAGGGGAGACATTAAAAGATAACATCCAAAGACTGTGAATATTGTCCCATGTTTTCTGAAAAGTCCTGTTCGTATCACTGCTCAAACCAAACCTATCGTTTTATAAACGTATTACGAGAGATTTGGTATCTCACCCATTTCTTCCAGGTCTCCATTCTCTTGCTGACCTTAATGCTCGTTTTTGCAAGTTTTGGAGTTCAGCTTTTTGCTGGAAAACTGGCCAAATGCAATGATCCCAACATTATTAGAAGGGTAAGATGTCCTTTCTGTCTTTGGGAATGAAAATCCGGGACGTTTACCACCCCTGGGTAACCATGTGCAGAGGCTGCCACGAGAACAGAACTCTAGGGATACTCTTTCTGTGGACTCTCTTTGCAGAGGTGTGTCTCTTCCAGCGGGTGAAAGTTTATAAGATGAAAACGCATCTCAGATGCGTCCATCTCAATCCAGCTCTCAATCCTACTCTCCTCACCTATTCCAGAGTCCAGCCATTATTGATGTGCTCGATGTAGACACCCCAGATTCCATGTGAAAACTTTCCTTTAGTTCTTCCCTAACTGAATCCTGCCTCTGCAGTGACCTGACACTCATATTAGCAAACAGCAGCAGCCCCCCCCCAATATAAAAGGCAAAGTTTGACTTCCAGGTGCCTTCTTATGACTTATCCATTCCACATTCCTCCATTAGGAAGTCAGGACCCCGCATTATCTCTTTGCTTCCCACAGTCTCCCCCATGAAAACAACCAAGACCCAAGCTTGAATGCTCTTGACTCTGCTCTTTTCTTTTTTGGCCTTGACACAAGGCTTGTGGAGCCTTAGTTCACCAACCAGGGATTGAACCTGGGCCCCCAGCAGTGGGGGCACGGGGTCTTAACCACTGGACTGCCAGGGGATTCCCTCTACTTGTTTCTTTCTCTTTCCTTGGCCGATGTTCTGGGAGAAAGCTGGAACAGCCCCCGTATGTCAGTAGCTGAACGTATTGAAATGAATGTGTTGCATGTTGAATAATTCAGACAGCTGCCCTCTGGATGACGATGCGAGGTCTCACATTTCTTCTGTCCTGTGTCCCCACCCTTTGCCGTCTTCAAAGACTTCTCTGTGTAGCTGGCAGTTAGGAACAGAAAACCATCTCTTGGAGGACAATGGGCTGAGCCTGGGAGTAGCACCTCTGACTTCCCTGCTCCCCATGTCCCACTGGGAAAGGTGTAGCCTCCGTGGGCTAAAGGGAACCTAGGGTGTGTAGTTGAGTGGTGTATTCTGTAGACAAGAGGGTAGAGTTCGGTTAATAATTAGCCAATCTCTGCAGCACAGCTCTCTGTCCCATTCTCTTAGAATCCTGCCAGTTATTACAAGTAGATTAATGGAGTGAACCCAGTTCTGCTGATGTATAAACTACAGAGTATTCCCTCCTCCATCTAGGTAAAATAATGCCTTAAGTCCATTAAAATGTGCTATCAGAGCTGACTGTACTACTTATTTCCATATTTCCAGAAAATATGGCTATCTAATATAGATTTTATATTACTGTAACCACTGTTACATTTTGAGACTTCTGATTATAAAGCTTACTAACTCTCAGCCATGAAATTAAAAGACGCTTGCTCCTTGGAAGAAAAGCTATGACAAACCTAAACAGCACCTTATAAAGCAGAGACATCATTTTGCTGACAAAGGTCCATATGGTCAAAGCTATGGTTTTTCCAGTAGTCATGGACGGATGTGAGAGCTGGACAATAACGAAGGCCGAGCACTGAACTGATGCCTTCAAACTGTGGTGTTGGAGAAGACTCTTAGAGTCCCTTGGACTGCAAGGAGATCAAGCCAATCAATCCTAAAGGAAATCAACCCTGAATATTCATTGGAAGGACTGATGCTGAAGCTGAAGCTCCAATACATTGGCCACCTGTTTCAAAGAGATGACTTATTGAAAAAAACCCTGATTCTGGGAAGGATTGAGGGCAGGAGGAGAAGGGGGCAACAGAGGATGAGATGGTTGAATGGCATCACCGACTCAATCAATGGACATGAGTTTGAGCAGACTCTGGGAGATAGTGCAGGAGAGAGAAGCCTGGCATGATGCAGTCCATGGGGTTGCAAAGAGTCGGACACAACTTAGCAACTGAACAGTGATCATAAAGCTTAATAGCTCTCAAATCATTACAAGATACAGGTAACATCTTTGTTCAGATACGTCATCAGTCACGTTAACATGAGATTTTCAGGGAGCGGCATAGCAGAAGAGACAGGCTTAGGTCAGGCAGACCTTATGTTGTTTCACAAGGTTGCTGCTTCCTTTAAATCCACCCTCCAGAGGTTCTGGGAACTTTGATAAACATGAGAAGACATAAAAGAAACATGGTAAAAAGGTCAGGATGTACCAAACAGGCTAAACGAAGGCAGTAATAATGAGCTAATGCATTAGTCCATGGCTCATGTAAGGAAGGCAGGGTTATTTTAGGTCCACCCTGAATAGAGGCCAGAAGGTAATAACTACATTTCAAGATGAATCCTGTAGAAATCTTGGATGACTCAGTAGAGTAATAATGGCCTAAGAGCCTTGTGATTCTACACTGCCTACTTATCACCAGCTCAAAAGGTGGTGACTTGTATAGGGGTCGAGGACACACGGGGGACAGACAGACACACAGATACTACGAGGCATGTATCCTTTTTCCCAGAACAATGAGGCCTCTGTGGAAAGCTCAGAAGAGAGTCTAAGAAAACTTAGCCTTTACAAAGGCCTTTGAGAGCCAGCAGAACAACTGAAAAGAAATCGGTGTAGTGAGACACAGTCTTTGTAACAGAACGAGTTCTTTGCTAGTCCTCACGTGAGACGCCAAGGTGAAGTGAGCCGTGTGGTTGAAGGGGGTGTCCAAGTTCCACCTTGGATCTTCCGTTCACTTGTGTAAAAGAAGAGACAAACTCAAGGAAAAGAGGAAGTTACATACCCCCAACATTTGGAGCATACAACTCACATTTAAAGGCCATGAAGCTTGTGCTATTGGCACCATGGTTCCAGCTGGAATCGTGTAGCCTGTGATGTCTGATGGCTGGCTTCTTTCACTGGGCATCATATCTTCAGCATTCATCCTCACTGTAGCAGCTATCAGTCCTGTACCATTTCTATGGCTGAGTTATATTCCATTGTGTGGATATACCACATGTGTTTATGTATTTGTTCAGTGATGGACACGTGAATTGTTTCCACCATTGGGCAGCTATAAAGAATGCTATTTATGATGATAGTGATATAAACACTCATGTGCAACTTTGCATGTGGGTATATGTTTCATTTCTCTTGGGTAGATATCTAGGAGAAGAGTTTCTGGTTCATACGGTAGCTCTCAGTTTAATCATTTAAGGACCTGCCACACTATTTTCCAAAGTGGCTCCACCAGTTCCCATCCCCACCAGCAGTGTTTGAGAATTCTCGTATAAGGATTAGAATTTCTGCACGTCCTCATCAAAGCTTGTCATTGTTTGACTTCCTGATTACAGCCTTCTTTGTGAGTAGGAAATGGTTTTCCATTGTGGTTTTGATTTGAGTTTCCCTCATGACTAATGGGGGCTTCCCTCATAGCTCAGATGGTAAAGAATCCACCTGCAGTGCAGGAGACCCTGGTTCAGTCCCTGGGTTGGGAAGATTGCCTGGAGAAGGGAAAGGCTACCCACTCCAGTATTCTGGCCTGGAGAATTCCACGGACTGTATAGTCCATGGGGTTGCAAAGAGTCGGACACGACCGAGCGACTTTCACTTTCACGACTAATGCTGCAGAGCATTTTTTCGTGTGCTCATTGGCTATTTGTATCTCTCCTTGGAAGAATGTCAGTTCACTTACCAATACTGGCCACTTGCTAAACAGTCTCAGCATCGACTTTCACCTGCTTATTCCTGAAGTCTTTATCACTATAGTTGAGTTGCTGTGCACATCTGTGTTGTTAGATAAAAGACCTCTGTTGTTCGGTATAAAAAGTGTTGCTGATCTTTTATCTTTTCTGAATTCATTTTCTAACCAGATTCCTCTTTTCATCCTTTTTATTTCTTCCCCCCTGTTTTAGGAAGATTGTAATGGAATATTCAGAATTAATGTGAGTGTGTCCAAGAACTTAAATTTAAAATTAAGACCTGGAGAGAAAAAACCTGGATTTTGGGTGCCCCGTGTTTGGTAAGCATATCAGAAAAATATCCTGAAAAATGCCATATTTGTCAGCATCAGGGTCTCCAGCCCCGCCCCCAGTTTTATTGAGAAATAATTGCCACATGTCACTATATAAGCTGAAGGCATACGTATGATGGTTTGATTTACATGTATTGTAAAATGATTACCACAATAGGTTTAATTAACATCCATCATCTCATATGGGCTTCCCCTGTGGCTCAGCTGGTAAAGACTCCACCTGCAATGAGGGAGACCTGGGTTCGATGCCTGGGTTGGGAAGACCCCCTGGAGAAGGGAAAGGCTACCCACTCCAGTATTCTGGTCTGGAGAATTCCATGGACTGTACAGTCCATGGGGTCGCAGAGAGGTGGACATGACTGAGCAACTTTCACTTTACTTTTCATCTCATATAGACTCAGTAGAAAGAAAAAGAAAAAATTCTCTTTGTGATGAGAACTCAGGATCTAGTCTCTTAACAGCGTCCCTGTGTATCATACAGCAGTGTTAACTATAATCCCCATATTGTACATTACATCCCTAGTATTTATTCACCTTAAAACTGGACGTTTGTACCTCTGCCCACCTTCCTCCACTCCTGCCCCGCCCAGCCATCCCGGCCTCTGGCAGTCATGAGTCTGATCTCTCTCTCCTATGACTTTCATTGGGGGTCAGTGGTTTTGTTTTGCTCTTTTGGAGTCTACGTATAAGTGACAGTGTGCAGTATTTGTCTTTCTCTGTCTGATACATTCACTTAGCATAATGCCTTCTTGGTTATCCATGTTATATGGAGGTATCTATAGTATAAGGTTTTAAAGCAGCATAATATGGCATGAAACTGAAAGTAAAAGAGTTACTTAAAAGTAATGCAAGGCAAAGCATTGGATTACAGTAGGATGCAAAACTAAAATAAATAAGAGAGCAAGTAATACACTTAAGTCCCAGATTGCTTCGTGAAACTGATGAAATCACTGCAAAATCTTTCCACTACCTTAAAGTATGTATCTGAATTCATACTTTAAAAATCAGTGAGACTTAACGAAAAGAAGGAAATAATGCCATTTGCAGCAACGTGGATGAACCTAGAGATTATTGTACTAAGTGAAATAAGTCAGACAGAGAAAGACAAGTAACATGTAGTATCACTTAACTGTAGAATCTAAATGAATAATACAAATAAACTTATTTGCAAACCAGGAATAAATTCACAGGCATAGAAAACCAACTTATGGTTCAGTTCAATTCAGTCACTCAGTTGTGTCCGACTCTGCAACCCCATGAATCGCAGCACGCCAGGCCTCCCTGTCCATCACCAACTCCCGGAGTTCACTCAGACTCACGTCCATCGAGTCAGTGATACCATCCAGCTATCTCATCCTCGGTCATCCCCTTCTCCTCCTGCCCCCAATCCCTCCCAGCATCAGAGTCTTTTCCAATGAGTCAACTCTTCACATGAGGTGGCCAAAGTACAGGAGTTTCCACTTTAGCAGAAAAGGGAGGAAAGGATAAATTAGAAGTTTGAAATTAGCAGATACACACTACTATATATAAAATAGATAAATAACAAGGACCTGCTGTATGTAGAGCCCCAGGAACTATATTCAATATCTTATAATAGCTATAATAGAAAAAAATCTGAAAAAGAATACATATATTCTATATAGAGAGAATTACATATAGAATATATTATAGATAGAATTATATAAAGAATATATATGAAATATTTATATAGAATTATATGTAAAATATAGAGAATATATATGCTATATATATATATATATATATATATAAAAATCACTTTGCTGTACACCTGGAACTAACACAACATTGTAAATCAACTTCAATAAAAATAAATAAATAAAGATTTTAAAAATTAGTGAGGCTTCAAAAAGATTTTCTATCAAACTTGTTCAGATATTAATTTTTAATTAAACCAATTTAAAATTTTTTAATAATGTTAATCAAATCAAAACTAAGCTCATCCTGACTTCATATCTTTAAGGAAGATGTGATGTTCTGATAACAGTTGTAGAGAAGGCTGAATCGTAAAGCTAGTTCAATTTTAAAACCCATTTACTTTGAAGGATTTACTTTGCTGTACACCTGGAACTAACACAACATTGTAAATCACTTCAATAAAAATAAATAAATAAAGATTTTAAAAATTAGTGAGGCTTCAAAAAGATTTTCTATCAAACTTGTTCAGATATTAATTTTTAATTAAACCAATTTAAAATTTTTTAATAATGTTAATCAAATCAAAACTAAGCTCATCCTGACTTCATATCTTTAAGGAAGATGTGATGTTCTGATAACAGTTGTAGAGAAGGCTGAATCGTAAAGCTAGTTCAATTTTAAAACCCATTTACTTTGAAGGATTTTGTTATTGAAACCCTGGAAGGGAATAATCAGTAACATGATTGTATCTCTCTAAAAAAAAAATTTTTTTTTTGAAAATAAGTTTTCAAAGCATTTACATCAAAGCCGGAAGTACCTGGTACCTTCATTCTCATCCATTTTCCTAACAACTATGAATGGGATCTCTCAATCTGCTTCACTGATACACTGAGGGCTCTGTCATCTTCATTTGTCCTTTTAAATCCTTATCTGTTTTCTCTTTATTTCATTTTTACCTCTTAGAATAATGAGTGAACCACAGCAACTGCTCTACTTTTGTCCAATTGATATTCTCTACTAAATGTCAAAACCCTTTGAAAGGAATACCGTTTCACCCAATTGTACACTTAGAACTCATCATTACCTGCTTTGGCATTCCTATAATATGAAATTCACCTTCATAAACAATTCAGTACAATTTATATTGGTTTTTGCTAATACCAGAGAACTATGGGAAAAGAGATTAATTTTGGATATAAGGCTTGAGCATGGGTAGAAACGTATATAGCACATGGGAATATCTCTATCCTAGTGTTAACTAGAAAAGCCGTCTCATTTACATTACCATAAAAAATTAAAGAAGCACAAAACGTTTATTTTGTTGTGAGATTAAAACTCATTATTATACCTTAAATAATTTATTTATATCAGGACATCAGTTTTTGTTTTTTCCCCTGCTGTTTTGGAATTTTGGCTAAAGTCTCAGGCTGAGGTCACTAGAAGATAAAGTATTCTGACCTTTTAAAAAAGACCACTAGCTCAATCCCAGGAGAACTTACTAAAACATCATCCACCTCCATTATCCAGCTTCTGTAAAGGAAACCACTGCACTCAAAGATAACGTCATGGTAGTGAATGAAGTCAAGAGCAGAGAGTGCTGTGGCTTCAGCTCCCATCACCGTGGGGAAAGGTGGTGGGTGCTCCCCACCCAGGTCAAGTGAGCACCCCCGGAAGAACCAGCTGCTATCAGAGATTGGCACGGCAAGAAGAGAGGCTCTTGTGGGCAAGCTGCTTCGCACCAGCTGGCAGGACAGGGTAGTCTGGTGTTTCTGGGGATCCATGTCATCCTTGCAGGGGGCCACCTGACTTGAGCCTTCTTGGTGGAAGCCTGCTGCACAGGGCCGTGTGCCCGAGCGTCACACTGCTGAGCCCCTGCGCTGCACCCAGGGAAGCCCGTGTGCCCTCGAGCCGCTGCTGCGCTGCCAGAGAAGCCACTGCAACGAGGAGCCTGTGCACGGCAACCGGAGGGTAACCCTGCTTGCCGCAACTGGAGAAAAGCCTGCACGGCGAGGACCACCTAGCACAGCCAAAATAAAATCATCATAATAAACTCATTAATTAAAACAAAAGAATATATGAGATATTAGTAAAGCCAACAGATCAAAAGAGAATTACCCCTGAAAAGATGGTTTGGGACTTCCCTGGTGGTCCAGGGGTTGGCTCTCCTCCTGCCAGTTCAGGGGGTGCAGACTCGATCCCTGATTGGGGAGCTAAAATCCCACCTGCCTTGGGGCCAAAAAAAAACAAACTAAAACGTAAAGCAGAAACAATATGGTAACGAATTCAATAACAACTTTGAAAATGATGCACATCAAAAAGAAAAAGAAAAGATAGTTTGCTACTCGTAGTTCCTGGTGGGGGGGCATATGACATCACAGGGGACCACGTGGGGAAGCGCCAGGTGAATCGGCAGGCAGAGAGGTGGGGAGAGCTGGGGCAGGGAGCCTTTACTGTGGCTTCCCTGGGAAGGGACCTGTGAGGCAGGGCCAGCAGGCTAGGGACGGCCGGTTTGAATAGTCTCAGGGGCTCTGGGGCATGCGTGCTTGTACGCTAAGTTGCTTCAGTCGTCTCTGACTCTTTGCCACTCCATGGACTGTAGGCTCCTCTGTCCATGAGATTCTCCAGGCAAGAATACTGGAGTGAGTTGCCATTTCCTCCTCCCAACCCAGAGATCGAAGCCCTGTCTCTTGAGTCTCCCGCATTGGCAGGCAGGTTCTTTACCACTAGTGCCACCTGGGTCCGGAGCATAGATGCGTCCAGAGTGCTCTGGTCCCTGGCAGTGGGTTGATGAGGGCAGGCAGATGGTAGCCCCAAGTACAAAAGCTGGATACAGGAGGTGGTTGGGGTGTGGACTCTGGGGTGGTTGGTTTGTATTTGGGGGGAAAAAAAAAAGCCCTTGAAAAGGAATCTTTCTGAGTTGAGGGATGGTGATGAGGGAGACAGGAGGCCAGGAAGAGTGACTCAGAGGTTTTATCCAGTCATCCAGAACAAAATGCGTCCAGCATCTGTACATAGGACAGGTGTTAAAGGACCAGGTTTACGATTAAAACGTGGACTATTTCTTGGGAACACAAAACTGAGCTCCGTGAAAGAACAGTGACTGCTGAGAAGGAAGGGTCCAGGGACAGAGGCCAGCAGAGTCAGATACACAAGACAGGAGCCCATGTGTCTAAGTCCAGCTAATCCCACCCCGTCTTGGAAGAACCAGGTGGTCACCATGTGGGAGGAGGAGACCAGAGTGGCCGACCTTCATTTTCTTTCCTCAGACCACATGTCAGGCTTGAGCTGCTGAGAGTAGGATCCTGGTATAAGGTTTGAATGGAGTGGGAATTTTAGACTGAGGCTTGTCATATAGTGAAAAGTGGCCAAAAATTTTTAGAATCTCCCCAGGTGGTAAAGAACCTGCCTGCCAATGCAGCAGTTGTGGATTCGATCCCTGGGTCAGGAAGACCTCCTGGAGTAGGAAATGGCAACCCACTCCAGGATTCTTCCCTGGAAAGTCCCATGGACAGAGGAGCTGATGGGCTAGATCCATGGGGTCGCAGAGTCGGACATGACTCAAGTGTCTTAACAAGCATCCATGTAAGATGTCAGGAAGGGGATAGAATACACTGGAAGGTAGTGTTGGGAGGAGAGTAAGCCATTTCTGGCCGTACCCTATGGTGTTCACCCTGTTCCATAAAACCAGCTCCCTATGATTTTAAAATCAGCTAATTGAAATGTAATGTTTTATTCAAGTTACTATTAAGGACTTGAAGTTCAATGGCATTTTAAAAGCATAAACAGAGAGACATCTTTTGAACATCATCACAATAGTTATTTCCCATTTGTTTAGAATATAACAACTTGGGTGAGTTTTAGCGAAATATAAATCTTTCATCAAATAAATGTCAACTTGTAACCGTTAAAGTTTTCACATATTTTCTTTCTCTGATAATCTCATCAAGAGTTAGCAGCTGTAATTTTTGTAATTTTATATTGGCTAATTTATGATTAAGAAAATAACTTATGTCTCAGAATTGGCCTAGAGGAATGTTTTGATAATTATAATTAGGATATAAATATGCAGTAGCTAATTCAGGAGGCAGTCTGGTTTCTGCATTCTCTCTTCAGATGAATACATTCATCTTCTTCTGAATCACTTGGACTTGATGAGATAAAAATTACCTTGGTAAAAAGGATTAAATATATGTATTATAAATATTGTATATTTTGTTTTAAGCAGAGATCTGGGATTTAGGAAAATGAAATGCGTGAAAGAGAAGTCAACAAAGTGCTCAGTTTTGCAATAAATGTATTTATCGTTTACTCTTCTCCAGGTGCTATGCTGTCACTGGGGACAAGCTACGACTTCCAACCCTTAAAACCTTGAAGTCCAGTGGAGAACAGGAAATAAAATTTAAATAGTTTAATACAATATGCTGAGGTTTTAATGCTGCATAAATAAGCCCCTAAATTCACCTGAAGTTCACCAGAAGTTTACCTCTAGGCAATTTCAGATCACACGGTGATATATTCTAGGAGAAAGAGATCAGATGTCGTGGAGTCTAAGCCTCCAACAATTTGGGTATGCTCTCTAAGAAAAGAGTGTAAAACGGTGTTGCTTTGTTAAATTTAACAGAAACATTTGAGTATGCAAACTCACTTCCCGGGCCCTTCCTGAATCTTAGAAGGGGCCTTGGCCAAGGAGGGGTCTTGAGGCCTTTTTGTTTGCTTTTTTCATTGTTTATTTAGCTCTTTTTGCCTGTGCTGGGTCTTCCTTGTCGCAGGGGCGCTTTCTCGAGTTGCGCTGCACGGCCTTCTGTTGCAGAGCACGAGCTCTAGGCACATGGGTTCCGTAGTTGTGGCGAAGGGTCACAGAAACACCACGGCGTGTGGGATCTTCGCGGATCAGAGATCGAACCCTGTTCCCCGCACTGGCAGGCGGATTCTTAACCACGAGACCACCAGGGAGGTCCCAAGGTTTACATTTTCAGTTTCTTTAACTGATTATCAGGCTAAAGATAATAAAAGGCAGGTGTATCAGCCTTTGATTCTAGGGTAAGGAGAGGCGAAGGGTCCAGTGGCAGTGGCAGGAGAAGCACCTAACCCAGAGTATGATTGGACCAAGGAGAAGGACCGAAAAGAGGACACTCTGTTCACTCCTGAAGGGTGGCTAGGAATTAGGCAGGTGGAAGGGGGAGCAGCCACGGGCAGGCGGGAGGGAGGGGCGCGAGGCAGAGGTTAGAGGGTTGCAGGCTGAGTGAATTCAAAGGGCTATTACCAAAGAGCACAGCAAAAAACAGAAGCCTGCATTCCAGGAAGTGCAAGTTTCAGATGTCTTCAGAGTAAAGGGCAGAGATGTGTCAGATACCAGGTACCATTCTAGACAGTACCATTCGCTGCATCTTCACATCCCAGGGAAGAAGCTAAATTCCTCTCCTCCACGGCATCTCCATCTTCTGAGGGGAGAACAACTCTCCTTATCATGACCTGGGATGCTTGGAGCATTTGCCACCAGGGGGTACAAAACTGACCATGCTGTGAGTCAGAACTGATTCTTCGTTTCCTGAGTTGGATGGAAAGATTTGCTGTTGTTCAGTCGCTAAGTCGTGTCCGATTCCTTGTAACCCCGGGGACTGCAGCACACCAGGCTTCCCTGCCCTTCACTATCTCCTGGAGTTTGCTCAGACTCATGTCTGTTAAGTCCATGATGCCATCCAACCATCTCATCCTCTACTGACTTCTGCTTTTGCCCTCAATCTTTCCCAACATCAGGGGATTATAAGCTTTTAGAAATTAACCAGAAAAGAAAACAAAAGGACCACAGGAAAACTGACAGTAATGGATTGTGCTTGGGATTTGTTGAAGTCCTCTGTTGGTGAGGTTGCAAACTTTCTAATTTTAGTATCAGGGACAAAGCATAAACAGATAGCTTATATGATTGAAACTGAGACTTTTTTAATGTTATTTAGTCTTCCAGTGATTTAAATCCATGATCTTCCATTTTATTTTTCTTGTTTTAGCCTAAAAGTATATTTTAACATATTCTAACTTCTAAAAGATTTAGAATATAAAAGTAGCTTGAGTTGCTGCAAATTCAGCTTAGAAACCACTTCTTACATAAAGAAAATGGATGGGTAAGAAAGTTTCACATCAGATCCGACAGCTGACTCACTTGTTTTGTGTGTGTGTGTGTGTGTGTGTGTGTGTGTGTTTCCAAATCCTTATTCAAGAAAATTCTGGCATCTGTAGAATCCGTACAGCTCCTGTCTGTTATAAAATATATTAAATTTAATTGAAACACCCAAAAGAAAACAGTGTTGGAAAAATCTAAGAGAATATGCCTCTACTTTCATACTTAAAAAGTACAAATCAGAATCCCAAAATGTGTATTTCTGAGTGGGGCTTTTTTTTTTTTACTACATAGAGAAAAAGCTGATATACCAATCAGCTCTAAACCTTTAAAAACAAGTCAGTTTCAGTTTTATGTTTTCTTTTTAGATTCCCACATATTTAGCATTAAAAAAAAAAACTTATAAAAGTATATCTCATGACTGTCTCTGGTAGAAAAATACTAAACCAGATTCCCCCAAGAGTGTTGGCTCCTATGAAGGTTAACTTTTGATAAATGTGCTAGCAAAAAAGAAAAATTATCAAAATATAGTCTAGCCAGGCTTCAGTAGGTCTACTCAACTCAGTCATCCTGAGCTCAATTCATCAAATCCAGGAAATGTGATGGTAGTCAGGATTTTCAAGCGTGCAGTTGTCTAAATATTTTAATTATTTAAAATAACCTCAGAAAAGGAAAAAAAGCACTAAAATTTTCTTCTGTTAATGAAACTGTTGGCTAAGACCTGTAATGAATGGGGGTGGGGGCAGGGAGATGCAGAATAGAGATATTAGTGAGAAAAGTGTCAGAAAAACAGGAAATGAGACATTGCCCAGAACACTCCCACACACACCTAGAATAGAGGGGCCAAATAGTTTTAGAAGTCAGGTGTTAACTGCGGGTGTAAACAACACTGAGGTCTATAAGTAGTGTCTGTTGAGTCTCTCGGAGTTAATGAGAGATAAAGTCCACAGGCTCCATACCACCCCCAGGACCCCCAAACACCACTAGGTCACAGCCTTGCTGCTCCCGTGATGACAAAGAATAAAATCAAGTGGCCAAATTCAACTCATTTTACACTTTCTGTACTAACAGCAGACTTTGTAGTCTATGCTTTTAGAAAGGTTTTCTAATGTAAAACTATTTCAAAATTCACATCCAGACTCCAGCGCCCCTTTGTAAGGCTTTCCTGCACAAGTTCTAACCGGTCCCTGGTATAATCAGGACTAGCCCAAAACATTACAGACCCTCTGGAGCTAGTAGTCATAGAATGTTTTGTCCTTTTGGGTTGAGAACACCTCCCCATTACCTAATAATTAAGTACATAGTAAATTCTAACATGCTGATGCATTGTTATGAATCAGTAATTGAACATCACCTAGCCTCCCTTCCAAGTGCCAGGTACATTTTGCACCCCAAAGTGGAGAGAGTTATAGATACTGCCTCAGGGTGCTTCTCAGCAGAATATCACGGGGGAAATTCCTCTTTCTGACCCACAGGGCAAATCCTCGGAACTTAACTTTGACAACGTGGGCAATGCAATGCTGGCATTGTTTGAAGTTCTGTCCTTGAAAGGCTGGGTGGAAGTGAGGGACGTTATTATTCATCGTGTGGGGCCGGTAAGCACGCACTGGAATCCTTTGAACAAGACCACAGCTGCTTTCGTTGGCTTTGATGGATAACCGTATTTTTTTTTTCATTTATACAGATGCATGGAATCTATATTCATGTTTTTGTATTCCTGGGTTGCATGATCGGACTGACTCTTTTTGTTGGAGTGGTTATTGCTAATTTCAATGAAAACAAGGTAAGAATTCTTGGTTTGAATTCCGCAGGGTTTATTCTTTCCTAGCAGCTCACTTTGAGTCCTGTTTTTCATACCCAGCATGAAGTCACCTTTAACTGTGATGTGACTGGTGTAAATAATCTCCATAACTAGTTTACAAGCTCCCTCATTGCTGCCTTTCAGGCACAGTATTTAAGAGCAGGATTCTCTTGCTAAATCTTCTCTTTTGGTAAGAGTGTTATTAATTTGCTAGGACTAAGAAAGCTCATCTCCTATTGTCCAAATTGAAAGGCTGCCAGGCGAGTTATTAAAATACAGTAGCTGAAACAGATGCACTGATTGCAGGTAATATTACTTTCACAAAATGTAAATTGGATGCTTCTTGGTGAGTCAGTAGGTGAACTCAGAATTTTGATGGGTGTGGGTGGGGACTTGCAGTAGAAGTTTTGAAATCCTAATTCCTAGGATAAAAGGAAGATTTGTCTGATTTCACAGAAAACTTTGCATCCTTTATGAGTTCGGGATGCGTGCTGAGTTCCTAGCAGCTCTAATGAGCAGTAAAGAGCTCACAAAGGGAAAACAGCAAGTGTAGTTTCCTGGCAAAAAGAGTTTGGGAGAAATGTTGCCTGTCATTCTTCTGGACGTGGCTGCGATGCCCTCTGTTCGATTAGGGTGGATCTTCCTCCGGAATCATGCACTGAGGTTTTCCATGGGCATGTCTCAAGTCTCACAACTCTAAAATGCAGACTACGAGGTGAAATCATTGTGTAGGGGTTTGGAAGGAGTAGACGATGGGGCCAGGATTCAGCAGTGGGGCCCATTACATGTCAGCCCATTACTGACAGGTTGTTCAAGAGTGTGAAAGTGTCGCCTGTTGCTCTGCATTGAATTAAAGCTAGACCTACCTGCCTCGCACCAGGCCGTTCCTTATCACTCAGAGCCGGGACCGGTTTGCATGCCTTCACATCAGGCCCCTTTGGTTTGCATCGCTGCACGTGGGACTGTCTCATTCACGTCCCCCCAGGCTCTCCACGTGTGTGGTAGCAGCAACTCAGCCAATTGCCACCTTTGATGTGTGCCTAATGAGGATGTCATTTCGTTCTGCCTTTCAAAGGTTACCTACCACTTGAAAATCTCCTCTCTGGCCTCCAATGATACTCCAGCTCATGGAAACATGGAATTTAGAGAGAGAGAAAAATAGAGATCATTTGGCCCAGCCCCCTGTTTTACGTTCCCACATTTATAAATGAGTTTCTTTAAGCCCTACCGTGTGTTCCATTTAATATCACATGGAAAGAGGACAATGGATCTTTTTAGGTGCCTTTGAGCCATGCCAGGGAGCAGACACTGAGAATTCCAAAACCCAGGCTGAAGTTAATGAGTCAGTTGGCAGATGAGGGACTGCTTGCCCAGAACACCTTCCCAGGCCCTCTGAGCAGATCTGATTGCAGACAAATTCGGTTCAATTCAGTGACATAAATGAAACAACATCAAATACCCAGTGAGTGAAGGCAGGTGCATAATTAATTGCAGCCCTTGAACTTAGAGGAATGGCTGAAGTAAGCAGAATAACCAGAGGTCTTGGCTGTATTGATGTTCGGAAGGAAGAAAGAAAGAAACCTCTTGGCCTGAGAGAACAGAGTGGATGTCAGCTCAGATGGGCTCCTAGGAAAAGGGAAAAATGGAAGAAACTGTATAACAGACATTAAAAACATGATCAGTTCATTAGAGATGTAAATTTCTCAATTATGTGAACCTTTTAGGAAAGATTGTTTTTGTGATAGAAAATCTCAAAGCATTTATATAAATTGTTTATAAAAATAACATAAAAACTCACAGTAGATAGATAGATAGTGAAGTCGCTCAGTCGTGTCTGACTCTTTGCGACCCTATGGACAGAAGCCAACCAGGCTCCTCCATCCACGGGATTTTCCAGGCAAGAATACTGGAGTGGATTGCCATTTCCTTCTCCAAAAAAAAAAAAAACTCACAAGGTATATATAAATCAGTAATTAGATGGAAATGTGCTTACATGTACATGTTAGAGAAATATCAAATATTAATGTGCCAAATATACAAATCAATAAATTATAACCAGAGTAACAAAGTGAGTTAGAAGAAAATGAGAGGAAGAAAATAACAAAGATAAGAACAGAAATTAATGGTATTGAACCCAAAGTAACTTATAGAAAAGCCCAAGAATGGTAAAAGCTGGTTTGTTACAATAAATCAGATTGATACGCCTCATGCAGAGGTAAGCATGAACAAAAATGTGGAAAAGCAAGCTATGGTAAGTAAAATAGTGTTGTCACTGTTACAGGGATAGAAAGTTAGGCTTACAGAATAGAACACAGAGCCCTGGGAGAGACCCATGTATATATGAAACAGAAGTAGCACAAGCCGGTGGCCAAGATAAGACTACCCACAGTAACTGACTGACTGTCTAGATCTCAGAAACGGAGATTCCTACCTTATAGCATACTCAAAAATGAATCCCAGATCAATGAAAGACCCAACTATGAAAAGCAAAATTTAAACCATTTTTAAACCATGGAGAATCTGCTTTTGACCCTGGAGTAGTTGTAGAGTTCTTGACATTAACCACAAAGTGAAATCCACGTAGAAAAAAAAATTTGCAAGTCAGATTATATAAAAGGAAAAGTTTCTGAATGATAAAGGACATATTAAGCAAAATTTTAAAAAACAAAGCTGAGAAAATATTTATAATTCACATACCTGACAAAAGATTAGTATCCAGGATATATTAAGAATTTCTACAAAACATCAAAAGTAATTCCAAATACAAAAATGAGCAACGAATATGAACAGGCAGTTCTCAAAGGAGCACATGGGAATCACCATTTATACATATTAAAATGTTTCATCTCATTTATATTAAAGCTATATCAGATACATTTCACACTCATCAAATTTCCAAATTAAAATATCTGATAAAGTCAACTATGGGCCAGAATATAAGGAAATGGGAACACTTGTAGATTGAAACCAATGTTGTTGATTATTGCTCTTTAGGAAATCTCTGGTAAATGTGGAAACACGTAAACTTCTAGACCCCAGCAGTTCCTCTCTTAGAGATTTAGCACAGAACAAGACATTCCCCATGAGACAGTACACATGTGTTCATGGCAGCATTGCTGATGGTCTGTAAACCTAAAATGATAACTTCTGACAGATTTGTACAGTGGGATACGATGTGAGCGGTTAACATAAACGAATCAGATCTAGTATCTAGTTGTAAGGAAAACACAATGTTCAATGAAGATAAAAACAAAACTGCCTAAGTTACCGCACATAGAATACCATTACATACTTTTTAAAATTCAAAACAAACACGTTTTTAATATATGTATGCATACATTAGAGTCAAAAGTCTGAAAATGCAGTGAGAAGGGTACCCCTCAGGCACAGTTAGCCTGGTGTCAGGTAAGGCTTGCTGGGAGTGGGGAGGTGTTTTTCCCAGTTTCTTAAATTATGCGAGAGTGCTCAATCGCTTCAGTCATGTCCGATTCTTCGCAATCCTGTAGACTGCAGCCAGCCAGGCTGCTTTCTCCATGGGATTCTCTAGGCAAGAATACTGGAGTGGGTTGCCATGCCCTCCTCCAGAGGTTCTTAAATTACACTTCTGTCTTTATGATATAACGTAATAAGATGTGACATAAGAAATTCACGTGCATTGTAATAAAGTGCTCTGTTACATAACAATATCTGATCTCATTAATCGGTTGTCACAGTGCTAATTTCTTAAAGATCTAAATTCTCTGACCTCAAACCACTTAAAAATAAAGTCTCAACAATGCGTATATCAGAATGATTTCTCAAAAGACACAATAGCCTTAACCAGAAGCAGAAGCTTTGACAAGCTGTCATGTCGCTGCAGCATTTTCTCCAACGAAAGGGAAGGGAACTAACCACTGTTAGAGTAAGTACCCCTTTTTGGAAATATAATCATGTCGAAAACCTTTAGATTTTTCCCAAACCTGAGTCTCATACATGGTCAATGATGCCAGCTGAAGGCTGCCGAATGTTCTCTAATCCCATGACCCTTCCTTTCTGGAATTCCTCTCAAGAACACATGTGAGAATTCTGACCATGTTTGTCCAGCCACCACGGCACCGGAAGAATGTCTCTGTCTTAAACCCACGTCCATCCTGTTAGTAGCAGCAGCCCGTTTGCAGTGTCCTTGGCGTGGAGCACACGACAAAGAGTCTCTCTCTGCTTTCCTTTGTTTATTAAGGGGACGGCTCTGCTGACTGTAGATCAGAGAAGATGGGAAGATTTGAAGAGTCGACTGAAGATAGCGCAGCCTCTTCATCTGCCACCTCGCCCGGGTATCAAAGATGCTCTGATTTTATTCATGTTGGGCACTAGTGTTCATGATTCCCCAGGAGTCTAAGATTTCAATTAAAATAATAATCGTGAGGCCACTAGGCGGTTCTGCATAAGTTAACATAGAAACAGGCTCCAAACTACAGATCTCTCCATAGGCTATTAAAATCAACTACCCAAAGGCCACGCTTCAGTGCTCTCAGGATAAGCCTTAATGAAAAAATGAATTTTTAAATAAAATATATTTGTGCTTGCCTTTTAAACACGTGAGTGAAATGTATTAAACTGACAGAAATTGAATGATGCGCTTCTCCTTCCAATACAGATGGCTTCATGCACCGTCATTTTAAATATTCAGACCCAGCCATTCCTGAAAAACACTTTACAAGAGAGTGAACTGTAGGAGGAAAAAAAAATGTAATGGGTTTTAAGATGAGCATTAAAGAAAAATGAAAGGCAAGAATGTAAATGTGACCTATGTCTAAAAGGCCCTGCCTAAACTTTTCTGTTTCAGATAATGATGGTTTTAGAGCTAAGATGTACGACATAACCCAGCATCCATTTTTTAAGAGGACAATCGCATTGCTGGTCCTGGCTCAGTCGGTGTTGCTGTCCGTCAAGGTACTTTATTGCACCCCTAAAGACCTAGGAGTGAAATTGTTTACTCATCGGTGGGTCCAAGAACATTTCAAGCAGCCATGTCCAGTTACAGTCTGTGTTTATAAAAAGTTAAAATTCGCAATTGTGTTCAGACGGGAGGAGGAGGGGCGACTGTTCCCGTGTTGGTGGATGCGGACACAGACCTGCATGCTGTTTCTGTTCCAGTGGGACGTCGAGGACCCGGTGACTGTCCCTCTGGCCACGATGTCGGTCGTCTTCACGTTCATCTTTGTTCTGGAGGTACAGTCCTGGGTCAGCTGGAGCCGGGTCCACAGCGCACCTTCTCAACAATCTCCTCCTTCAGGGGCACTTCCTTTCTGCTGTGTGTTCCCTGGCTTTTGAAGTCCTCTTGAGGGGAAGGGAACGTCATGCTCTTAGAATATTTCCTTCTTAGGCTGTTCTAACTTGAACAAACACTTCACTTTATATTTCCATTTTTTTCTAACTACAAGAATTGCTGACTGCTGTTGATTGTTGTATCTGAACGTCAGCCTGTCTAGTTAGGTGAGTTCCAATAATTACAGTGAACGGCACAAACCACCATCATTCAGGGACTCTAATTGCAATGTGGTGGCAAAGGGAGTTGGCCCAGGCAAGATTATTTGAATACATGGCCCACATCACATCAGTTTCCAGCCCAGTCCTCTTTGAAAAATAAGCAGATTTGTTTTCACCCTGTACTGATTGATGTTTCCCAAAATCTATGGCCTTTTACTTGAGGAAGAAAAATGTCCTGCTATCAGAACTAGTCATAAAAGAAGGAGAAAAGAGTGTGGAGAATATAGATTTGCATATATGTGTGTGTACTTATTTATATATATATATATATATTTGTTGTTGTTATTTAGCCGCTAGTTGTGTCCAACTCTTTGCAACCCCATGCCCTGTAGCCTGCCAGGCTCCTCTGTCCATGGAATTCCCCAGACAAGAATATGGAAGTGAGTTGCTTCTTCCTTCTCCAGGGGATCTTCCTGACTCAGGGATGAAATCTTGGCAGGCAGATACTTTACCACTGAGCCACCAGGCTGTTTATATATAAACACACACACACGTATATACCCAGACGCATCAGTAATAAAGACTTCTCTTTGGTTTCTACATCCTTTAAAACATAATGTGCTTCAAGTTAGTCCATTTAAATATGTGCTGCTGAACACTCAGCCTCAGCTCACCAGGTTACGATGCTTCTCCCCAGGTTACGATGAAGATCATAGCAATGTCACCTGCTGGCTTCTGGCAAAGCAGAAGAAATCGTTACGATCTGCTGGTTACATCACTGGGTGTTGTCTGGGTGGTCCTTCACTTTGCCCTCCTGGTAAGCACATCACTGAAGTTCGTTTTAGTCGGTAATTTCAGTTCAGGTAATCCTGTTTCCAGTCCCATTTCTGTTCAGATCTTGCTTTAGGACGGGATTTCTGTGCTCGGAAAGATACTGAGTGTCCTCAAAACAGTTGTTAACATTCAGCGTCAGGGGCTGTGCCAAGCCCAGGTGGACTCTGAGTCACCCAGACTCATTTCCTTACATGACAGATGGTTCAGAGCATTAAAAAGCTGCCAGTCACTATGCGAAGAATTAAGAATGTCATGGGCAAGACAAAGACCGTACTGCTGTCAAGAACCTCACAGCCTGGAACTTCAGACCTGTATTCATCAAATGAGATAGCGGTCAATGAGAATCACAGCTACAGTGAGGACGATGGGGAGACCTGTGTCCCCGTGATGACACAAGGCAGTGCATGCCGGCTTTGTCAGAGAGATTCTGGAAGGCATCCCCCCAGGGAGTGATGACTGGGTTCAGCCTGTATGGTGAAGGTAGAACATTCCAGGCAGCTTCCCCTATGATGGGAGAGTTCAGCGGTTTAGACAATGTGATGGGTCAAAGCGGCCAGGAGAATGTGGCACCAGATCTGGTTGGGTGAGAAGGCATCAGACTTGTAATACAGAGTGAAGTAAGTCAGAAGGAGAAAAGCAAACATTGTTTCTTTTTTAATACATATATACATATATATGAAAGTTATGGCCAACCTAGACAGCATACTAAAAAGCAGAGACATTACTTTGTCAACAAAGGTCCGTCTGGTCAAGGCTATGGTTTTTCCCGTAGTCGTGTATGGATGTGAGAGTTGGACTATAAAGAAAGCTGAGCTCCGAAGAATTGATGCTTTTGAACTGTGGTGTTGGAGAAGACTCTTGAGAGTCCTTTGGACTGCAAGGAGATCCAACCAGTCTATCCTAAAGGAGATCAGTCCTGGGTGTTCATTGGAAGGACTGATGCTAAAGCTGAAACTCTAATACTTTGGCCACCTGATGCAAAGAACTGACTCATTTGAAAAGATCCTGATGCTAGGAAAGATTGAGGGCAGGAGGAGAAGGGGACGACAAAGGATGAGATGGTTGGATCCCATCACCAACTCGACGGACATGAGTTTGAGTGAACTCCGGGAGTTGGTGATGGACAGGGAGGCCTGGTGTGCTGCAGTCTGTGGGGTCACAAAGAATCAGACATGACTGAGCGACTGAACTGAACTGAACTGAAATATATGAAATCTAGAAAGATGGTGCTGATGAACCTACTTTCAGGGCAGGAACAGAGAGGCAGGGAACGGACTTATGGATACAAGGTGAGAGAGAGGGGGATGAACTGAGAGAGTAGCGCTGACATAAATCCACTACCATGCGTGACACTTCTCCACTGCACAGCCCGGGGAGCTCAGCATGGCGCTCTGTGATGCCCTCAAGGGATGGCATGGGGAGAGGAGCACGGGGAGCTCAGCGTGGTGCTCTGTGATGACCTCGAGGGATGGCATGGGGAGAGGAGCACGGGGAGCTCAGCATGGCGCTCTGTGATGACCTCGAGGGATGGCATGGGGAGAGGAGCATAGAGAGCTCAGTGTGGCATCTGTGATGCCCTCAAGGGATGGCACAGGGGAGCAGAGCACAAGGAGCTCAGCGTGGCACTCTGTGATGCCCTCAAGGGATGGCACAGGGGAGAAGAGCACAGGGAGCTCAGCATGGCGCTCTGTGATGCCCTCGAGGGATGGCATGGGGAGAAGAGCACAGGGAGCTCAGCGTGGCGCTCTGTGATGCCCTCGAGGGATGGCATGGGGAGAGGAGCACAGGGAGCTCAGCGTGGTGCTCTGTGATGCCCTCGAGGGATGGCATGGGGAGAGGAGCACAGGGAGCTCAGCATGGCGCTCTGTGATGCCCTCGAGGGATGGCATGGGGAGAAGAGCACAGGGAGCTCAGCGTGGCGCTCTGTGATGCCCTCGAGGGATGGCATGGGGAGAGGAGCACAGGGAGCTCAGCGTGGTGCTCTGTGATGCCCTCGAGGGATGGCATGGGGAGAGGAGCACAGGGAGCTCAGCGTGGTGCTCTGTGATGCCCTCGAGGGATGGCATGGGGAGAGGAGCACAGGGAGCTCAGCGTGGTGCTCTGTGATGCCCTCGAGGGATGGCATGGGGAGAGGAGCACAGGGAGCTCAGCGTGGTGCTCTGTGATGCCCTCGAGGGATGGCATGGGGAGAGGAGCACAGGGAGCTCAGCGTGGTGCTCTGTGATGCCCTCGAGGGATGGCATGGGGAGAGGAGCACAGGGAGCTCAGCGTGGTGCTCTGTGATGCCCTCGAGGGATGGCATGGGGAGAGGAGCACAGGGAGCTCAGCGTGGTGCTCTGTGATGCCCTCGAGGGATGGCATGGGGAGAGGAGCACAGGGAGCTCAGCGTGGCGCTCTGTGATGCCCTCGAGGGATGGCATGGGGAGAGGAGCACGGGGAGCTCAGCGTGGCGCTCTGTGATGCCCTCGAGGGATGGCATGGGGAGAGGAGCACAGGGAGCTCAGCGTGGCGCTCTGTGATGCCCTCGAGGGATGGCATGGGGAGAGGAGCACAGGGAGCTCAGCGTGGCGCTCTGTGATGCCCTCGAGGATGGCATGGGGAGAGGAGCACAGGGAGCTCAGCGTGGCGCTCTGTGATGCCCTCGAGGGATGGCATGGGGAGAGGAGCACAGGGAGCTCAGCGTGGCGCTCTGTGATGCCCTTGAGGGATGGCTTGGGGAGAGGAGCACAGGATGGGGAGAGGAGCACAGAGAGCTCAGCATGGCACTCTGTGATGCCCTCAAGGGATGGCACAGGGGAGCAGAGCACAAGGAGCTCAGTGTGGCACTCTGTGATGCCCTCAAGGGATGGCACAGGGGAGCAGAGCACAAGGAGCTCAGCGTGGCACTCTGTGATGCCCTCAAGGGATGGCACAGGGGAGAAGAGCACAGGGAGCTCAGCATGGCGCTCTGTGATGCCCTCGAGGGATGGAATGGGGAGAAGAGCACAGGGAGCTCAGCGCGGTGCTCTGTGATGCCCTCAAGGGATGGCATGGGGAGAGGAGCACAGGGAGCTCAGCATGGCGCTCTGTGATGCCCTCGAGGGATGGGATGGGGAGAGAGAAGCACAGGGAGCTCAGCGTGGTGCTCCGTGATGCCCTCGAGGGATGGCATGGGGGAGATGGAGGGGTACCCAGAAGGGAGGGGATATATGCATACACTTAGCTGATTAAGGTTATTGTACCTCAGAAACTAATGCAACATTGGAAAACAATTATACTCCAATAAATAAAGCTAGTTTAAAAAAATAAAATGGAAAAAATGTGTCAGACCTCTCCGACCTTGTAGTTCAGGCAAAGGATTGGGTCCTCATCCTGGGAGCGTGGGGTGTCATCACTTCCAGAATGCAAAGAAAGAAGGTATCTACACTCGGCTTTGGGCTCACACAGCAAGGAGCAGCAGCAAAGCCCATGCCTGTCTCTTTCTCCAGACAAATGGTAGCCAGAAGCTGCTCAGTCTGAGCAGGACGGTGAGTAAGCGTCCTAATTCTGGATGTCCCCAGAGAGACTATCTCATACCTGCAAGACCAGCTCGCCCTTCTGCCTGACTGCTCCCGCCCTTCTCTGAGAACCTTGGTCCTGAGAGAACGTTCCTTCACTCTGTTCTGCAGTGGACTGTTGTAAAGGAAGGTGCAGTCTTGTTCCCATCCCGAGATGCTTCTGTGCAGACTCATTCATTTCCTTCTTGTTGTTGTTCCATCGCCAAGTCTGAGACCCCATGGACTGCAGCTCGCCAGCCTTCCCTGTCCTTCACCATCTCTCGGAGTTTCTCGAAGTTCACGTCCATTGAATCGGTGATCCATCCAACCATCTCATCCTCTGTTGCCCTCTTCTCCTTCTGCCTTCAGTCTTTCCCAGCATCAGGGTCTTTTCTAATGAGTTGACTGTTGCATCAAGTGGCCAAAGTATTGGAGCTTCAATTTCATTTCCTTGACCCTCTCCAAGGAACTTCCCTTGCCGGGGACCCACCTGTGATGGGCGTCATTTGACTAAGCAAAGTTCCCTGGGGAATAATCAAGCTTTGACATCAGCTTAATGCCACCGGTCATTGAGCTTGTAGCCAGTGGGCTTTTTGTTCTCAGATGAAGCTCTCTTCGTCATGGACCACACAGACTCATCTCTTGCTGCTTGAAGGAAGAGCTGGGTGTGTTTCTGAGAGGGAGGGGACTTCTCTGAAATCAGCTTAGACTAACATGGATGCGGCTGGCTGGTCTCCAGAGGAGACCGTCACAGAGAAAGAAGCTGGAGCTGAACCCACAGTCTCTTTCTGCACCAGCGCCCCCTCTGGTTGGAAGAAGAAGCCAGGATCCCTTTATCTGCTGTATCCCTCGACTTCTTCCTGTTGAATCGTTATCCTAGGAACTTCCCGCCCCTCCAAGGATCTGGTCACTATTTTATCAATATGTAAAATAAGTTTTAAAATACAGAGTTCAGCTGAGCAACACAGAGATGAAAGTTCCATTTAAGGTTTGATTTTATAGCTAATACTTATTCATGAGTTTTGGCAGTGACCTTTTCAGCACCTTTTTTAAGATAAATTTCTTAAGAGGAATTTTCACATTTTATTAAGCTCATTATTCAGTAGACTTCACAGGAGCTTAAAATGAAACAAGATCTTTCGTGCAAATTACGAGGGGCTCTCCGTTTAAATTGCAGAACGCGTACACCTACATGATGGGAGCGTGTGTGATTGTCTTCCGGTTTTTCTCCATCTGCGGGAAGCATGTGAGTACCTTGTGAAGATGCTGTCAAAGGTCACACATACACTGAAGGAAGGAGAATGACTAGCTGGCTGCGGCTGCCCTTCTGGGTCTCCAGGGCTGCAGCTAGCGAATTCCTAGACACCATAAGTCAAAATGAGCAAATAATGAAATGAATCGGTTGCTTAGTTATCTTGTGATATGTTTCCTGACATTTGTGTTGTTTTATTTATTCTTCTCATTTGCTAAGTGAACTCAGACATCATTTTAAAGATAACATATCAAGCATGAAAGCAAAAACTAATGGTCTTTCTCAATGCTTCTTTATTTTTATCGTTTTTATTTTTCATAGAGGTGAGTCATTTTGGGGGGTCTTCCCAGGTGGGGCTGGTGGTAAAGAACACATCTGCCAGTGCAGGAGACATGAGAGATGGGGGTTCAATCCCTGGGTCGGGAAGATCCTCGGGAGGAGGGTATGGCAACCCATTCCAGTATTCTTGCCTGAAGAATCCCACGGACAGAGGAGCCTAGTGGGCTACAGTCCATAGCATCACAAAGGGACATGACTGAAGTGACTTAGCCCACATGCAAGTCATTTTCAATGCAAAGGAGAATCTTCAACAAACATTCATGATCCTGTGATTCCAGATTTCTTGATATCCTTGTTAATGCTCAACACATTACACATGTATTTTTCATGTTTAAGGCATGGTTTCCTTTTTTGTTACTCACTTTATTTCATATATAGTCCATATTTCCACATAATCAATATATTTCATTTTTGATGGTTATTTGGTATTTTACCATTTTTCAGGTTTTGTTTTTGTGAATGTCTATTTGTGTAAGAATCCTGGGTCTACTTGCTTTCAGCCAAAAACATACAGAAGGCATCACAGAGAATCAGTGAGCAAGACAGGAAAAAATAGGAGGCTAAACATATTGGGGTGGAACTTTCATTAATTCGGCTGAAGTTTGAGATACAAGTAGAATTTCTCTGTGTCAGATGATTTTAACAATATTCAATTTTAATATCAAATAGCAAGCACCTTCCAAGTGGTGTTCAGTCACCAAGTTGTGTCTGACTCTTTGCAACCCCATGGACTGTGGCCCGCCAGGCCCCTCTCTCCATGGGCTTACCCAGGCAAGAATGCTGGAGTGAGTTTTCTTCTCCAGGGGATCTTCCCAGTTTCTTTCCCACTGAGCAAGCAACTTTCAAATGGTATCCTTGTAAAACACTTTTGTGTCAGACTGCTTAAATGGTATGTCCTTCCCAAGATGGCTTGTGAATTGAATATTCCTGTATCTCTCTCTTTCTTTTTCTCTCTTTCCCCACCCCCACCCCCAAATCCTTCCTCTCCATTCAGGTAACACTGAAGATGCTTCTCCTGACGGTGGTCGTCAGCATGTATAAAAGCTTCTTCATCATAGTGGGCATGTTCCTATTGCTGCTGTGTTATGCTTTTGCTGGAGTTGTCTTATTTGGTACTGTGAAATATGGAGAAAACATTAACAGGTTGGTATATATTTATCTTTGTATTCAAACAGTAAACTTTTTTAGTAATGAAATCATGAGTAAATATTTACATGTTTTAAACAAAGATGGGGAAGCAATTATTTGAAAATTAAAACAAAGTAAAGTGATCAAATTTTAAATAATGTTTTTCTCATTGAAAACAGTATGCATGCTTACTTTAGAAACTTTAGAAAATTCAGAAATAAAGGAAAACAAAAAGAACCCATAATTCCATCCCCATGCAGAAATAACCACTTCTAATGCCTGGTGAATTCCAGCAATTTTTCTATCCACATACTGCCAAGAAGTGATATATTATTTCTTTTAATTAAAAAATTTTGAGATAGCTCTGGGTTTTTTCCTTTTTTTAAGACAAGCACTGTAAGTTAGGACCCACAAATAATTATTGTACATGAAAAGCATTTTTAAAGATTGTCTTAAATTTCGTGGAACTGTTATCAGAGTATTTTTTTTTGAAGTCTTAACAGAAAAAAAATTAAATGTATCATGTTGCAGAGACTACGTATTTAATACATGGTGGTTACATCTTTTTTAGCATAATCCTTGTAAAAGAAGGAATCAGTTTTAATTGTCAAAGCTTGCTTTCCCAGTCATTCAAGATGAATGGCAATAAATTGTTGGCGCTGTGCTAGGGCTGAGCTATTGAGATAGCTCTACTTGGAGGCAAGTATAAATAACAAACAAATAAGAGGCTGTAACCTTTGGAAATGGTAACTTAGCAACCAAATTTGCTCCAAAATCCACCTGTTTTGATGGTGACCACCCTTCCTACCTTGTGACAGACCATATCACTCATATTGTTCGTTTGTTTGTTTTTCCTTAAATTAGGCATGCAAACTTTTCTTCAGCTGGCAAAGCTATTACTGTACTGTTCCGAATTGTCACAGGAGAAGACTGGAATAAGATTATGCACGACTGTATGGTAAATGTCTCTTCATCACTAACAATGCCTGGACTTAGAAGCAGATGAAACTCTTTGGTGATGTAATGGCACCATCATTCTTGTAGTGTCAAGACTGTAAGCAAAACACATATCCTGGCTCTTTAACCCATAAAGCTGCATCCTCTTAAATTAGAGTATATACACATACAAGAAAGATACCCGGTGAACCCAACTCAAGCTACTGTAGTTCCATTCAACAAATTTGCATCATTTGAGCATTGTTTGGTCCCTCCCGTCTTTGACATTTTGGCAGTCAAGTTCAAAGAGGAGAGTTCCAATTCTTTGATTTAATTTCTTCAACAGACACTCACTAGGCCCCTGTTTTTGTGCTGGCCCCTCTACTAGGTGCTAGGGCTTCAGCGAGTCCAAGGCATTCTCGAGGAGCTTCTATCAGGGGCTCCGAGCCACACTCTTCCCCAGGCATCCTCGCTTCTAGGGGCTCAGTCTTCACCATCCTCAGGTCTGAGTTCAAAGCCAGTTCCTTCGGAACCCTGCCCAACGCTAAGACTGCGGTTCTGTGTTCTCCCGGTGTTCTGTATTTCTTCTTTTTTTAAATTTCTTTTAAATATAAATTTATTTATTTTAATTGGAGGTTAATTACTTTACAGTATTGTATTGGTTTTGCCATGCATCAACATGAATCCGCCACAGGTATACACGTGTTCCCCATCCTGAACCCCCCTGCCTCCTCCCTCCCTGCACCAGCCCTCTGGGTCATCCCAGTGCACCAGCCCCAAGTATCTCTTCTTGGCTGTGTGTTGCACAACCGTAGTGAGTTATCAGCTTGATTGGTTCATTTCATCTCCCTCTCACCCTCCAGACCAACTGACAAAAGAAATTTCTGCAAACGTGGCAGTTGTTCACACAAACCACCCCTGTGTGGTTATTGAGCCCCCGCGGTGCGATTGGTGCAACTGAGGAATTGAATTTTCAATCGTGTTTTAATTGTATTGACTGTTAATGAACAGATAGCCCCATGGAGTGGGCTTCCCTGGTGGCTCAGATGGTAGAGAATCTGCCTTTCAATGCGGGAGACCTGAGTTCGATCCCTGCGACCCGAGTTCGATCCCTGGGTTGGGGAGATAGCCTGAAGGAGAAAATGGCAACCCCGTCTAGTATTCTGGCCTGGAGAATCCCTTGGACGGAGGAGCCCTGACGGCTACAGTCCATGGAGTCACAAAAGAGTTGGGCTCGACTGAGCGCCTAACACCCACTGTCACTGATGTGGAGTTGGCGCTACCAGGTGGACTGCAGGACTCTAGACAGTCAGCGGCAAGGAGGAGGGGAGGGGCCTGGGGATAAACCAGGCGCAGAGGAGGAGCTCAGGAACTTGAGGTATGAGTGAACAAGACAAAATTGACCAAAGCAAAAATAATACAAGGCAGAATTGATTAAATTCTAGATAAAAAAAATAAGCAGAAGGCCGTGGAAATGTAGAAGAAAGACCTAGGTCTCTCTGACCGAAAGAAACCTGGAAGTTTCTCAGAAGTGTGTGAGATTTTGGGGGCAGTGGAGAATGCGCAAGCTTAGGAACGTCCCTGGTGGTCCAGTGGTTGACACTCTGCCTTCCAGTGCAGGAGGTTCGGATTTGATCCTTGGTCGGGGAGCTAACATCCCACAGGCCGTGAGGCCAAAAAAAACCAAAACGTAAAACAGAAGCAATATTGTAACAGAATCAATAAAGACCTTTAAAATGGTCCACATCAAAAAAAAAAAAAAAGAAGGCCTGAAATCTTGTACCATTTAATGACATCTCATAGTGATGCTTCAAGAATTAGGATTCTGGCTTTTTCTTACATATCTGAATGTGAATTTGCTGTGTAGCGTGAATTTTCTTAAATCTTAAGCCATTACTGAAGTCAGAGAATTTTTTAAAACGCCTTTTTATCTGACTTTCTGTGTTTTGCATCACAACTACTGACTCTTCGGAGCTAGTGGAGGTGGCAGAAAGTGTCTCTTGGGAGAAACAACTTCATTTTTGTTGTGCTTCTCAATTGGCAATGAACTTGGGATTCTGCAAGACCAAAAGCGTGGCATAAATGAAATATTCTTTTTGATTTTGACTGCAGATGGTGTACCCAGCGTATGGGGCTCTGAGAGATCACTTTGAAGTTAATTATATTTTATATTGTTAGGAATACATTCACAATTACAGTTAGACAAGGGGAATTTATATTCTCCTCTGTTCTCACTCTGGCCCCTGCCTCTTCCCTGCCATGGCCCCACAGGTCCAGCCCCCGTTTTGTACTCCCGATGAATTTACGTACTGGGCAACAGACTGTGGAAATTATGCTGGGGCACTGATGTATTTCTGTTCATTTTATGTCATCATTGCCTACATCATGCTAAATCTGCTTGTAGGTAAGTGATGCTCGTTGAATATTTTTTCAGTCTCTTTAAACTCAGGTTGTTAGATAATTATGTACAATTTCCAAGTAATTATCCCGGGTTGCTTGGGGTGGGTGTTTTATGGCATTAATTATAAATTGTTGCCTCCTGGTCCAGAAACTGAAAAGACCTTTGAAAGGCTATAAATGACAGTTGATTGCAATTTCAAGAGTTGTCCTATTTATTATGTCCATTAATTTCAAAAGCTCTTCTCGTGGGTTCAGTTGAACAGATGTCAGAAAAGACTACCTTTGCCGCCTTAAAATCTCACAATTATGTTTTTGAAAGCTGTACGTTGTCCACCCAGCTGTGGGGCCACCAGAACTCAATCTGACCTTTAAAAAGTGCCCTGGAGCTCTCGGTGAAGAGTTTGAGCCAGCTGGCGTGAGCAGCTATCGACACAGAATGCATCTTTAGGCTCATGACCCTCATGTTTTGGGAAGGCAGGAGCTGGATGAGTAGCCTGATCCAAGTGTAGAACATGCCAACTTGGAAACCATACTAAAAGCCCTTTAAAATTTTGGCTTATAATGTAGGTGATAAAATTCATTATTTATAATCGATGTTTTACTTTTTGGGAAAAATGACAGATTAGCATAATTGCCTAACATCCTCATTTTTTCTTTTCTTTTTTTTCTCTTTAGCCATAATTGTGGAGAATTTCTCCCTGTTTTATTCCACTGAGGAGGACCAGCTTTTAAGTTACAATGATCTTCGCCACTTTCAAATCATATGGAACATGGTGGATGATAAAAGAGAGGTGAGAGAATCGATTATTGTCTCATGCCCCACCCCAAAGACACTTACTGCCTTATTGCGAACTTTTCAGTGGTTTTGTGGTTGACAGTTGACATGTATTGAATTTGGATTGAACGGCCATTGCTGAATTGCAGAAAGCTGTCATTGACAATGTCCCCATCCTGTTCTTTCGACCATGAGTGTCCTCTCCTTCCAACAAGGAGAAACGAAGGGAGCTCTAAAGAGGCCAACCTGGGCTAAGGGCAGGGTGGGGTGAGGTTCACGTCACCATAGTGATCTGTAAGGCAGATTCAAACAGCAATTCTGATTAGACGTGCAAAGGAGTTATTTAAGTGGTTTCTGAAAGTTACCATTTTGGACTTTACCATTTGGATGTTTTCATCATAAATCTTATCCGGGATTTC
>SJXQ01002347.1:162918-181538 GCA_006408695.1 Aepyceros melampus
TCTTATACACATCTTTCCTCACCTCCTACCCATCCCCCTCCTTCCTCCCCTTCCTCCTCTTCCTCCTTCATCCTCGAAAACCCTCAGGCACAGTTCTAGGCACCAGGGATATGATCATGAACAAGATGGCAAGGTCTCCATGCTCGCAGAGCCTACAGGGATACAAACTATAAAAAGTGAAACAGTAATGATTGTAAAGATTATTTTTATTTCAAGAAGCGATAAACACTTTGAAGAAGGTGTGACATGGTAGAGAGTGGCTGGAGTTGGTCGCAGATGTTTTAGCAGGGTGGTCGTGAAGGCCTGGCTGAGCAAGTGTTATTTGACTTAACATCTGAGGAACGAGGGAAGTTCAGCCACGGGCAGACCTGGGGGAAGATCTGGAAATGGTTTCTGGAAGAATCGACTGCAGACACAGAGGCCAAGGAGCCAGAAGCAGAGCGGACGGGATTTCCTGGACCAGAGCTGGGGTGTGCAGAGCAGCGCACGGCTTTCCCCAGGGCCTGTGCCTTCTCTCCCCTTGGTGCCCCCACCGCCCCAGGCACTGGTCTGGGGAGTTCCTTCCAAGACAGTGACATGGCTGTGCAGGTGTCCGGCCCCTCCCATCTCACCTGATCTGCTGAGCTCTCCATCACTGCCGCATGCAGGGACCTGCCCTCCGTGGACATGCATGCAAGTCGGCACACCGCTCACACGTGTAGACATTAGTAACTGGCAGGAATTCTCTGGCTGCCAGCCTCCCTGCCTCTCGCCCAGTTCCTCCATTCAAAGTCAGAGCCAGGCTGGCACTGCAGGTTTTGTTGCCCCGAAGGGAGTGACCCGTGTTAGGGGCTCGGAGTCTGGATCTTCTGGGAGCCGGTCTTCCTGGATGGGATTGCCCTCTTGCTGGAGAGGACCTGGAAAGGAGTGATCTTTCAGCAGAAGAGCAACTCAGAATCCATACTTAGCCATGCCCAGCATCTGGACTAAGTGAAGAGGACAATCCTGCCCACGTGGGCCCCGTGTCCTTTACTCAGTGCATCACTGTCCCCTCGGCTCACGCGTCAGACAAACATGGGCACAGGCTGAGTCCGTGCGACAGGCACCAGGGAGAGACTGTAAAGCCGGAGGAGCGTGACCTCTGACCTCCTGGCTCCTGGGCTGCCCCGTGGTGGTAGGGATGTCCTTACCCCCACCTGCCCCCGCCCCCTAGAACCAGAGAAGCCCCTGTAGAAGCTCCCAGGAGCCAGCTCTTCATCCCAGTTTCCTCTGGGTGTGCAGACCCACCCTGCCTCCAAAGCCCAGCAGCTTCCTTGTTCTCCTGCTGGTTTATAGCAGCAGCTTTTGAGGACTAGCTGTGGGCTCTTTGACTGTGAAAACAGAACGCCAAGCAAAAATGACAGTGCTCTCCGGCTTCCTCGGTGTCTCAGTGGTAAAGAACCCGCCTGCCAATCCGGGAGATGAGGGTTCGATCCCCTGGAGGTTGGGAAGATCCCCTGCAGGAGGAAATGGCAACCCGCTCCAGTCTTCTTGCCTGGAGAGTCCCATGGACAGAGGAGCCAGGCAGGCTACAGTCCATGGGGTCACAAAGAGTTGGACGCGACTTAACAACCATCAGCATGCTCTGTTGCCAGGGGGTGATCCCGACCTTCCGTGTACTGCCTGCGCAGGGATTCAAGCAAGATTGACACTTATCTTAAGCTCCTGAATTGCAGAATCATCTACAACAACAACTGCTAAGCCCACTTTCATCCTATCCATTTCTGAGATGGTTCTTAATGATCCATTCCCTGGCAAACTTCTCTGAGCTTTATAGCTTTTTAATGCATGCTTGGCTCTAATGGGTTTCATCTTAAATAAAAACAGACTCTGTAGATATGTCAAAATCTAAGATGGCAATTTTGTCAATGTTTCTTATCTTCATTTAATAGACAATCAAATGAAAATCCTTCCTTATGATCAAGAGAAAGAAGTTCTGATTAAAATTTGTCACAAATAGCAGAAACTGACATTACAAAGACCATTAACAACTTACTTTAGAATCACAGCAAATTATTCTGGGTCACGTTATTAGAATTAAATAATTAGATAATCATTCGTTGTGTTGGTCATGCTACCAAGAAGACTGAATTCTCAGGATTTTTTTATGAAAGTCAGCCAGCTGACACAGAATTATAACAGACAATGTAAATGCTGTGAAACTAGTGTGCTCAAAGAGCATGAGGTTTACTGAACTGTCTAAAGATTGTTAGAATGCTGTCTTAGTCCTTTTGGGCTGCTATAACAAAATATCACAGACTTAAAAACATTTAAAAACAATGGAAATGTGGGCCCCTCTTCTGGTCACACACTTCTTACATATCCTCAGGTCAGGGAAGGGCTAGAGAACTCAGTGTGTCTCTTATATATAAAGCAGTCATCTCATCCAGGAGGCTCCATCCTTCATCACCTCCATAACTTCATCACCACCCAAAGGCCCTGCCTATGAAACATTATCACCATGGGAGTCAGGATTTCAACCTAAGGAATTTCTGGGCGACACAAAGATTGGGACCAGAGCAGACACAGAGGTGAACCGGCTCCATCCTCCTCCAGTGGCTGTCTTCACTCACACTCCACTGTATCTTCATTTCCTGCATCATCTTGCAGCCATTCCATACATTCTATCACTCCGAGTTTAACAAGTCCAGCTCAGTTAAGTGTCAACTCCATCTCGTATTCAGCCTATTTAATGTTTCTTTCTCCCCTACTGAGGCCCTGGGGGACCTACCAGGGAAAGCAGATATGTCCATTTCTGCAAGATTCCTTCTCTCCCTCTCTAGATCTTTATTCTGGGCTATGTTGGAAGTAGGCAAAGGGTGATAAAATGGGAAAGTTCTGAGATGTGTATAAGAGACAGGAAGGAAGACATCCAGAGGGCTGGGAACCTGCTCAGTTCCTGGGGCCAAGCTGGGGCTACAGTCCCATCAGTCTTCTCACCCGAGGGTCTGACCAGAGTTGGCCTGGCCCACCCAGAGACGGGCGCCCCTGCTTGGTTGACATACTCCATTTCCAGACGTTTCCTTAGGACCCCAGATAGGAAAAAAAGGACAGAGGGAGGCTCAGCCCTTTCTTCTCTCTGAGCGGCTTCTGCATTATTTGCTAGGATTGCTTTAACAAAATCCCATTCTCTGAGCAGTCTAAACAGTCAAGTGGATTGTCTGGAGGCTGGAAGTGAATTCCAGGAGTCAGCAGAAGGGGTTCTCCCTGAGGCTGGGAGGGAGGTTCGGATCCAGGCCTTGCCTGGGGCTGCTGGTGGTTTGCTGGTCATCGTTGGTGCTTCTTGGCTTGTGGAAGCATCACCCTGGTCTCTGCCTTCATCTGCACAGGACGTGCTCCGTGTGTGTATGTCTGTGTGTCTGTCCAGGTGTCCCCTTTTGTAAGGACACCAGATCTATCGGATTAAAGACCCACCCTACTCCAGCACGACCTCCTCCTAACGAATTACACCTGCAGTGTGTGCGTGTGCACGCTCAGTTGCTTCAGTCGTGTCTCACTCTTTAGGACCCCATGGACTGCAGTTCACCAGCTCCTCTGTCCATGGGATTCTCTAGGCAAGAGTACTAGAGTGGGTTGCCATGCCGTCCTCCAGGGGATCTTCCCGACCCAGGGATCAAACCTGGGTCTCCTGCGTTGCAGGCAACTTCTTTACTGTCTGAGCCGCCAGGGAAGCCCCATCTGCAGTGAGCTGTTCCCAGATCACACTCTGAGGGCCTGGAGTGAGGACTCCAGCATACCTTTTGTTGAGGGAAAACAATTCAACTCAACAACTTCTTAAATGGGAGTCAATGGATAAACTTCAGAGGTCCGTGGTCTTGGAAAGAGAAACAGTTCCATCTTTATCTGCACTAGTCGTTGGCTGCAATGCAGCATCTCCTTCAATGATGAACGCAGGTGACAAACCACAGCGGTGTTAACAATACAGTAGCTGTATCTCTGTCACCAGTAGAAAGCACAGACATTTTCATGTCTGTTACTGCATGTCTGATATCTTAAAATACCTGTTATGCTTCCCAGTTCTGAGATATAGTCGTCATTTCACCTCAGCTAGATGTTACTATTCAATAGAATGGTAGAGAAGTTCTTATTTTACTGTATCACCACCTTTTCAAAGAAAATAATCTAAAGACTCAATTTCTGTATAATCCGTTTCCATTGTAATGTAGGTTTCATAATGCATTCAAAACCTTATGCTAAGAAATGTTGCATCAGCTGCACTGCCAAAGGATCCATGCCCCAGAAAAAGGCAAGAAAACCCTACAGCAGTAGCTATGTTCATCCTGTTGCAAATACCCAGCCAATTAAATGCTGGGTATTGAGTCACAAATTTCAGGAGCATCCATGCATACAGAAATACATTGTAACTGGAATCTGAAAAATGACGAGAACAGAGGAATGATCTGGGAGAAGTTGTCTCAGTTATCAATTCTACCTCCCTCTCTTCACTTCTGGGAGGAAGTGAAAAGACAGGACAAGATAAGGCAGAAAACACAGATGAGAGCAAAGAGTGCCATCTCTCTCAGAATGTCACCTCATCTTCCTCATAGTGACAGTTTCAGGCTGAAAGTGAGGTGGATAGACACATCACTGTCCCCACTAATTAGCATCCAGCCTCTTTGGATGACATTGTGTGTCTGATCAAATGGACCCGGACGAAGCTGATGGAGGCATTGCTCCTCCTTATCCTTCTCACCCTGGATGTGATCACAAGTGGTCCACAACGATGAGATTCTTGACAAGGCAGGGGAGAGCATGTTCTTTCCCAGTGGTAGGAAGAGGCTTAGCGATCGAGAGTAGGTCATGGAACTGATACCAAGGCTGAATGGGGAGGGCCCCTCAGACACCTCCAGGCTGTGATCTGGGCTGTGTAGATGGATGTGAGCTCATAGCTGGGGGCTGTGACTATGTGGGACAGCACCCAACTGCCAGAGGGCACCGTATCCCACTTTGGCTGCAAGCCCCTCAGCCTGGGCACTGCCTCCTTGCCCAGGCACCCCCACGCCACACGTCGGCTGAGCCGCTGTCATCAGCCGTTGTCTAGGCCTATTGCGCTGAGGGCCGAATGGGAGTGAGCAATGCACCCTGGCTTTGAGCCCATCTGAAATGAGTGAGGAAGGGATTTCCCTGGTGGCCCAGGGGCAAGACTCCACTTGCCACTGGGGGGTGCAGGCTTGGTTCCTGGCTGGGGAACTAGCTCCTCAATGCTGCAACTAGGAGTTTTCATGCTGGGCTGCCCTGGTGGCTCAGCTGGTAAAGAATCCGCCTGCAATGTGGGAAACCTGGGTTCGATCCCTGGGTTTGGAAGACCTCCTGGAGAAGGGAAAGGCTACCACTCCAGTATTCTGGCCTGGAGGATTCCATGGACTGTAGCGTCCATGGGGTTGCAAAGAGTCGGACACGACTGACTTTCACTTCACTCCACTTCACTCCATGCTGCAATAAAGATGCCACATGCCATGACCAGGATGGAAGATCCCAAGTGCTGCAGCTAAGACCAGGCGCGGTCAAATAAGTAAATAAAAACCGATGTTTAAAAAATATAACAAATGAGGAAGACTAGGGGAGCACAGGAGATCAACTGGGAGGGAAACGGTGGGGGCCGGGGGAACGGGATATGTGACCCACAGCCAAGCCTATTGACCATCACCAAATTTTTCTGTATATAAACATGACCTTTTTTAAATAAACTTTTTGTTTTGTATTGAAGTGTAGCCAGTTAACAATGTTGTGATAGTTTCAGGTGAACAGCGAAGGGACCCCGGCATATCCATGTGTATCCTTTCTCCACCAGACTCCCCTCCCATCCAGGCTGCCACATACCATTAGGGAGTTTGGAATGGACAAGTACATAAGGCTTTATTTAAAATGGCTAACTAGCAAGCATCTACTGTAAGCACAAGGACCATCACCAAATTGACCTGAATGTGGAGAAAGTATAGCGAAAACAGTCTTGCTTCTACAGGGGAAGTTCCAGACTCTTAAGCAGCTGATAATGAAGGTCATACCCTAGCCTGCATCTTTCGTTTAGTGAATGCTGATGGCGTGGTAAGCACCTTGCAGACAGCAGCGAGCTTCATCCAGTGGAAAGGGAGATCCGTGACTCTCCCCGGCTAGTAGATGAGGATAGAGACAGGGAGGTGACACAATCAGACGGTTAGAGGTGGCGTCCGAAACTTACACGGCTGGAGGGAGTCGTGTCCTCTCGGCTTCCATGATGGCCACGAGCCTGGCCCCCAGGGGCATCAGAGCTCACCACTATGCCCCCCCGCCCAGCATGCTCTCCTACCGGTCAGTGGACATCCGCAAGAGTTTGCAGCTGGAAGAGCTGCTGGCCAGGGAGCAGCTGGAGTACACCATCGAGGAGGAGGTGGCCAAGCAGACCATCCGCATGTGGCTGAAGAAGTGCCTGAAGCGCATCCGAGCCGTGAGTGAGCCAGACCTGCGGGCCTGCACCTCCTCCTTGGGAGGATTCAAAGGAAAGAACTTTGGAAAGAGGAGGGGAGGAGAGGAGGAGGGGAGGAGGGAGGCAGCGTGTCCAAAGGAAAGGGCTCCCACGGTACCTGGATTAGATCCTTCTGTGATCCTTATGGACCTTCAATCAGGTCACCCGGATCCATTCACAGTGATTCAAACCTTAATTCTGGCCCAGAGTCAGCCATCCCCTCTTGAGCAGAGTCCATAAGAAGTTTCCATTGAATCACATCTTTATAACACAGGATAAATGGTTAAAAAGCAGTTTATGGATATTAAAATATTTACGATCGCCTTTTACAAAATGCAGGTGTTCACAACGCTGACAGTCTCTATATATTTGAATGGCAATTGAATTGACAAAGCTACGTTTAAATTGCCCCTAAAAAGCCCAATGTATTGTTGACAGTGTTGTTTGATCTTTAGTTAAAGACCACCTCTCCCCAAAAGTTATGATCTGCTTCCTGAACTATAAGCATTAAGATTCTCTAGTTCATAAATCAATGAATGTATACTGTGTTGACTGTGTTTGCAGTCAGCTCTTCTATTTGGTCATGACTTTTATGAATGATTTTGACCTATGCTTGGAAATGGCAACCCACTCCAGTTCTCTTGCCTGGAAAATCCCATGGATGGAGGAGCCTGGCAGGCTACAGCCCACGGGGTTGCAAAGAGTCGGACACGACTAAGCGACTTTTCTTTCTTTCTTTCTTTCTCTATTTTTTTTCAAGTGGTCACCCGGCAGGCAGGTCCTTTGGAGAGAGGAGAAGAGAGGAATATTTGAATGGTGGGGGCAGGGGATGTTGGGCTGACTTTCCTGTTCCTGAAAGAAGGACCCTGTCTCCATAGAAACAGCAACAGTCCTGTAGCATCATCATCAGCCTGAAGCGAGCCAACAGCAGGAGCTGAAGCGGATCCTCAACCCGCCCAGCATCGAGACCACGCAGCCCAGCGAAGACCTGAAGACCAACAGTCAGGACAACAGTGTGCAACCCGAGGTATGGGCAGGGGGTGTCTGTCACCCATGGATGTTCGCAAAACAGGAGCTGGTGCTGTTCACATAGTCATTTCACACAAGTGATGCTATTTCTATCAAGAAGTTAAGTTGATAGAAAAACAACAACAGCTGCAACATGTTGATCCAGTTTATGTTTGTGTCTTTGTCATCCCTAAATTTGTGGAACTTATTTCAAAAGATTCTGATTTGTATGGATACCAAAAAAAAAAAAAAAAAACAGGAATGCTCTAAATGTAATAATCCTGTGGATATTTTTCTAAAGAGTTAACATCACGTCTGTAAGAGTTTGAGTCCAGCCATGGCCCGTGACTTGGGAGAATATGGTTTGCCTAGTTCTGCCCTCAATGTTTTCTCTTCACCAAGTCCCAGAAACTTGCAGTCAAGTGAGCAAAAGGTTTGCAGTTGGCCTTCAGCCTCCTTAAACAGGTTCATCGAGGATTAGTCCTCCTTTTGTGGGGCATCAGAAGAGCATATGGAAATCGGGGAGGCTTAGCTTAAGGACCTTCTGTGTACTGGGGCTCAGCCTAGCTTCATTTCCAGCCTCCATCTGCACATCCATAAAACAGCTCAGCGTCACCGGCCTCCTGGAGAGCCTGTGAGTGAGAAGCAGCTGGCAGGAGGCCCGGGCCTTGTGAGGCTTTCGATCTGAATCAAGGGGAGCTGGCCCAGCGTCCTGATGTGTAGTGACACCGTCAGGACCGGCGACAGACACTGAAGCCTGGGGCTCCGTGGCTGAGCAGGACCCGCCGAGGGGCCTCCTGCGCCACAGCCGTGTTTTGGGTGGATTCACATGTCATTGGCTCCCCCGACCCCCAGCCAGTAGGCATCATGCATCACTGAGACTTGGGCTAGGATGGTCAACACAGGGGACAACGCAGGGTGTCTACAGTGGCCTGCCACCTGTCTGCCCCGAGGGCGGCCAGCAGTGTGGGGCTGGTGAAGCAGGGCGGTGATGCTGGCCAAGCACTCTGGTTTGGGGTTAAAAGACTCAAGAGGGGTCACGGAGGAGAGGTGAGGATCACAGTACTGATAGGGAAGGAGAAGATGCTGGCAACGCAGAGACTGGGTGAGACGCGTGGAGGGGACCCGAGCACTTCTCCTCGACCTCAGTCTCAGGTGACGGAAGTCTCATTCTCCTCTGAGGCTCAGCCCAGAGCTTCATCTGCTGAGGAGTCATCTGGAAGCTCTCGGCGCTGACCCCCAGGTTGGCAAGCGTGTGCTGCCCCCAAAGCAGGCTGTCCCTGCTACCCCCACTTCTTCCTGGAAGCCCTTCCCTGCCGTTCTGGAGCATGGCGGTGCCCCCAGGAGTTGGGGGGCATGGGACTGTGAGCGTGGAGGAATCCAGGAAGGACGCCCAAGAAAAGGGGCCACCTGGAAAGTCACGCTTTTCACCCTCTTTGTCAGATTTTCCTTGACTCTTTTGCCCGTGTTCACCCTTCCAGTCCTCCTAGTGGACACGATGGGTCCACTGTTTTTCCCCACTTGACTTTCCCGTGGGGCTTTCTTCCTTTCTTAAACTGAAATGAGAGGCCAAGCCAGCGCACAGAGGAGGGTGGAGGAGAGCGCGTGGGGAGGGATGACCGCCTGACTCTCCTCCCACCCCCATCCCTCCAGTCGAGCAGCCAGCAGCAACTCCTGAGCCCCACCCTCTCGGACCGGGGAGAGGGTCGCCAGGACGCAGCCGAGGCCGGGAAGCCCCAGAGGAAGTTCGGGCAGTGGCGCCTGCCCTCCGGTAAGTACAGCAAGTCCTTTCTCCAGCGACTGGCTCGTCTGAAAGGTTGTCGTTCAGTCACTCAGTCGTGTCTGACTCTTTGTGACCCCAAGGACTGCAGCACACCAGGCTTCCCTGTCCTTCACCGTCTCCTGGACTTGCACAAACTCATATCCATTGAGTCGGTGATGCCATCCAACCATCCTTCTTCTGTCGTCCCCTTTTCCTCCTGCCCTCAGTCTTTCCCAGCATTGGGGTCTGAAGGGTATCAGTGCTCTTTGTGAGTTTGGGGTCTTGAATTTCAAAGTTTAGGTCCGCATCTAAAGTTACTTATCGCGACTTCCCTGGGGGTCCAGTGGCTAGGATTTCAAGTTTCATTTTAGGGGCCCTGGGTTCTGTCCCTAGTCTGAAAGTAAGATCCCAGAAGGTCCTGCAGTGTGGCCAAAAGCAACAAAAAAGAATATATAGACAGTGAAATGATGAAAAATATACTTCCCTCATCAGAAACATTTTGCTCAAAATGGCTTCTCTAAGTAGAACAATGTTAGCCCTTGTTTTCAGCTAATAGAGAAGGCAGCTCCTTTTTTTTTTTTTAAGTTTTATTTATTTATTAAGCTGAGCTGGGTCTTCCTTGCAGTGCATAGACTTCTCTAGTTGTGGCACACAGGCTTAGCCGCCCTGGGGCCTGTGGGATCTTATCTCCCAGGTCAGGGATCGAACCCTCATCTCCTGCATTGGAAGGGAGATTCTTAACCACTGGACCACCAAGGTAGTCTCAGCAGCCCCTATTAACAAAGATGGTATAGCCACAGCATAGAAAGATCGAGAGATGATCACCACAGGCTTCCAGTGCACATTCCAGGCACCCCCTAACTTAGGTAACATTCGCTACTCTGAGAGGGAGTTCAGTTCAGTTCAGTCACGCAGTCGTGTCCGACTCTTTGAGACCCCATGAATCGCAGTATGCCAGGCCTCCCTGTCCATCACCAACTCCCGGAGTTCACTCAGACTCACGTCCATCGAGTCCATGATGCCATCCAGCCATCTCATCCTTGGTTGTCCCCTTCTCCTCCTGCCCCCAATCCCTCCCAGCATCAGAGTCTTTTCCAATGAGTCAACTCTTCGCATGAGGTGGCCAAAGTACTGGAGCTTCAGTTTTAGCATCATTCCTTCCAAAGAAATCCCAGGGTTGATCTCCTTCAGAATGGACTGGTTGGATCTCCTTGAGTCCAAGGGACTCTCAAGAGTCTTCTCCAACACCACAGTTCGAAAGCATCAATTCTTCTACACTCAGGTGGGTCCATGTCACTCAGAAAATGACAGGATTCTCAGAGAAGGAGCAACAGAACCTATTTAGTGCAGTAGAATACGTTTCAGTACTTACTGTATGCCAGTCACTGTCCTAACTGCCTTCCATCTGCTCCCTCAGTTGATCCTCACAACCCTGTTATTTTCCACATTTTACTGATTCAGAGAGAGTTTTCTTCTAGAGCGGCATAGGAGACCAGGATAATCCCATTCAGGGCACGCAGAGTGAGAGGGAGAACGGTGGTCTTCCCAGCTCAGTGCTTTCTCTGTGGCTGACTGAGCCCCTGGGGACGTGGTCCAGTGCCTCTTAAGAAGTCTTTCTTCCTGTTCTTGTCGTTTAGTTGTTAAACCACATCCGACTCTTGGCGACCCCATGGACTGTAGCCTGCCAGGCTCCTCTGTCCTTGGGATCCTCCAGGCAAGAATACTGGAGTGGGTTGCCATGCCCTCCTCCAGGGGATCTTCCCCACCCAGGGATGGAACCCGCATCTCTTATGTATCCTGCACTGGCAGACAGGTTCTCTACCTCTAGCACCACCTGGGAAGCCCCCATCACGAATATGCAGAATCCAGTGCTTGGAAAGGTTTCATACGTGACATCTGTGGGTGGGACTTGCTCATGGAAGGCATGACGGATGGGACCATCGGGCTGTTTCAGGAATAGCCTGCGATGGGGCCGGGGTTGGGGGCAGGGGAATGGGGAACCACGCCATGGTGCTCACGGGGCTTTTATTGATTCCACAGCACCAAAACCAATAAGCCACTCGGTGTCTTCGGTCAACTTACGGTTTGGAGGGCGGACCACAATGAAATCTGTCGTGTGCAAAATGAACCCCATGACGGACACCGCTTCCTGTGGTTCTGAGGTTAAGAAGTGGTGGACCCGGCAGCTGACCGTGGAGAGTGATGAAAGTGGAGATGACCTTCTGGACATTTAGGTGGAACCAGTGCAGGTGAAAGTCCACTGGCCAAAACTGACTTCTGATGTGTGCTTTCATTGTTCAGTGAGCCATCTGTAATTGATGTATAATTTAAGTCCAACTTGTAACAAGATTTTTTAGAACTGATTTCTGGATCCTGCCATGCGAAGGCATAAAATTGGGTCCATCAAAGCTGTATGTGTGATGAGTTATTGCCACAAATTCAGGAGAATCAGCATGATGACAGTATCCATAATATTAGACACTATGCTAACGCCAAATGTAGATCACTCAAAATTCCACATTGTCTATGTAAACTAAGGTATATATTCATGTATACTCTTATGCAGTATTACCACCCCCTGAGAGAGTGCTGAGCCCAAAGTAGCTGATATTTATGTGCAAGAGGTATAGTTTTCAGTTTGTGTTTTTCCCACTTCTTCTAGAAATACTTTTCTTGGGAGAATTTATTATTTATGATTGATCTCCAAAGGTCAGCACGGAGTTCATGCTAAAATGATAGTTTTACAAACTACAGATTCTGAATTTTAAAAAGTCTGCTCTTTTTTCTCATGTTATTTTTTAAAATCTGCACAAGCTATTTAGAGATCAGAACAAGTCAGTGTCTGTCCCCGGTCACTCAGTGGAACTGTGGCCTGCTCCCAAGAGAACTCCGTGTACAGGTATCAAACAAAGAATTGGCCTGAAGAGCTGACTGGTTTAAAACAAACCTGTACATAGATCACTCACGGGGAGCATGGGTACATGACGATATTGAGTTTCTTTAAAAGCCCTTTAATCACAGTTTAAAAAAGTAAAACTACATGATTCCGCTTAATTTAAAAATCTTCACACGTGTGATGTTATCATTGGCTTCATCTCTTACCCAGGGTTGGTTGCTTTGGCCATAAATCAGCAAAGACATTATAAGTTGGCCGCAACACACCATTGCCGTGTTCAATTCAAAATGATGTCCTTGCTGAAGCTTCCTTGGTGATCCGATGGTTAAGAATCCGCCTTGCAATGCAAGGGATTTGGGTTTATCCCTGGGAATCTAAGATCCCACCAGCTTGTGCATTGCAACTAAGACCCAATGCAGCCAAGTAAAAAAAAAAAAAAAAATTTTTTTAATGATGCCGTTGCTACTAGATTCTCCTGTAGAAATAATGGTACTCTCCAAAATCTCGCTCTCAGCTCACAGTTTAGGTATCTGACAACTCAGCTGTATTTCTTTCACACATTAGTGGTCCACGTCCTCTGGATGGAATGAACTTTGGTTCTCTTAGTTGTGTCAGGCAAGTGGAGGTGCACTGGCCTTTGACTTGGCCTTTGACTACGCTATTTGTGATTGGAGATTTGCTGTTTAGATGACTTCAGTAGAGTGATCTCAGAATCCTTTGACCGCCACCCCAGTCCCCAGGTTCTGTGTGACCTCCTTCTGTTTCTCTCTAACATTCTTAAACTAGCCAAATGTCACATTCCCTCTGTATAACAAATGTGACATGGTGGTAACAGTCCATATAGTTTATATGATTAATTGTGACAAGATAATGGACAATTAAAGTCAGTGCAGCCAAAAGCATTTTATTTCATTTTTATGTTCACTTGGAGTTTCCTTTTTGTACATAAGAAAATAAATATTGGATTTGTAAAAGAATTTACTCCGAGTTGCTGATCATCTCTAAACCCTTTTCTTGTGAGTGGGCTTGCAGGGAGGGTAGGAGGGGGGCTTGGAGGTGGGGCCACCAAGGAGCTGGCATTTTGCAAATTCTGAATATTCTGTCGATAATTAGTTGGCAAAAGCACTGTCCCTAGTATTCATTTCAGCTGAGTCCCTAAGCCAGAATGTTCCTTTCACATTAGTGCTTGTAAGGCTGAACGAACACCCTGTACCTTCCAAATTCACAACACAGCAGAAAAGGAACTCAGGCGGCCAGGGCACGGGTCTGTAGTAGCGCCGCATGCAAACAGCGTTTCTCCTCTTGGCTCATTACGCTTGAGTGATACAGCCTCATCGTCCAAAAAGGCTGAGCCTTTCCTAAAATGTTTGTAACTGTTGCTCAGAGAACATCATTGTTGTTCATTCTGCAGCGAGGGCAGAATAGCAATGCACTTAAAGCTATAGCACCCTCCATTTGCAATGAAGGGAAACAGCTACATGACCCCCATGGAACTCAGGGCCAGCCTCTTCCTGAAGCCAGCAGAGTGGACAGTAAGCCCAGAAGATAACATTGTGCACCCTGCTTTGAGATTTTTCATCAACTTATAAACAGGCCGGTTATGCAGATGGGAAAACTTGGACCGCGGCGTCCCCTGGTCCTGAGGGAGGCCAGGCACTGACACTAATCCTGCCATCATGCCACCCACTGCCTTTAATTAAGGGACGCTGTGGGTTCTAGGGGCATCAGAAAGCATCAGGGATAGAATGCTTGATGCAGGGCCCCCCAGGGGGCCAGACCACCCATGCATCGCACATATGGTGATTCAGGGGACTCGGAAGGAGGATGGAGAGAACGGCCAGAATGAGGCTATTCACTCTAATCTCAGTGGTGGGTCAACAGCAACAGTCATCAGTGGGGACTGGCCTGTCTGTGCCCGGCTCATGCCGAATAGGATCGGGCACGCAGAAGAGAAACCGGACTCTAAAGCCTTAAGAAAAAGCCATTTCTAGACCAGCTGAATGATAGGAAGGGGCACACACCACACTCAGGTGCTTTTCAGTATGTGCCACAATGGCACTCTTCCTCAAAGTCCTGCGAAGGATCCCCAAGTCTTAAGCTGGCAAAGTAAGGCAGCCCTAGTTGAAATTCAGGTGAAGATGAGAACCCCACTCAAGTGGCCCCATCTCTCCCTTGTTACAGACTGAATTGTGTCACCCTTCCGCCCACCACCCCCCTAAAAAATGATGTGTTGGAATTCTAGCTCCTGGTCCCTGCAGATGCGACCTTTGGGAACAGGGTCTTTACAGACACAAGGAGTTAAGTTATGGTGAGGTCATTCCAGAATAGGGTGGGCCCTTAATCCAAAATGACTGATGTCCTTATAAGAAGACAAGAGAGAGCTTACTTTAAAAGTAAGGAAATTCTCACGGATGAACCTTGAGGACATTATACCAAGTGAGATAAGCCTGCCACATAAAGACAAATACTGTATGATTCCATTTATAGGAGGTATCAAGAGTAGTGAAATTCATAGTAACGGTAGAATGATAGTTGCCAGGGGCTAGGGGAAAGGGGACTTGCCGTTCAATGGTTAGCGTTTCAGATTTTCGTAATAATGTGAGGTTGGTTGCACAACAGGGTGAATGTGCCTGACGCGGCTGAACTGTAGCCTTGAAAGGATTAAAATGGTCAATTCTGTTATATGCACTTTATCGAAATGAAACATTTTTCTCATTTTTAATATACCCTGCACCATCTTATCCCAAAACCTAGGAGCCAAATTGAAATAGCAAAACAGTTCCAAAGCCACACTTAAATTATGCTTGCACATCTGCTCACTTTCTGTATTTGACCAGTATATCTGGTTTAAATTGAATAGTCTATTCCTTTCCCCAATACTGTGTGTCACTCATTCAAAATTTAAAATCTTCCTGTACTATGCTGAGTAAATATTTAAGTCCCATTTGAACGTTAGAGGGTTTTTTTTTTTAAAGCATTGATTATTTATTTGTGTATGGCTTTACATGTGGCTGTTAACCATGTAAACAATACCATATATACCTATCAAAATAACTCAATTGGAGATGTCATTAGAGAATGATAGATTCAGGATGAGACTGACAGACTTAAATGGTTTAAACACATTTTAAATGCTTTCTGAAAAACTTCGCCAATAAAATGAAGGTCCCACTAATTAGGTGGAAATAATTTTTTTAATGACTTTTTTGGTTATCTGCACAGGAAGCAGAGTATATTCCACAGAATTCTTGGGACACAGTTTGGTAAAAATAGCTGCCAGAAATACCAGGAAGAGTTGTCATTCATCTCTCGGAAGCACAGTCTCCAAAAGCTGTATGAGGGCGTCTCATCACCATCGCCTGGATTAGCGTGTTTGCTTGTTGTCACGGCGCTCATCCTGATTCACGAGGCTACGTCAAAGGACTTGAAACCAAGTCCCTCGCCACAGGCACGGGCTGGACCTCCTGGGTCTTCACTGGTCCCAGGAGCATCAGGACAGTTGTCTCGGGGTGTATCAGACTCCAGGCACCGTCTTCTTTATCAGCGTCTGTGTTTCATTTTGGGAACAGCAAGGCGGGCCCCTACGCCGGGGAACACGGAAAGCACAACAAAGCTAAGAAACACTAGGCTGGCGACCCCAGGGGTAGCACCACAGAGAACTCAGCTCTCTCCTCTGGTTCCGGGGACACTCAGCAGCGGCCCCCTGCCCGCCACCAGGCACGGAGGAGAGACAGGCCTCCCTCTGCTCCTGTCAGAGCCAAGAGTCAAGGGTCAGGAAGGAGCCTGGGCTCTCCTGACGCCTCGGGTGGGACCCGCAGACTCCCTGAAACATCCCCAGGACTTTATCGGGCTCTTCTACGAGTTCTCTCTTCCTGAGTGCCGTGCAGGGCTCCAAACCATCCTGCTCCAGAGCCTGCCTTTGCTCCGCCACACTCTCCTCCCAGCGAACACTGCGTCTCGGTGTTCTACCAACTCAACTGCAGAGGCAAACCATGAAAGTGAACGTGTCCGTCCATCAGCCATGCCCGACTCTGTGCGACCCCATGGGCTGCAGCTCAGGGTCAGGCTCCTCTGTCCCTGGGTTCTCCAGGCAAGCATACTGGAGTGGGCTGCCATTTCCTTCTCCAGGGGATCTTTCCGACCCAGGGATCGAACCCTGGGTCTCCTGCACTGCAGGCAGGTTCCTTACCATCTGGCCACCAGAGAAGCCCCAGTGGAGAACTTCAAACTGGATGTCCTTTCCGATCCACTGATTCCTTTTGCAGGGCAGTGAAAAGGGGCCCTTGCTCTGGGCCAGGTCAAGAGACAATTGGGAATTCTGCAAAGCCCTAATGAGCACAGCCGGAAGGTCCTGGCTGTGTTCTCACTTCCAACAGCCACCTCGTGCAGACATGTCACATCGCCAGCCTTGAGTGTCCCAGCCAGGAGCCTCCCAGCCCGGGCAGGGTCCCGCGCCTCTCCGCAGTTGCCTCACACCCTGGGCGAACTGCTAATTAGATGCCTCGTTTCTTGGCCCGGGTACAGGTTTGAGCCATCTGCTTATTGATCACATCCTTCAGAACATATTGGATTTTAAGGAATCCAGCCACAAAAGCCAGTAATGTTGCAGGTGGTTCATTGAGAAGATTTCTCCAGGGTAAGCTTGAGAATATACGGTATGTGGGGACCAAGCCACAGAAATATTGGCTGCAGAGTTCATAGATTATCATCAGGACAAAGCAACATAAAATGAAGCTCAGAATTTCTGCATGAAGGGCATGAAGCCCTTTTCCTCTATTCTTGGTATTGCAGAGAAGAAAAATGTATGACATGGGCCGACAAATTACACCACTACTGAGACCACTACCGCTATAGTTACTATAGTTACCTTGGACCACTGTGCAGGTAACCTGGAACCTGCTTCTCCAGTGTTGATAGTGAATCTGAATCTTCCATGAGACCAGACGGCAAGGCTTGTTGACCCGTCCATATTTGTAGCTCTTGCTTCTCTAAAGAGCCTATTGGCACATGTGTGGTTCTTCCATTCCAAAAAATGGAATTGCTTTGGAAATTTTGTAAGTGAAAGTGAAGTCGCTCAGTCATGACCGACTATTTGCGATCCTGTGGACTGTAGCCCACCAGGCTCCTCTGTCCATGGGATTCTCCAGGCAAGAATACTGGAGCGGGTTGCCATTTAACCCACCTACAAATAAGAATGAGGCTTGCCAGGTGGTAGTGGTGAAGAACCTGCCTGCAATGCAGAAGATCCAAGAGACAAGGGTTCGATCCCTGGGTCAGGAAGATCCCCTGGAGTAGGAAATGGCAACCCATTCCATATTCTTGCCTGGAAAATTCCATGAACAGAAGAGCCTGGTGGGCTACAGTCCATGGGGTCGCAAAAGAGTCAGACATAACTGAGCGACTAAGCAAGCATATAAGAATGTCTGATATCCCTGGCATTTATCCCAGAACATCAACCCCTGTTAAGAGTTCCATTTTCCCGTCCTTCATCCCTGTTCCATTCCTCCCTTTAACTCACTCTTTGGTAGAACACAGACAGCTTGTTCTCAGGTTAAGGTAAAACACCAGTGGGACAAAGTAACATAAACCTGCCCTGGTCCCCACGCAGATGTTTGAGATGGCTCTTCCATTCTTGTAAACGAGCTTTATTCCGGAGACTCCAGCAGGGCGCAGGGTTGCCGGAGTACAGAGAGTGACCCTGGGGCCCAAGCCTGGAATACGTGGGGTCTGGGTTCAGGGCCACCATCCAACACCCACCCCTGGCCCGTGTGACAGTCACACCACGTGGGTGACCGAGGCTGGGTGACAGGAGGCCCGCTTTCATCTTGGCCTGTGACCCGTCAGATATAACCCAAATCCTGACTTAGGTAAAGAGGGACTGTATTCAAAAAGACCATTGGAGTAGGAAGAAGGCTGTCACTAAGTTCTCCAAGGTCAGGCAGCAGGGAGGAGCAAGCAATGCTAGCCCCAGGTATGGTTAGGGGTGGGACTGAGAGGGGAGTGGAGAAGAGAGGCGAGGAGTGGATAACAGGATTAGATATTTGAGCAGGAGTCTTTCCCCTGAGGTCAGCTTTAAGGAGCATTTTCCACGTTCTCATTTGGCTCAGGCTTAGGGTAAGTCAAAGTTCAAGGGTCTGGGGTAAGGAGGTCAGAGGAAAGTTTGACCTAGTCAAGATAGCAGATAATCTGTCTTAAACAGTCAAATAGCTAACCACTTATGAGGCAAGTGGGCTGGTCTGACATGGTCTCAGGAAACAAAACACGTCAGAGTTATTAGTCACTAAGTCTTGTCCCACTCTCCATGACCCCGTGGACTGTAGCCCACCAGGCTCCTCTGTCCATGGGATTCTCCAGGCAAGAATACTGGAGTGGGTTGCCATCTCCTTCTCCAGGGGATCTTCCTGACCCAGGAATCAAATCCTTGTCTCTTGCATCTCCTGCTTTGGCAGGTGGATTCCTTACCACAGAGGCACCAGGGAAGTCTGCTATCCAAG
>SJXQ01002347.1:182054-243884 GCA_006408695.1 Aepyceros melampus
TGTCCTGGCATCTTGTTTCCCCTGAGCACAGGGCAGGCTCCCCACAGGTCACCCCACCTCTCACACTCTCTCCTTTCTCTTCTGTAAAATGAGATCCCAGTGACACCTGCTGATAAGTTAATATGTATCCTGTATGAATGATCCTGAGAGTTGCACAACCATGTGAAAGAACCTGGGGCCACTGAACTGTACAGTGAAGTATGATTAAAAGTAGTTATGTTTTATATTAAGCGACTTCTACTACAGTAAATAAAAAATTTTTTTGCTTGACACCTCCTTCACCTGCCTTTGCCTGAGACTGTGAGAGTCATGGGTGATGTTTGTGAGCCTGTAAGCACACATGAAGGAGAAGGCAATGGCACCCCACTCCAGCACTCTTGCCTGGAAAATCCCATGGACGGAGGAGCCTGGTGGGCTGCAGTCCATGGGGCACTAAGAGTCAGACACGACTGAGCGACTTCACTTTCACTTTTCACTTTCATGCATTGGAGAAGGAAATGGCACCCCACTCCAGTGTTCTTGCCTGGAGAATCCCAGGGACGAGGGAGCCTGGTGGGCTGCCATCTATGGGGTCACACAGAGTCGGACACGACTGAAGCGACTTAGCAGCAGCAGCAGCAAGCACACATGAAAAGACCCTGATGCTGACCTTTTCATTAGAAAAGACCCTGATGCTGGGAAAGATTGAGAGCAGGAGGAGATGGGACGACAGAGGACAAGAATGGTTGGATGGCATCACCGACTTGAGGGTCGTGAGTTTGAGTAGGCTCCGGGAGTTGGCGATGGACAGGGAGGCCCAGCGTGCTGCAGTCCATGGGGATCGCAAACAGTCAGACACGACTGAGCGACTGAACAAGAGCCACGCGCACAGGTGAACAGTGCGGGCTCTTACCAGCTCTGGTAAAGGTCCAGCAGCTCTGTTCACCATAGGTTTCAGAGATCACCCTCCCTGACATCAAACCTCCCTTCTTCACAAAATCTCCTTTCTTCAGGGCCAGAAGTACAAGCTGACTGTGTGGGTGGCATGGCAGGTGGGGGGCATGCCCTGAGCCCCTCGAGAAGCCTCAAGATGCACAGGTTCCCCTAGCCCATTCCCAGCCTGTAAGCCATCTCACAAAAGGCGCCATCCGACGTGCAGCAATAGATGAAGCAAGCACCGTGAGCCGTTCTTTGAGATCAGAGATCTTAAATCTCTTTCCTCTGAAGGTTTCTGGTTTCTCCCATCAGAAGTTCGGACCATCGTCCTCCAGAGGCAGGAGCCAGACTGAGCTCCAGCAGCAGGTGTCACACCTGGCTGTCTGGAAAGTGTGAATAATGCTGCGGTCAGCAGGCCAGATGGAGATCCCTGGGGAGAAAAGCTTTCTCTAAAACCCAAGGAAGAAAAATCAATGTCCTGGGAAGAGAGGGGGTGAGGGGGAGAATCTATAGGAAAGGGAAATGAGTGATATGCAAGCAATTTGAACATTGTCCCCCTCAAGCAATTGACTCAGTAGAGGGTGAAACCTAACAACCTCTGGTTAGAAAGGCAAAGTCTGAGCGAGGGCACCAGCTGGTTCTTGTATCGACTGGCCGGGGCTCACAGCCCTCTGCTGCTATCTGGGCCTCTTATCTGTTTGTTTCTAAGCTGGTTTTTGTTTTTGTTTTTTCTATTTACGAGAGTAGAGCTCACTTGAATTTTCCTCCACATGGGATATCAAGTTTAGATTCAAAACGAGTGCTATGTTGGTTTATTAACACTTCTCCCTGCTATGAAGAAAGCCCAAATAAATATGACGGGTTTTGCATTCGATTTCATGAATGAATACCCCACACTGTTTTCCAAAAGATTCCTGAGCCCCAATTTGTAAGCCTCAGAAGCAGTTTCATTAGAAATATTGTAGAGAGAAGATCCATTCTATACATTTGGGGATCTTTAAATATTTGTTTATTTGGCTGCGCTGGGCCTTAGTTGCCTCGTGCGGGATCTTTCCTTGGGGTGCGTGGGCCCTCTAGCATGGCCTGAGGCTCAGTAGTTACAGCACGTGGGCTTAGTTGCTCCATCTCAAGTGGGACTTAATTCCTACATCAAGGATGGAACCTGGATGGAACCTATCCCCTGCACTGGCAGGCAGATTCTTACCCACTGGACCACGAGGGAAGTCCCTATGCCTTTGTTTAAATGACTGTGATGGAGACACAAAATACCTCCCCTCAGCGATCAAGTCTAGAATATTAAGTTGAGAATAATAATCCACCTTAATCTTGTTATTGACGGAGTGGACCATCTCTTCATTAGCTTAGCATGTGTTAATTGCTAGGCATGGATACATGCACTTTGAGATAATGACATCAGCATCACTACTTGTCTCATGGGTTGCTTAGCACTATGGCCCACCTTCTATTTTTCCATCAACATCAGCATTCTTTTTATATCTGCTTCTCCCTCAAATACATGACTGGAAAAGACCAGATCCTCTCAAACCAATATGAAGAGTCAAAATAATGGACTTAACTTCTCCAGCCCTTCCTTTACTTTCTCCTTGTTTTTCTGCTTATGAGACCACAGGGGAGCGAGGAAATGATACGCAGATAGTGCTTTCTGTCAAATATGCTGGAAATATTCTCTTAGGAAAGACTGCACTGAAAATGACAGATTGCGTGTTGATTGTTGCTACCAACATTTGCTATTAAAATAACCCCATCTCATGAAAAACCAAGAGAAACCCTCTACTAAACAGAGGCAGTGAAAGAGCTCCTTGTTTATCATCTGTGTGTGTTTAATGTTCCACATCTTTCAAATTACCTGTATAATGTCAAAAGCAATGTCAAAAGTTGGCCAAAGGAAAAATGTAATTTCTCTTTGATGTATTTGCTCACCAAACAGCAGCCCTTGGGGTTAACCTTTCTCTTGCCTTCACTGATCCTCCAAGATCTAAAGGCTTTTAGTAGAATTGACCTGACCAAGGCCTAATTCTTTTTATAATCTGTCGTTTAGACCTTAGACTGCATCCCAGATGGTAACAGATTTCCTTGCATCTATAAATAATGACAAGGAAACAGGCCCAAGATATTATGAATTTTTAGCCTATTTCCATCTGAATAAACAATTGGCCATTCTTTTTAATTTTTCAGCTTTACTGTGTGGAATGTGGAATCTTGGTTTCCCCAACCAGGGATTGAACCCATGTCCCCTGCAGTGGAAACACAGAGTCTTAAACACTGGACCACCAGGGAAAGTCCTGGTTATTCTTTAAACATAAAATGATTGTCAGTATAAGGATAATTCCTCAGTAGTTACAACTTTTGCCCCAAGAGGAAAGGGGGCAAAATGGTTACATTATTTGGGGAATCAGGTGAGAACCATCCCATATGTCAACAACCTACTTGGCCAGACCAGGAAAACCCTAACCAGAAGCCATCATTCTGGTTTCCAAAAGAATCTTGAAGCTTTCTACTTGTAGGGACATTCTTTCAGGCCACATAGTTTTTTTGGTTGGGAGTTTGGGGGTTTTTTGCATAGAAACAAGGAAATGAACTGAAGGACAGTCACTGGTAGGAGGCTGTTTCTATGATCTCTTCTAAAGCTTTCTCTGAGGAGGGAGTAATTCCGAATCACAAAGTTGAGACAAACCCACCCTGTTTGCCAAAAGCCTGTCATTTCTCAAAAATAATTACTTGATTGACTTGCAATTTCCATAAAAAGTTTCACTTCACAAACTTGTTGTTCTCTAGATTACATTTTAAAATTCATTGACTATCTGCTTTATGGACAGTAATTTTTAAGACTTGAATAGAGTATTTTTCTGCGTTTGGGCAGAATTCGTGTTCCAATTAACATAACAGGTGGGCCCATTTTTCTGCACATACCTGCTGCAGCATTCAAATATTTGCATCCAGTATCCCGGTAGATTTATTTCCCAAACAGATAACAAGAATGATCTAAACAAGAAATTAGGAAATTGGGATGATGTAAAGGGGAAAGCTTGGGATTTGAACTCAGGAGAGCTGTTCTTCAGTTCTTAATTTGCTATTTTCTCTCTATAACATCTTGAACAAATAGTTAAACATCCCCAATCCCCAGTATCCTCCATAAAAGGGAATAGAAATACCTCATAAGGAATTTATAAAAGGGAATAGAAATACCTCATAAAGGAATTTCTAATGAGGCTAAACAATACAGTAAACGTGAAAGCACATGGATAACAATAAAGTTCTTTATAACACATTTATTTTTACCACTGAGAGGCAAGTTAAGAAAATAGTTACTATGAGGTTTGGATTCAGATAAACCTAGATTCAAAATCTTGCTCTAAGCCTTCCTTGTAAACTGTGTGGTCTAGGCCATGTGGCAGGAAGAAGTCTTAAGTGGCCCCCAGATCTTCAGCCCCAGCCCCAGGACTATGACCGTGATGAGATATTACACTCATGGCAAAAGGGAGTGTAAGGTTGCTCATCAGTTGGCTGTGAGTGGGTAGAAGTGGAGATATGCAGGTGACTTTCACCTAATCATGCCCGCTCTTTAAAGTGGGGAGCTCCTCTGCTGGCGCCAGAAGGAGAAAGCAGAGAAACTGGAAACAAGAGAAGGATTTGATGCATGGTTGTTATCATGGAAGAGGAAGAAACTCAGAATAAACTCAGAATAGTCTCTCAAAGTTGAGAGCAACCCCTAGCCAATAATCCACAAGGAAACAGGGACCTTGGTCCTGCAAAGACAGGAACAGATTCTGCCAACAGCTGAAATCAGCTGAAAAGTGGTTTCTTCCCCGAAGCCTCCAGGAAAGAGCCCAGCCACCCCAACATCTTGATATGGGTCTGTGACACCCTCAGAGAAGGACCCAATTGAGTCTGTCCAGCTACTGTGAGATAATAAAGGAGTGTTGTTTCAAGCTTCTAAGCTCATGTTAATTTGCTCAGGCAGCAGAGGGAAAATAGCACAGGCAAGTTGAAGATAAAGTGAGTTAAGTAGCCTATCGGTGCATAGTAGAAAAAGAACTTGAGAATACGAAACTCATTGCTTCCCTTAGAGCCGTGTTTCTCAAATTTTAATGTACACATCAATTTTCAGGGGATCTTGTTCAAATGCAGGTTCTGATTCAGTAGATGCAGGTGGAGCCTAAGATTCTGATTTTTTAACAAGCTCCCAGGTGATGCTGGTGCCGCTGCTCTGGGGCTCACAGGCTAGTGGGTGGGGGCGTGGGGGGTGCAGGGCTTTGGAACTCACTTCCTCCAATGGATCCCAATCCTGCCTACATGTCAGAATCTCCTGGGGGACCCCTAAAATGCCCAGAAGTGGGGTCCACTTCTAATTTAACTGGTCTCAGTTGGATCAGCGATATCAGTTCTTACAAGGAATCTCCTCTCTGCAGCCAGGGATGAGAAGTATATGGCTTCAAACTTTACTCTCAAGGGCGTGATTCCTGAACCAGGCAACAGCAGCTTCACATGGGAGCAGGTTAAAATTCAAATCCCCAGGCCCCTCCCACTCCAGTACTCTTACCTGGAAAATCCCATGGACGGAGGAGCCTGGTAGGCTGTAGTCCATGGGGTCACTAAGAGTCGGAACGGCTGAATGTCTTCACTTTCACTTTTCACTTTCATGCATTGGAGAAGGAAATGGCAACCCACTCCAGTATTCTTGCCTGGAGAATCCCAGGGACGGGGGAGCCTGGTGGGCTGCTGTCTATGGGGTAGCACAGAGTCGGACATGACTGAAGCAACTTAGCATTAGCAGGCCCCTCCAGCCTCACTGAGTCTCCTCATGCAGGTACAGGAATCTGTGCTTGCACTGGCTTTCCAGATGATTCTAATGCTGGTTAAGTCTCTGCCTGCCATGCAAGAGACATGGATTTGATCCCTGGGTCCAGAAGATCCCCTGGAGGAGGGAATGGCACCCCACTCCAGTACTCTTGCCTGGGAAATCCCATGGACAGAGGAGCCTGGTGGTGGTCCCAAAGAGTCAGACAGAAATAAGTGACTAACACTTTCAGTGTAAGTCTAAGAAGCACTGCCTCAGATCAGGACCCTCCTTCTATAGGTGTGGCTATTTCACACCTATAGGACAGTTCAGAAATCCAGTGAGATGGAATGATTAGCAACAGAGGTTGACAAACCACAGCCTGTGGGGAAAATCTGGCCACTTTGTAAGTAAAGCTTTCTTGGCACATGGCCACACCTGTTCAGCTATTCACTATGTACTGCTGGAGCTGCTGCAGTGGCAGAGTTGAGGCGAGGCAACCAAGCCTGAATGTCCTACAAAGATGAGAATATTTACTATGGGGGCTTCTATCAAAAAAAAAAAAAAAATGCTGCTCCTTGCTCTGAGAATACATTTTAAGTTAGAGAAGGAAAATGCAGAATCCAGCTGTTTTGCAGCAGTAGCTCATTCAGACTTAAGAGGAACAGAACCATCGGCTGAACGGTGACCTGAATCGGCTCCATCCCAATGTCTGCAGGGCAGCGGGATTCTGGGTCCTGATCCTGGCAGCTGGTCCGGAGGTGATCCAGGTGGCAGGATGGCCTCTGGGGGAAGGAGGGGCATCATCCTGAGGAGGACTGGCCCCAGGCCAGGTCTTCACGAATCTCCGTCTGCCCTTGGCTGTCGGAGACTGTGGGTTCCCTAAATCCTCCCTAGAGGCCTCCAGCTTTCACAGAGAGCCCCAAGTTGACAGCTGGCTGATCCGAGGGTATCCTTTTCTTTTATTAAGGCTTCAGTGATGTTAAACCCAGCTGACTGTGTGATTCTTAGAGTTGTCATCGCTCTCACATAGTTGTCAAAGTCTAGTCACCAACCCCTGTACACACTATATTTAAAGTGGATAACCAACAAGGACCTGCTGTAGAGCACGGGGAACTCTGCTTGATGTTATGTGGGACCCTGGATGGGAGGGGCGTTTAGGGGAGAATGGATACATGTATATGTATAGCTGAGTCCCTCCACTATGTGCTTGAAACTATCACAGTATTGTTAATCGACTATACCCCAACACGGAAAAACAAAGTTAAAAATGAAAGTCTAGTCACCAATACCCACCAGGAATCACCTGCAGTCAAACAAATTAGCTTAAACTTAGAAGCTTAAAATGGGACTTCCCTGGTGGCTCAGACGGTAAAGAATCTGCTTGTAATGCAGGAGACTTGGGTTCGATACCTGGGTTGGGAAGATCCCTTGGAGAAGGAAATGGCAACCCACTCCAGTATTCTTGCCTGGAGAATCCCATGGACAGAGGAGCCTGGTGGGCTACAGTCCACGGGGTCACAGTCAGACTTGAGTGAGTGACTAAACACCAGCAGCTTAACACAATACCCACTGATCATCTTCTAGCCCTGAGGGTCAGAAGTCTGGGTGGTCTCAACTGGGTTCTCTGCTGGATTTCACAGATCCAAACCAAGGTGCTGGCAGAACTGGAGGCTCATCTGGACGCTCCAGGGAAAACTCACATCCAAGATCATTTAGCTGATGGCAGAAAGAGGGATTCAGAGCAGAGAACTGAGCTGAAGAGATGTATGGATGCTGGCCAGACCACATACCACAGCAGAACTGACCCACACCCTGCAGCCACCAGCCGAGGAAGCCAAACCACAACCTCTGAAGCAGAACATCCAGGACTGGTTAATTGCTAGCAGCTTCCTTACTTTTTGCCCCCACCTCCAAACCAGGACCAAGCAGAGAAAGCTAAACATGCTCCCCTACCCAATCACGTTTCTAGTTGTTCCACCTCCAGCTTCCCCAGATGCTCATCAGAGCACTCTCAAAGCTCTTCTTATTCTCAACAGAGCCTGCTTCCCACTGAGTCTGCCAAACACCAGTGATGGTGGCTGACTCCCTTCCCATAGCAAGCTCTGGGTAGACAGCCTTCTCCTGTTCTCAGTTGGGAGGTCTTGTTCATTTCCGAAGACCCATGGGATGTCTTGTGTGCTGCTCAATTAGTCATGTTTGATTCTTTGTGACCTTTTGGACTGTAGCCCATCAAGCTCCTCTTCATGGAATTTTCCAGGCAAGAATACCAAAGTGGGTTGCCATTTCCTCCTCCAGGGGATCTTCCCAACCCAGGGATTGAACCCAGGTCTCCTGCATTGTGGGCAGATTCTTTACCGCTGAGCCATCAGGGAAGTGCTATGGGATATCTTAGTCATGGGGGATTGAGAGGGCTTTCTTGTAGTATTTGCCCCTGTGCTGGGTGATTCCACAGAGTTTAAGGAGGCAAGACCAGCTCAAGACTGAACGCCATCAGGATGCATACCCAACTCAACAGTCACCTTGGTCATTTTCAGTAAGGAGGCAGGAGGTTTGGAGGTGGGAGAGATTGCCAGTAAGAACTGATAGTCTTTTATGTTATTAGGGAGAGTGGCATGGTTAGTTATTTGGGGAGAATCGCTAGTGTCCTGGTCTACATCTTGTCTGGTACAATTCTGGAGTAGTCTTCTCTCTGTCTTGTTCTATTATGATCTCTTCCTCAATTTCAGAGATGACCTTACTTGAGAGACATTTCTTTTCTGACTTGTTCCCATACAGAAAGGATTTATTCCCTTTGTTGAAGGATTGGCTGAACGGAGTTCTCGGAAGGTCTAATCCTGAAAAATTCCAACAACAATTTGAGGTGTACCGTGGTGAAGTCTTGTCTCCTCTGGGAGTCCAACCCTCTCCCCCAGCCACAGCAGGGCAGGCTGGGAGGCTGCTGACCTCCTGCAAGTCTCCCTGGGGGCAGCTAAAACTTACTCTGTCTCTTTATCTTCAGTACCACTCATTGCCATGGACTTCTAGGATCTGAAAACATAACTCTCATCCGTTCAGAGCAGATTAGAAAGACAATGTGGAAAATGTAACAACCAATTACTGCAAGAAATTCCCCCTTTCCTTCCCCTTTTGACTTATCTCATTAAATGACAGGCAGTTTACACACAGCATCTTCCCATTTTTTAAATTAATTATAAGTGCCTGAAGGTATAGAAGCCCTGAACATGTCTGAGACAGCACACGACCCAGCAGAAACAGAAGGACTGACTGCCTGACCAGGAAACTTAATTTGCCAATTATCTTCCTGAGGCAAATTGCAGATCTAAATATAACCTATTGTGATCTTTGCCGCTTTTCCACAGGGCTGAAGCATCAACGCCTTGATCTCTAGTTTTCTCTCTTCTGCTCAAGAAAACAAGAGCAAGTGAGGGTGATCCAGACACTTGTCAAACAATACATTGCTAAGCTGAGAAAGAAACCTGCATGGCATTACCCTGCCAGCAGCGATGGGGGGAAACGGGAAGAGAGGGCTTGATCTCCTTGTGCTCTGGACGCTGGGAAGGAATTAATTAACGGTTGTGAATTTAGACCCTTCAGGCAGCATCTCTGAGTGAAGGGAGATGGATGACATACTGGAAGCCCTAGCTTGTTATTTCAAGATGATGCTAACTGACAGGCAACGGGTCCCCACTCAGCGCAATGTTTCTGGCAGCTGAGGAGAGGCTGTGGAGCAAGCCAGAAGTAGCCCACTTCCCTGAGGTGGACTCCACATGCTTGAGGGTGGGAGCAAGATCCAGAAGCATCTGAATGCGGCTGCCTTCCAACTCTGTGCTCCAGGGAAGATCTCCCTTCTCAGCTCAAACCCATACTCCCAACAGTTTCCTGGAAATTGCCAAGTGCCACTCCTGAAGGCATTTCCTCTTGGTGGAATTCAGAACCACAAGCCCAGCACCTGTGGACCGTCACTGCAGCCATGAAATTAAAAGACTCTTCCTCCTAGGAAGAAAAGCTTTGAGAAACCCAGACAATGTATTCAAAAGCAGAGACATCACTAGGCTGACAAAGGCCCACATAGTCAAAACTATGGTTTTTTCCCAGTAGTTATGTACAGATGTGAGAGCTGGACCAAAAAGAAGGCTGAGTGCCAAAGAATTGATGCTTTTGAACTGTGGTGCTGGAGAAGACTCTCGGAGAAGACTCTTGAGAGTTCCTTGGACAGCAAGCAGATCAAACCAGTCAATCCTAAAGGAAATCAACCCTGACTATTCATTGGAAGGACAGATGCTGAAGCTGAAGCTCCAATACTTTGGCCACCTGATGGAACAGCTGATTCATTGGAAAAGACCCTGATACTAGAAAAGATTGAGGACAGGAGAAGGGAGTGACAGAGGATGAGATGGTTGGACGGCATCACTGACTCAACAGACATGAGTTTGAGCAAACTCCGGGAGTGAAGGACAGGGAAGCCTGACATGCTGCAGTTCATGGGGTTGCAAAGAGTCAGCCATGACTTAGTGACTGAACAACATATATAATATATATATTCCAGGAGGCTAAGGGCTGTTCACTTCAGGCATAATATTTCAGTAACAACTTAAATCATTACACATGAAATGCTAGAAGAATTCAGGGCTGTACATCAAGGGGTGTGTGTGTGTGTGTGTGTGTGTGTTAAGTTGCTTCAGTTGTGTCTGACTCTTTGCAACCCTGTCTGTAACTGGCCATGCTCCTCCGTCCATGGGATTCTCTGGGCTAGAATACTGGATCAGGTTGCCATGTTCTTCTCCGGGGGTCTTCTAGACCCAGGGATTGAACCCGCGTCTCTTACATCTCCTGCATTGGCAGGAGGACTCTTTACCACTAGCACCACCTGGGAAGCCCGCATATCAAGGTACAATAAACCAAAGACACAGTCAAAAGAACAATTGCATAACTTATCCTACGGTAAACAGCAGATCACAAATCTGTATGAAAACAGCTGCGCTTAGAGTTGTATGTCATGTTGGAAAATAAGATAAATTTAAATTAAGTAAAAAAGGGGGGTGACAAAGACACATTTGGGAAATATACAGAACCCTTGAGGCTTTTGTTTGTTGGTTTTTAATGAATTGGAACGTCAGCTGGGGAATGAGCCACAGATATGAAGAGAAATGTGATCAAGGAAAAATTTTTAGAAGGTAAAAGAAAGCTCAAACACAGAATATGACTTTTAAAAAACCAAATAGTTGAATTTTTCATTGGTCAGACAAAAGTACAGATCACAGGATTTAGAGAAGTTTTGTTGAATAGAGATAATTTTTGTTTGTTTGTTTGTTTTTCATTCAGGAGCTGTTTGCAGTGGGTCATAAAGGTTGCAGCTGATATATCCATGAAGTCCAAGACCCACGTCACCCCTAACTTTACACTCCATGTTGATGTCGGACAGCAAAAATGCTGAATTAAATTCAACACATGCCATTCAAGAGAGACATGGCTCCTCAAACAGCTTGAGGAAGAAGGATCCCCCACCTTTTGAACGCTCTCACTTCCTTTACAAGTTCCTTTTCAGTTGTTCTATTAAATAATGCCCAAATTCTGACCGAATGGATAAGTAAGTAAGTAAGTAAAGTCACTCAGTCGTGTCCGACTCTTTGTGACTCCATGGACTGCAGCCCACCAGGCTCCTCTGTCCATGGGATTCTCCAAGCAAGAATACTGGAGTGGGTTGCCATTTCCTTCTCCAGGGGATCTTCCCGACCCAGGGATTGAACCCGGGTCTCCCGCATTGGAGGCAGACGCTTTAACCTCTGAGCCACCAGGATAGATTTCTTGAAGTCACTAATGATCCTTTTTGATGGGAAAAGCTGCAGATCATTTTTCTTGTCACCCATAGCTAAGCTTGATGTAAAAGGAAGGCTATAGTGTCATGCACCTGCACTGGGGTTCCCAGAGCCTCTCACTACATCACAAAGCACCACACCCCACAGGTCAACTCTTTCCTGAAGGGGGCTTCCCTGGTGGTGCAGTGGTTAAGAATCTACCTGCCAATGCAGTGGACACGGGAAAATCCCACATGCTGCGGGGTAGCTAAGGCCGTGGGCAACTATTGAAGCCCACTGAAGCCCCAGTGCTTAAAGTCTGTGCTCAGCAACAAGAGAAGCCACCTCAGTGAGAAGCCAGTGAGTTGCAATGGAGAGTAGCCCCCACTCACCTCACCTGGAGAACACCCGTGCATAGCAACGAAGACCCACCACAACGGAAAAATGAAAATAAACGCATCTATAAAGAAAAAAAAAAAAAGACATTCTTGAAGGATTCCCCACCCCCACCCCTAACACACCCCACTGTGAACAATCAAAATTTCTCACTCTAAATTCTCTGTAAGCTCCCTCTAGCCCCTTGATATGCAGGAGTCAGGAAGATATTCAAAACATACATTCACATTTATTATCCTTAATAAAAAACAGCACTTCATCAGCTCTCAGCTCTTTTGTTCTCTGATCGGACCCACTAGCCTGTATCCAGTTTTTAAATGCTCAGAGACAAACTGTACCCCTGCAAGTCACACCGTAGTGAGCAGATGAAATGTGTAACCATCGTTTTACATAATATTCATATGCAAAGAGATGGGTACATCTTTTAGAAACACATAATTTAATCGACTGTTCTAATAATACATGGGGGAATTTAAATGTATTACACAATAACAATTCAAAATTCAATAAAAAAAAGAAAGTGGATACACTCTCTTGAACTAATAAGCAAAATAGAATTTAAAATTCTTTTCTTTGTGCATATTTGTACAAGAGGTTTTTTTTCCCTTCATGTCCCACAATAGGGCACAAAGTGATAAATTATTTGATTCTGCATAAAGCTTGGAAATAGAGTATTAACCTTAGATTAACATAAAAGATATTCTATGATACAAAAAGAGCATATTGCAGGGAAAGAATGAGACTACGTATGGTTACAAAATCTGAACACCTATGTAATGTTATGCTCCAGAGATACCAAGTGTGATGAAATAAACAGTCAGGTTATTCTTCAAAAAGGGTGCTTGTGTCCTTTCCTAGCCACATGGGGTACAATTTTGGAGGTCTGTTCATATTTGCCCCCAACTGGCTTCCATTCATAGCCAACCACCGGGTCTTTACTGTTTATTAGCTACTATTTTCGTTTTGTTCATTTTATTGTTATATATCTTCCCAAATATTGTCCTGAAAAATTATCATTACCACCAGCATTATCAATTCACTGGTATTAGCAAGTAAATCAGGATAAGTACAGGATCAGTTTGATAGCCACATAGAAGAAAACACTAATCTTGACCCCTACCTCACGCCATAAGCAAAACGGCTTATGCTTAATCAATTCCTATTAGATTATAGATCCAAGTGTGAAAGGTAAAATTTCAAAGTCCTAGGAGCTATCATAGAAGAATATATTTCTTCTCTTTTGAGGTAGCCCAGATCCCTTGCTGCTGCTGCTGCTGCTGCTAAGTGGCTTCAGTCGTGTCTGACTCTGTGTGACCCCAGAGACGGCAGCCCACCAGGCTCCCCTGTCCCTGGGATTCTCCAGGCAAGAACACTGTACTGGGTTGCCATTTCCTTCTCCAATGCATGAAAGTGAAAAATGAAAATGAAGTCGTTCAGTCGTGTCTGACTCTTTGTGACCCCATGGACTGCAGCCCACCAGGCTCCTCTATCCATAGGATTTTCCAGGCAAGAGTACTGGAGTGGGGTGCCATTGCCTTCTCCAAGATCCCTTGAATAGGTGCTTAAACCACTAACCCTAAAGAAAAATATTTGTAAATTTTGACTATATTAAAATTAAGAACTTTGGTATATAAAAAATTGACAATAAGTTAATAAAATGCCAAAATACAAGTGGAAGAATATATTTGCAAAGTATAACTCAAAAGATTTAAATCCTGACTGTGTAAAGTTTTCTTACAAAAAATAAATAATAGAAAATTTCACACAGCACTTCATAAAAGAGGGTATCCAAATTGACAATAGCCAGACTCCCAGGTGGTGCTAGTGATAAAGAACCGGCAGGAGAAATACGAGACTCAGGTTTGATCCCTTGGTTGGGAAGATTCTCTGGAGGAGGGCATAGCAACCCACTCCAGTATTCTTGCCTGGAAAATCCCATGGTCAGAGGAGCCTAGCAGGTTATGGCCCACATGGTCACAGAGAGTTAGATACGACTGAAGCAATTTAGCACACATACAAATTGAGAACAAAAAAGAAAAGGTGCTCGATCTCAGTAGTCATTAGGAAAATGAAACTTAAAACTACAAATGAGATACCTCTGCACACTTGTTAGAATGAGTAAAATCTTAAAAGACTAAGAACTGCAAATATTGGCAAGAATATAGAGTGATCAGAACTGTTACTTCATGCTGGTGGGGTCTATGAAAACTCTTAGGGAATGTCTGTTAATCTGAGAGTGTATGTATTAGAATTAATTTTTAAATTGTGCTTTATTCATATAAATTTAATTGTGGCTTATATACAATATATACAGCAATGAAAACATACTGCATTTAACTACACTAATGATCTCAAAAACTAAGGTAGACACAGACATGCAGAAAATTACAAACTGTATGATTCCATTTATATTTTATGCAGAAACAATCAGGAGGGACAGGGGTTACACTTGACCTTCACATGGTAGATGGAAGGGGTCAGAACACGGGGCTTACGTGTGTAAAAAGCCTTGCACAGAGTAGGTAATCAAAAGTAGGAGGCTACAATTCTGATCCTTCAGTTCATGCCATAAGAACGTCATGACAGCTTTGAAAAAACTGTTTGAAGTGAAACAGTCTGTAGGAATCTATACCAGCTCTGTTAGGGGAAGCACACTGATTGAAACCGCCCACCCTGGCCGGACACCACAGTAACCATTTGCATGAGTTGGTTTATGACAGGAGATCCTGATAAGGAATACGGAACTAATAAGCCACCACCTACTGGAAGAGTTCGAGAAAGGTCAAAAGGAGACACTGCGTATCCGTCCACCTCCCAGAATCCCTCTCGCTGCATCCATCTTGGCTGAGCTCTGCGTGTGCCACCAGGAAAGACTCTGAATTAGAATGATTGGCCAAAGACCACCCGGAAACTATTCCCATCACCATAAAACCGGAGACTGTGAGCCACTCAGCAGAGCAGTTCTCCTGGGTTCCCTTACCCTACTGCTCTCCACCTGGGTGCCCTTTCCCAATAAAATCTCTTGCCTTGTCAGCACATGTGTCTCCTCGGACAATTCATTTCCGAGTGTTAGTCAAGAACCCAGTTTTGGGCTCTGGAAGGGGTCCGCCTTCCTGCAACAGCTCCATCACAAAATAGCTTGAATTAAAGACATCTTACAATACAGACATGGTATCCTAACTAAGGAAAAGTACAGTCTGAAAAAGAAGACATTTGTGCAAGAACAAGGACTCTCAAGAAAAGTGTGGAGGGTTTTGTCAACAAGGAAAATGCAAGTAGACACAGGAATGAATTTCAGAGGGAGACTCACCGACAAACTGTCAGGCTGTGGCAAATTGCATGTCCCCACAGAGATGCTGCTCAGTGACTTGTTTTTCTTCCTAGTTCTTCTCTGAGAGCAAGGATGCGGGTGTCAAATGAAACATCCGATACCTTTTGCAATGTGAAACTGCCAGGAAGGAAATTTGACACATCAGCCAAGAGCAGAAAATTCTGGTTTTTAGCAAGTTTATTAAATTATGCAAATTTTATCCAGGCCGACTCATATCCCCTACTCCACTCACGGTTTATTGTTCAGTGTTACAGAGTAAATAAAAAGTTCATTAAATGAGACAAGGCCATTGATGCAGGATGAACAGGAATTCATACAATATATCACGTGGTGTTTAAGAGATGAACTCTACACAGCACGCGAAATGTGAGAGGAATATATTTGGGGCAGTTCTGATGGGCAGACTCAACAGTATTTAGACGAGCTCTACAAGACAGCAAAGGCAATGAGAGGTTTCCAGGGAAACCAATGGAAGGACCAAACCAAGTAAGTATGGCTAGATAACGGGGCTTCCCAGGTGGCTTAGTGGTAAAGACTCCGCCTGCCAACGCAGGAAACGTGGGTTCAGTCCCTGGGTCAGGAAGATCCCCTGGAGAAGGAAATGGCAACCCTCTCCAATGTTCTTGCTGGAGAATCCCATGGACAGAGGAGCCTGGTGGGCTACAATCCACAGGGTCACACATGACTGGGTGACTGAGCACATGATTAGATAATGTTGATGCTTATAACTTGTACGTGAAGAGTATATATCTAGGATGCAAACTTCTACTTGTAGAAAAGCAGTAATTGATAAAAGTTTAGAATAAAAAAGTATTGGACTATTACTTAGACTTCGCTCTGTTTCATTCAACAATTATTTCCTGGAAATCTTTGCAGCTAGGGTAAGCATTCATCCGTTCATTTATTCACTCAGTCGTGTTCGATTCTTTGCAACCCCAGGGACTGTAGCCAACAGGTTCCTCTGTTCATGGGATTCTCCAGGCAAGAATACTGGAGAGGGTTGCCATTTCCATCAGGGACTCATAAGGACTTTAAAATGAATAAAACATAGTCTCCATCCTCCAGACACTAATGAGGAATGGAGGCAGACGCAGACTTTCTGGTGGGGAGACACAGGAGGAATGTACTTCATGCAAAACCAGTGGGATGTGATGGGAAGAGAGTAAAGAGAAGCGAGGTTACACAGCATCAACCCTCCTTTTCTTTCATCAAAGAGCCATAATCCAGACTTGCATGCCCAGCCTGCAGGACTTGAAGCCACTTCATGGTTAAATATACTTTTGTTCAAAACGACATTCTGCATGTAAATATCTGTCCTGTCTTCTCTCTCCCAAGGTCCATTAAAAGGTTAAGAAAGCAGTGGTTTCATTTTTAAAAGTATAAACCCACAAAGTAAATAACAACAGGAAAGGGAGACAGCATAAAACAAGAGATTGAATGAATTTCTAGAAGAAAGTAGAAATATACGCAGAGGTGGCTGCCACTAAGGGAGCCAACCTTTCTGGGGACGCTGAGAGCAGTTCCATAGTCAGAGGGCAGCGGTGTGGACAGCGGCAGGGGGTAAGGGGGCTAATTAAACATCTGTGTCTGCGATGGTCAAAAACCCCAACCCCAGGTAGAATGTCTGGCAGGCAGAACTGTGTGTGTTAGTTGCTCAGTCGTGTCCAACTCTTTGTGACCCCATGGACTGTAGCCTGCCAGGCTCCTCTGTCCCCGGGATTTCCCAGGCAAGAACACTGGAATGGGTTGCCATGGCCTCCTCCAGGGGATCTTCCCAGCTCAGAGCTCGAACTCAGATCTCCTGCATTGCAGGCAGACCCTTTACTGTCTGAGCCTCCAGACACTCACTCATAAAGAAAACAGCAAGTGTTTTCACCTAAAGAAACAGAAAACTACCAAGGGATAATCAATTAATGTGGGCTCTGTCATCCCAGGGTGAAGTCCCTCCACATTCCAGTGTTAGTGTAACCCTCCATTTCATCACTAGGTCTCCACCCCAAAAAAGACATTTCTGCCAATTGACAAATCCCACCAAGAAAACAAAGCACTAGTCAGTGTTTCCATAAGGCCAATAGAATTGCAGGAATAACCAGAAAGCTAAAGGAAGCCTGAAGCATGGCAAAAAAAAAAAAAAAAAACCACCCTGACAAACCGTGTAGAAAAGATAATCCCAGAAGAAACGGAGGTGAGTTTACACACATTCCTAATCCACATGAAAAGTGATGCTAATATTGCTAGGGACAAAATAGCTGATTATATAGTTAATCCCACTAGGGGACTGTAACTAGAAAAATATGAGAATCCCTTGTAAATCAATGACTACTCAAGAAAGCAGGTTTGCTTAACCACAACCCAAGCAGGCTTGCTTGGCAACAAACCCATGAAACAGAAGCATGGGAGGTACCCCAAAACAGAAAAACAATGGTGGCATGTGACCCACATCCTGCCCAGTGAGCTCAGTAAGTTAATGCTCCCTACGATATACTCTCTGCAAACATGAAAAACAGTAATGTGTGGACCTAGCTTGACCATGCAGGGGCAAGAAAACTCCCCTGCTCAACCTGGAGAGGAGCTGATGACGGAAGCATGACGTTTACTCAGGAAAGACAGAGAAGGACTTCTCCCCTCCCCACTCTGCTTTGATTATGAAACTCTAGCCCAGTAAGTTCTTGGGGTGGAGTGTTTCTCACTCACCTGCTTATAAGCCTCATAAGCATTCTATCCTAATAAATCACTGCTTATCTACCACTTTGATCTCACTAAATTCTTCTCTGCATTGAGACAAAGGATTACGGTCCCGGAGGTCTTTAGAGCCCCCAGAAATGACACCAGTCAGTTTCAATATGAGAATTTATGACATCCAAGAAAGGAGGAGGATGAGGGTAGATGCTACGAAACAAGAACAATTGCTTAACAATCATGCCACTTTTTAGCTGCTTCATACTGGTGCCATGCCTACTTCTACTTAATTTGTTTACTTTGGAACACACTAGGAGTTTGTTTGTTTGTTTGTTTTCAGTCATGTCCTACTCTTTGTGACACCATGGACTGCATCATGCCTGGTTTCCCTGTCCTTCACTGTCTCCCAGAGTTGCTCAAACCCATGTTCATTGAGTCAGTGATGCCATCCAACCATCTCATCCTCTGTCGTCCCCTTCTCCTCCTGCCCTCAATCTTTCCCAGCATCAGGGTCTGTACCAATGAGTCAGTTCTTCTCATCAGGTGGCCAAAGTATTGGAGCTTCAGCTTCAGCATCAGTCTTTCCAATGAATATTCAGGACTGATTTCCTTTAGGATTGACTGGTTTGTACAATTTAGGATTGTAGTCCAAGGGACTCTCAAGAGTCTTTTCCAACACCCAATTTGAAAGCATCAATCTTCAGCTCTCAGCCTTTCTAATAGTCCAGCTCTCACATCTAGGAGAGAAATGTTCAATGGATCAATCTGAACATTTTTTCTTAAGTTGCATATGGGGGTCAGGAGGTTGGGACCTTAGGGAAGCAGTGTGATCAAAAGCTATTTGATTCTTAGCTCTCAATAAGCAGCATTTATATCAGGAAGAGAATGGAAATTGTACTTATTCATTCACAAATGTGAGTATCTGCTCTGTGCAAGGCATTGTCAAGGCACCTGGGCTAGATCAGTAAACAAGATAAGAAACAGAATGAATAATGCGCCTTCCTCTCCTGAGCTACTATTCTCATGGTTTAAATGCAAGAGGAGAGCTGAGTGCAGGGATGAGGGGTGCGGGGCGGCGGGGTGGAGGGGGGGTGAGGGGATGAGACTCGTGTCTGAAGCTCTGTAAGCCTTAGAAGAACTTTGGTTTTTAGCCTGAGTGAATGAAGGCCTTTGCAGGGAATGGGACTAGAGGAGTGATGATTTGAACAAGATCATTCAGCCTGCAACATTAATAATAGACTACAAGGGACAATGGTGGAAGCAGAGACCAGTAGGAAGCTGGGGTTTATTGTTTTATCTATACACATTTATTTATCATTTATCTATACGCAAAGCACCAGAGACTTCACCTAGATTGTAAACATCAGCAAAAAGGCAGTATTAAATTAAATGCAGTGCCCACGAAGTCAGGAGGTGACGGAGGGAGGAGAATGCAGAGAAAACCGTGATCAGGGCCCACTGCTTCTCCCTACAAGCCCTCTGGTACTCTCCTGTTTTTCAGCTGCCTTCATGAATAACAGATTTTTTAAATCTATTTAAAAAAAAAAAAAACAGATATTTAAATTTAGGTTAAATATGCCCACTTCAGTCTAGAAAGCAGCTCAAGTAAATGTCACACAGTTAGATCCAAATTGCTGTTTTTTCAGTATTTGGGGCATGACTCATTTTCTAAAGTGGCTTTCCAGGTGATTTTAAGACATTTATCATCTCCTTGCAGGTAGTGTGAGTGTTTTCTGGCCTCTTCATTTGCACACCTGCAATTCCTAGTATTAAACATCTGACCTCAGGTGAAAAGCAAGAGCTTGCCAGACTTAAATATGCAGCATAACATGGGAAAAAGAAAACCCAGGGATTCCAGGCTCTGCCACTTAAGAGGAATGTGCCTCCCTTGTCTCCCTGAGCACCTGCGAGAAGGACAGGAGATAAATGTCGATCTGAGTGTTCATACCCTAATAGACGTGAAACACTTCGTCCAGGAAAAAGTGCTTAATATTGATGTTTATATAGTTAATGTTTCATGTGCCACTGATCATACTACATTGCATGCTGCTGCTAATGCTTCATAAATTCTATACATTTCACTCTTCTACGATCTTTGATAGTAACTGTTGCTGTGCATGCTAAGTTCCTTCAGTCGTGTCTGAAACTTTGCAACCCTTTGTAGCCCGCCATGCACCCTAGAACCCCTGTTTTGCAACAAGAGAAACCACTGCACTGAGAAGCCAGAGAGTAGCCCCTGCTCACTGCAACTAGAGACAGCCCATAGGCAGGAAAGAAGCCTCAACATGGCCAAAAATCAAATTAAAAAAAATAAATAAAATAGCAATTACCTTGAACTTTGATTTGCATAGGGCAGGTGGCTATGCCCATCAGTCACTTTGTGTTGCTTCAAATCCAATTTCATCATCTTCCAGGTTTAAGTAAACATATTTTCTATCATGAATTCTTCATAGTCAAAGGAAACATTTTAAAGGACTACCTTATTCTATGTAAGGGCTTCCCAGTGGTAAAGAATCCATCTGCCAATGCAGGAGATGTGGGTTCGATCCCTTGGTCTGGAAGGTCCCCAAGAGAAGGGAATGGCAACCTACTCCAGTATTCTTGCCTGGGAAATCCCATGGACAGAGAGGCCTGGTGGGCTACAGTCCATGGGGTTGCAAAGAGTCGGACACAACTGCACACACACACATTCCATGTAAAATTATTCTCATGCAAATGACTTTATTTTTATCATATAACTTGGGTGTTGGACTTTATAACATGATATTTTGACATGATATTTATGACATGACATTCAAAGGGAATTATTTCAATCACCATGAAACACCTCTACATATATCTTATATTCGAGACTCCTATGGTCAAAATTCCTAATTCATCCTTCAAACACCCTAACCATTCATAGTATCAGGTCACTGAATGTTTAGAAACCAAGCTTTCACTAGCTTGCAATTTCAGCTTGGCTGAAGACAGAAAACAAAAAGATGGCCTTGTATTTTCCCTGAAACTTCATTACGGTGCTAACCTTTCAGCAAGGGATGGCATTTTAGAAATGCCACACGCATTTTAACTTTTGTTCCAGTTGCTAATGGCAAAGATGACCTATCAAGGAAGATAGGAGGAAAACAAGAACATCATCAACCATGTAATAACCTCAGTCCTTCAGGGTCATTAATATCCTTTTTTTTTTTTTACTCCAGCCAATGTGATTTTATTGGGGATAAATTTATATCACTATCAGAGGATTGGGGTATCCTGGGAGACTTTAAATTTGAGTAAGCTCCGGGAGATAGTGAAGGACAGGGGAGCCTGGCATGCTACAGTCCATGGGGTCGCAAAGAGTCAGACGCAATTGGGCGACTGAACTGAAGGGGCAGTCTCTGCTCAGTGACAGCTCACTTCATTATAAAAACCCAGTCAGCCTGGTGCTGTAGTTTAGAATTTTCATTCTAAAGAATAGCTAACACTTATTGAGTGTTTGGGGCCTCCCTGGTGGCTCAGTGGTAAAGAACCCACCTGCCAATGAAGGAGACACAGGAGATGAGATTTCAGTCCCTGGATGCAGAAAGCTCCCCTGGAAAAGGAAGTGGCAACCTGCTCCAGTATTCTTGCCTGGGAAATCCCATGGACAGGGGAGCCTGGCGGGCTACAGTCCATGGGGTCACAGAAGAGTCAGACACAACGCAATGATTAAACACCAAGAACATTGAGCGTTGAAGAGCTAATTTGTCCTATACAAATCTCACTTCCATTATATTCTTATATGTCTATCTTTGCCTGAACTTTCTCTTGTCATGTTGATTAGGAGGAATTGCTTCTGATGATCAGTTTCTGAGCCCAAATTCACATACTAGACAATGAAAGATGCATGGTTGTTTTTTTTTTTCCCCCTCATCCACAAACATGTCTTTTAAAGATTTTCAGATCCTCAAAACAGAGCAAATTTTCTTGTTTGTTCTAGTTTGAAGAATACTAGCAGGCAAGATAATCCACCCTGCTGGACCGTTCAGACTTGGGAAGGATATCATTAGGGTAATGAGGAAGTAAGGCAGCCTCTTGCTGAACTAAGTGTAGTAGCCAAGTCAGCCCTGAAAACTAGCTAGATGGCAGTTGAAGATTTCAATGTGCTCAATATTTGGGACTTCCAAGCATTCAAATCCAAGGCCCCAATTTTAATAAATCTTCAAACAAAGGCATTCATTTTCAAAGGGGTTTGTTCATAAGATATCAGCTGAGACATAAGTATTTAGGTCAAATACCACAGTAAACGGTAGGATTAGCAGAGACCAGGAAAGCACGTCCTTGCCTTCACAACACTCACATCCCTGATGGAGCTGAGGGAGACAGAGAGTGAGGGGGCTTTGGGGTGCCTGGTGTTGGGGGACCATTGCCACTTCATACGTGGTGGCTGTCAATGCCCTCTCTGATCAGAATGACTCCGATTTGGGCGGACTCTTTGCAGACCCATGGACTGTAGTCTGACAGGCTCCTCTGTCCCTGGGATCCTCCAGGCAAGAATACTGGAGGGGGTTGCCACTTCCTCCTCCAGGGGGTCTTCCCGACCCAGCGATGCAACCCACGTCTCTTAGGTCTCCCGCATGGCAGGCAGGTTCTTTACCACTAGAGCCACCTGGGAAGATGGCATAATACAAATACCATAGAGTGGATGGCTTAAACAGAAAACATTTATTTCTAACCATTCCCAGAGGCTGGGAAGTCCAAGATCAAGGCAGATTCAGAGTCTGGAGAGGAACTGCTTCCTGGTTCAGGGACAGATGTCTTCTCCCTCTGTCCTCCCATGGTGGAAGGGGGGCGAGAGGACTTTTGAGGGTCTCTTACAATAGCACTGACCCCAATCCTGAGGAGTCCATCCTTATGATCACCTCCCAGAGGCTGCACCTCTGAATGCCGTCACCTTGGGAGTCAACATTTCAACATGGGAATTTTTAAAAAATGTTTATTGGAGTATAGTTGATTCACAATGTTATGTTAGTTTCTCTGTACAGGAAAATGGAAGTGACACATATACACACATCCACTCTCAGTGCTCACCCCTCCTTTTCCCACACTGGGCTTCTGGCTCTTCTGGGAAGAAAAAAAAAAGTCGCTTTCTGGAACACCTGCCCCTATGCCTTTGTGTGACTCATCCCCTCACTTTGTTTGGGTTTTTACTCCAATGCCATCTTCGCAGAAAGGTCTTCCCAGAGACCTTACCTGAACAACAGCAGCCCTGCCTCCTGTGACACCTGCCTCTGCTGTTTCTCTTCCTAGGACTGTCACCCTCAAATATCAAAGTATATATATATATTTTATTCATTTTTTAATTTTCTGTCTCAGCCAAAAGCATAAGCCCCGAGGGCAAGACCTTTTTTTCTCTCCTTCGTCACTGTCTGTCCCAGAACAGTCAACAGATGGATGGTGGAGGGATGAATAAGCAGCCTTCCAGCCAGGGAAATTTTTTTTTGTTTTTCAGCCAGGGAAATTTAAGGATGCTCCTCTGGTCTTACGTCTCTACTGCAGAGGTGTTTTGTTTTGTTTTCCAGAAAAAAAAAAGTCAAAGCGTTAGTCGTTCAGTTGTGTCCAACTCTTTGCAACCTCATGGTCTGTAGCCCCCGAGGTGTCCTTGTCCATGGGGATACCCCAGGCCAGAATACTGGAGTGGGTGGCCATCTCCTTCTCCAGGGGATGATCCCAACTCAGGGATCGAACCCAGGTCCTTCTGTTCTCTGTCGCCTGGTTCTTTGGCTTTGGAGAGAAAGCAGGAGAGCCCCTGCTTCGTGTCTCTGCTCCTTCATGGTCCTGTCACCATCCATGAAGCCCATCTCCACCAGTGTTTTGCACTTTTCATTGAAGCATCACTTAAGTATTCCCTTTCAGATTCACTATGCACTCCCAGAAACTTGCTGTTTCTGAATCAAAGGAGGAGGCTTTTTTTTTTTTTCTGGTACTATGTTATATTTGGACTTTGTAAAGTGTTTATTCCACAAGTCATTGAAAAACTAGTGAAAGGGAAAGTTGCCAGTCGTGTCTGACTCTTTGCAACCCTGTGGACTATACATAGAATTCTCTAGGCAAGAATACTGGAGTGAGTAGCCATTCCCTTCTCCAGGGGATCTTCCCAACCCAGGGATCTAACCCAGGTCTCTCGCATTGCAGGCGGATTCTTCACCAGCTGAGCCACCAGGGAAGCCCTAAACAGCAACGAATTCTCAGATTAATTACTTATCCTAAAGTTTTGCAGAATGGCATGCAAGACCTGGAGCTTCCCTGATAGCTCAGCTGGAAAGAATTCGCTTGCAATGCAGGAGATTGGGGTTCTATCCCTGAGTCAGGAAGATCCCCTGGAGGAGGGCATAGCAACCATTCCAGTATTCCTGCCTGGAGAATCCCCATAGACAGGGAAGCCTGGTGGACTACAGTTAATGGGGTCGCAGAGTCGGACAGGACAGAACGACTAAGCACAGCACAGCATGCAAGACCTGAGGAAAGCCATAGAGTTATTATGTGGTCTTAAATTATCTCTCTGTTAGCTGTAGAAAATACATGGGAACCAGATAAAGAAATAGTTGAGAACATAAACTTAGGGAAGATTTCTCAGCGTTGGCGCAACTGACATTTGTGCTACATAAATACTTGTTGGCAGCACCCCTGGCCTCTTATCCACTAGGGACCAGGAGCATCCTCCCCCTGCCCTGTGTGACAACTGATAATGTGGCCAAATGTTCCCTGTGGAGGCTGGGTTGGGGATCACCCCTCACTGGAGAACCACTGGCCTAAGAGCTTCAAATTCCCATTCCACCACTTACCAGCTAAATGACTGCAGGCAAGATGACCTCACTGTGCCTCAGTTCCCGATTCCTAGCATTGGAATAAAACTCCTCCTTTCTTTGCTGTGCTAATTGTGAGGATGTAATGAAACAGTGCCTAGAAAGTGCTTAAACCAGCACCTGGCTCTTCAACGCTCAATGTTCTTGGTGTTTAGTTGTTGCGTTGTGTCTGACTCTTCTGTGACCCCATGGACTGTAGCCCGCCAGGCTCCCCTGTCCATGGGATTTCCCAGGCAAGAATACTGGAGCAGGTTGCCACTTCCTTTTCCAGGGGAGCTTCCTGCATCCAGGGACTGAAATCTCATCTCCTGTGTCTCCTTCATTGGCAGGTGGGTTCTTTACCACTGAGCCACCAGGGAGGCCCCAAACACTCAATAAGTGTTAGCTATTCTTTAGAATGAAAATTCTAAACTACAGCACCAGGCTGACTGGGTTTTTATAATGAAGTGAGCTGTCCCTGAGTGGAGACTGCCCCTTCAGTTCAGTCGCCCAGTTGCGTCTGACTCTTTGCGACCCCATGGACTGTAGCACGCCAGGCTCCCCTGTCCTTCACTATCTCCCGGAGCTTACTCAAACTCATGTCCATCAAGTCAGTGATGTGATCCAACCATCTCGTCGTCCTCTGTCATCCCCTTCTCCTCCTGCCTTCAATCTTTCCCAACATCAGGGTCTTTTCCAATGAGTGGAAACTTAGGTACAGGTTTATGTACAAAGTATATTACCCAAAGGAACTTAAACACATATTAAGTAAAACAATCATATAAGTCTACGAAAAGAATTATTTTCATAGGTCAAACATTATCCTAGGTCAAACATTTTTGGAATGCTTACTAGATGTCAAGGGCATTACATTGCTTCATTTTATCCTGAAAACAGGGTGGAATTCAGTTATTTCAGTCCCATTTAACTGTGGGGCGATTTCAGCCTCCCGGGAATCAAGCCACTTGTCCAAACCCACCCAGATCCAAAGGAGCAGAGCCAAAACTTAAACCCAGGTCTGTGTGTGGGCTAAGTCACTTCAGTCATGTCTGACTCTTAACAATCCTATGGACTGTAGCTCACCAGGTTACTCTGTCCATGAGATTCTCCAGGGAAGAATACTGGAGAGGGTTGTCATGCCCTCCTTCAGAGGATCTTCCGGACCTAGAGATCAAAGCCAAGTCTCCTGCATTGGCAGGTGGATTCTTTCCCGCTGAGCCGCCAGGGACGCCCCTCCTGAGTACCTACCTGCCCGTAAAGATGACCTGAGGGTCCTAAGCTTGCTTATTCTTTCCCGTCTCTGGTCTGTGGTCTTCCCCAGGCTCTGACTTTTCTCCTTAGCTTTCCTCCTCCAAAAGAGGGCTCCCTCACTTCACATTCCCTCCTCCCAGTGGAAAGCACTTTCTGAAACAAAGACTCCTGGCTCAGACACAGCCCTAAGACTGCTCGAGGGGCCATTTGTGAGCAAACAGGCTTCAAGTTGGTGCTGCAGCTATGAAGGTCCTGCGATGAGACGTTTTCACATGGCGACAGCCCTCATTTGAATGCCCCCTACCTCTTCCCTAAGCAGACACTTCAGCTTCCCCTTGTTGAACCCAAACGAAGAGTTAATCAAGCTCCTGAAATGAGTCCCAGGGAGCTGAAATCATGGCATCCTGCCATGACTGCCTATTTTTCAAATTTAAAGACACTGGGCTTCCAAAGAGTTGATACTTGAGGCTCCTTTAAACGCATAGAATACTGAGATTGAGCATGTTGGGTCTGCCATTAGCCTAAAACAGCTGAAAGTGGAGCATGAGAAGAAATGTATTTTATTTTCTTCTTTTGACCAGATTCTTTTCTGATTTAAAAGCAGAATAAGTCAATAAGCTCAAAAAGAAAAATATGCACAAATATATACCTATCAAATAGTTTTTCTCAGGTGTTTGCAGAGTTTTTTAATCTTAATTCTTTTTTTTAATTCAGAATGAGAGACCTGGGGCTTCCCAGGAGTCACTAATGGTAAAGAACCCAGGCGACCCAAGAGATTTATTCCCTGGGTCGGAAAGGTCCCCTGGAGGAGGACATGGCAATCCACTCCAGTATTCTTGCCTGGAAAATCCCATGGACAGAGGAAGCCAACGAGCTACAGTTCATGGGGTTGCAAAGAGTCAGACACAACTGAATCAACTTAGAGAAAATGAAAGTGAAAGTCGCTCAGTCGTGTCTGACTCTGTGGGGTCTATGGGGTCCATGGACTGTACAGTTCATGGAATTCTCCAGGCCAGCATACTGGAGTGGGTAGCCTTTCCCTTCTCCAAGGAATCTTCCCAATCCAGGGATAGAACCCAGGTCTCTTGCATTGCAGATGGATTCTTTACCAGCTGAGCCACAAGGGAAGCCCAAGAATACTGGAGTGGGTAGCCTATCCCTTCTCTAGCAGATATTCCTGACGCAGGAATTAACGGGGGTCTCCTGCATTGCAGGTGGATTCTGTACCAGCTGAGCTATCAGGGAAGCCCGAAAGCAACTTCACACACACACAATGAGAGGCCTATTCTGCCTGGCCAGCCAAAAGTAAGTTGCCACCTGGGCTAGTTTGCACAAGAAGGCTACTTCCCCTCAGAGAAACAGAAATAAGAAAAAGATTTTGAGGACTGATGTGATTCAGACTTTCAAGGGGCCAAACTGTAGAGATAAATTTTACCTCCAAGTTTCAATCAAAAAGGTCTCCTAGGGGACAAAGTGTCTAGCTTCCAGGGAGGGAAGATTTTGAGGGAGGGTACCCACCCCCCGGGACAAGTTTATGGTGAGGAGAGAGGGAGGCCTTTAAATAAGATAGTGGAAGGAAGGAAGAACACCTCAAGAAAGTGGTCTGTTTAGAAAAAGTCATTGTAAAAATAGAGACTGAATAGACAAAGGGATCATGACCAAACTGTATGTACAGATGAACTCTGACCCACCACCAGCAGTAACCTGATGGGAAGCCAACTGCCCATCTACAATAACCCAGGAAGTCAGCCTGCTGTCACAGACTTGCAGAACCCAGGTTGCCATCTCTACCGACAATCCAGGGAGCTAAACAATAATTCGCGTAACAACCTGCCCCGAAGGGCCAGCTCTTGATTAACAACTCATAGTTTCCCTAATTTTCACTCCCTACTCCCACCTTAGTACCAATCAGAGAAAGCCAAACATGCATCCTGACCAATCATAGAGGAGCCACACTCCTGTTTGGCCCGCCCCCTGGCCAGCAGCCTCCAATCAGGGAGGGGCCTTCCCTGTTTCCTCTCTGAGGCTCTCCCACTCTCCCGCCTGCTCTTGAGTCTCTGCCAGAGGCAACGGATGTGGCTGCCTCCCTTGCTACAGCAAGCTCAGAACAAATAGCCCATTTTTCTCATGTAGTTGGTTTTTATTTCCACGAAAATAAACTGAAGGGTCTAAGGTATATCTCAGGAGCCTAATGAAAAGACCTCAGAGGACCTCTGGATTGGGTGGGGAGCACTGTCACTTTGCCTGTAACCGTAACCCACGTCTCTGTTCCTGGGCCTGAGGCAGCCTCAGAAGGAAACCTGAGTCAGTTCAGCTCTATGAATTCAAGCACTGGTTCCTCATCTCAGTTTGGCTCCTGGTTCTCCGTGTGGCTTTGGCAAGTCTCAACATTCCCCAGACCCTCCTGTAACAATTGTTTGAGCTCTGAGGATTAGCCTTGTGAAATAAAATGTTTTCTGCTCTACACTCTACTCTCCATACCATTTCTGGTATGTTAGGTCCATACCATTTCTGTTATGTTAGGTCCATAACATTAACATTAGTAGATTAATTAATACAGGCACTAATTTATATAGAGTTAATGCTACCTCTGACTTAGCATCATTGGTTTGACCTTAGACCAATTCTCTTCACTGCTTCTCACTCATCTCTAAAGCTAAGTAGTCTCAGGTCCCTTCTAGCTTTGACAGAAAATGATTAGTTTAATTAATTTTGATTCAGTTTAACTCATCAGATTTTGAATGTGTATGTACACAGTGTCAGAAACTGACTGGTATATGGCCCCTGTTCTCGGAGAGTCAGAAGAGTACTTTATTTATTTAATCCTATTGTTTTCAGCGTGATTCTGTAGAGATTCAGAATAGGCCTCCCCAGGATGTGCCTCCTTGGCGTGTGGACTCTTTTGAACTAACAGCAACTGTGACCCCGTGGGCTCAAAACTACTGCTCCTCCTTCAACTACCTGGAAGAACTCAAATTCAGAATTTTTCTCAGGTAAAAAAAATAGTTATTACCATAATTCTTAAGATAAATTTCATCTAAGTGGCCCCAACTGTATGGCAGGGCATATGTCCAACTACCTGTCATCTGTTCTCATCATCCTGCAAATGACCTTCCTGACCTTGGCAGCCCCAGGCTCATCCTGTTCCTGAGCTCAGGATGACGTATGTGGCGCATTTCATCTTTGTGTCTCTGTACCTCTCATGTGTGTGGGAGTCTTGAACGTATGAAAATAAATTCCAGGTTCTTCTGTTGATCTCTTTCATGTTGATTTGAGCATTAGACCAACTTCTCAGGTAAAAAAAATAGTTATTACCATAATTCTTAAGATAAATTTCATCTAAGTGGCCCCAACTGTATGGCAGGGCATACGTCCAACTACCTGTCATCTGTTCTCATCATCCTGCAAATGACCTTCCTGACCTTGGCAGCCCCAGGCTCATCCTGTTCCTGAGCTCAGGATGACGTATGTGGCGCATTTCATCTTTGTGTCTCTGTACCTCTCATGTGTGTGGGAGTCTTGAACGTATGAAAATAAATTCCAGGTTCTTCTGTTGATCTCTTTCATGTTGATTTGAGCATTAGACCAACTGAAGGGGAAAGGAAACTTTTCTTCATCCACTAGTGATAAGCTCAGTTTGTAAAGAGATCGTGTCAAAGAAGAGGACTTGAAATAGCATAGATATTCTGAAGCACTCACACATTGAGAAATGACTAGAACACGATACAGTACCAACTAAATCCAGAGTTTTACACCGCATCACCGACAGAGACAAAATTCTGGAGCCCTGGAAAGACACCTTGGAGTAGAAGTGGGACCAGGATGAGCAAGAGGAACCAGGGTATTTGCCTTTATTTTCAGAAGTTCATGTATACAGTCACACTGTCAATTATTCCTCAATAAAGCTGGGGGAGAAAGTGTGTTTGGGTACTAATCCACTTGAAACAGCTTCTCAACAATGGCCAGTGGCTGCCTCTTTGAGAATCAGAGAACTTTTTAAACTCCCAACAACCAGGTCACACCCCGAACCAGGAAATCAGAGCCTCTGGGGAATGTGATCCAGGCATCGGTAACAAGTTAGTTCTTCACAGGATTCCAATACACGGCCAAGTTTGAGGACACCTGGGTTAAAGAGATTTACGCCTTAGAGAAAAATGAGTATCATATAGTATTTCTTATACTTTGGCTCTAGAAAAATGGTGCAGATGAACTTATTTGCAAGGCGGAAATAGAGATAGAGATGTAGAGAACAAACTTATGGATACTAGGAAGGGAGGGAGTGGGGTGACCTGGGAGATTGGGGTTGAAGTATGCACATCACTATGTACAAAATAGGTAACTAATGAGAACCTACTGTGCAGCATTAGGAAACTCTACTCAGTGCTCTGTGGTGACCCAAATGGAAGGAAATCTAGAAAAGAAAAGATACATGCATGCGTATAACTGATTCATTTTGCTGTACAGCAGATACCATTGTAAAGGAACTATACTTCAATAAAAAATGTGAAGAAAACAGTAAATTTACAAAAAATATATATAAGCCTCGTCCTAATATGTCAACATGCATTATTGTTCAGTTTCTCTCTCTGCTATTACTCTTATCATCTGAAGTGTGTATACCACATAATGGCTATGTTGCTTGTTCTTGAAATTTATATAATATACCACATAACAGATTATTTGCTTGAAGTTGTAAAGATAACCAAAGCTCTTCTTGTTTCCAGTGTAAGATGAAAGGAGAAAATATCTGGATCAAAACAAAAATAAAATAATAATACAAAATAAATAATGCATGTGGTATGACATTTGTTAAGAGTCTACATTTCTGACAGTAATACAAATTCTAATTTTTTGGCTTGTTTCACCATTTTTCCTACCAAACTCTTTAAGACAGTGGTGGCTTTAAGTTAACTCTACAGGAAGGTGTCTCTGATTCCTTTCCTCTTAGGCTATGTCAAAGTACCTTCAGTAAAGAATATCTAAAGCTAAGAGCTAAAAATATAATTAAAATAATGGCATGGTTGCAAATATTACATGTGGACAGATTTTAACACCTTCATCTTTTTTTTTTCTGATACAACTGATTCTAAGCATGTTAGACATCTCTTTGCAGCATTATGCAGTTTTTATCAGAAAGAAAAGTTTCAAAAGGGGGAGCTAGTTAGCTAATTGATTACAGATTGTTACTGAAATTTTGCAGGAAGAAAAGACTTTCAGAGTGTTAAGGAAAACCCTAAGCAAGCAGTTCCTCAGTCTCATTTCTGCCCCTGCCTTCCCTATAAAGCAGGTGATGGCTGAAGCTTTCCCACAAACCCAGCATGGTAGCTGACAAGCAAAATGCAAACAAGCTCTTAAACAATGTGCCTCGCAGAAGTGGGACTATGAAAACTGAAAGAGCTGCCCATGCTTTCCAAGTCCCATGACTCAGAATAGCTGAGACTACAAGCATGCAGGCAAGGTCTGAGGTTGTAGCCTTTGGACCTGGTTTAAGCAAAGCCATCAGTAATTTGACAATATTAACGGCGAAACCAGACTTCTTACCTCTCCCTGAGGTGCATCTTTGGTCTCCTAATGTGAGCTAACTCAGAAGATGCATTCCTGAGCTCGCAGCAGCTAGACTCATTTGTGCAAAGAGGAAAGTGTGGCCAAGTGATTTTATTACTTTTTCTTTTCTCCATTCATTTCCCTCTCCCAAACCATTCCTTAAACCACCTTACAGACTCACTTCCTCCCTCTTCTGACTACAATTTTGAGGGGAGGAAACCAAGATCTGACAGAGTCGCTTTTGTGGTTTTTCTGTTCATTTTGTCCTTTTCTCACTTGTTTAGAAAATAAATTTCCACCCACGCTGACACCTGTGCAAGGGGTCCCACCCTGAGACTCAGCAGGAGGCCGGAGCCAGCCTCTGAGCAAACATCCCTGAGAAGGCAGAACAGCCCGAATGTGTGAGAGTGTGTGTCAGTGAGAGAGTGTGCAGGACAGAGAGTGACATGCGAGTGGTGTAGACTAATAACTTGTGTTCAGACATCTAGATAAAGATGCGTGCTCAGTTGCTGAGTCACGTCTGACTCTTCGCCACCCCACGGACTGTAGCCGCCAGGCTTCTCTGCCCAAGGAATTTTTCAGGCAAGGATACTGGAGAGGGCTGCCATTTCCTCCTCCAGGGGATCTTCTGAACCCAGGGATCGAATCTCCTGCATTGGCTGGAGGATTCCTTACCACTAGTGCCACCTGGGGAGCCTCTAGATCAAGATAGATGCCTCCAATATATTCAACATGTATCAACAGGAACCACACCATGAACTGCGGGGATGTGCTTGCATTTATGTGTATAAACGCATTTAGCTCCTTGTGGACTACCAGAGAGTTTACATAGTTTTATTTGACCTCGAGAAGAGAATAAAATAAAGCATATATTTTGCTTCCCATGGACCCTCTTCTACTAGCTTGCTTTCAAACTAAGCTGGTAAAATGGGGCATGATGGTTTATGTTTGTATCCTGGCTTGGCAGTCAAAAGCTGAGATGTAGAGTCTGAATGAGTCAAATCTGCAGCCAGGCTGCATCACTTCCTAACCATGATGCCCTTGGGCACACTCCTTAACCTCTCCATGGCTCAGTTTCCTCCTCTCTGAAACAAGGGGAAAATCTGTCTCTTGGAGATGTTTGTGTACTTTGAGGCACTCTGTGTAAATGGTAGCTATTACTATGTGCTTGTGAGTGTGCCCTGTGTAATAAAACATAGTATTCGTTAAACACTTGCAAGAACCCATCATCTTGGGCTTTCTAAGTCACCTGGACTGCCCCTTGCAGTTCCCCGAGTCCTTTTCTAACACTGTTACACCAAGGAGTGGGTTAACGCAGGCAGGTTGTACAGGGTAAGGGAGAACACCTGGTCTCGGCCATGAACACTGAGCAGCTCTGACTCTTGGGTTCTCACCCAAGATTCACTGCAAAATATGTATGAGCACCTTTTATAAGTCAGAAGCTAGAGAATGGTGTGCTTGTGGCTGAGAAATGAGGAGAAAGGTAGTAAAGGCCAGTTGAGTCCAAGCTTTGGAGAGAGTGGGAGGCGCCTGTTACCTGTTACCTGGCTGAGTTGCTGTCATCGTGTGTTCAGACTCGGACCAGACTCACCACAGCTCTCACCAGACTTTATCATACACCACCCAGGTTGCCCTAATGCTAGCTGTCCCTGGGGATGGGGAGGTTGGCAAACACCCTTTTAGAGGTCACCTTGGCTACGGAGAGCTGGCCCAAAGTCATGCCTACTCTGGGGAGGTCTACATGCATGACTGGTCCACAGGAGTTGGGGATGGGGACAAATGATAACTCTAGCCACCTCAAGCCAACTCAGAGGCTCTTCCGTAGGCCCACAGTAGTGTGCAAGCTTTCCGCTAAATTTGCTGAGGCCATCTTGAGCATCCCTGAAGCTGGGTTCTCCTTCTGCCTTCTGTTGCATCCTTCCTCTCCCTTTTGGAGATGTGGATCCCAAGACGTTCCTCAGTAAGCTCCCTTCATGCTAAACTGTCATCTTAAAGTTTGGTTCCCTAGAACCCAGCCTGCAACAGGGCATCACAGGGACTCAACCCCTCTGGACCTACTAATTCTTAAGATTGCATCATTATCATGAGAGAAATGTATGCAGAGGCTGAGAGCCTAGCTGGAGAATTCTGAATGCATTCTGTGGAGACAGACGGCTACACAAAAAATCTCTTCCAGAAAAAGTCCCGGTGCACTATGAGGCTGAGAGAGAACTTTGAAGCTGTCCTGTGGGGTAGCTGTCACAGGTGTCTAGGAGAATGATGAGCTTTGGTGAAAGACTCATTCCTGCCAGTGATGACTGCCCCAAGACAATAGGTGATGGTGATGATTTCTGGAGGACAAGGATGCGAAGATAAGCATGATGAAAGTGATGGTGAAACTCCAAAATGGATCTTTATAAACAAGAGTGGGTCAAAGTCCATGTTGAAGATGGACTTTAAAAATGAGTAGTCACCTGGGTAGTGTCTCTATCACTTGACTGTGAAAGTGAGGTCCTGGGAGACTGGGCTCTACGCTTAAAACTAAAAAGTTATGCAACTTTATTCTTTGTCTGGTAGAGACATGGGGCTATAGGGGTACAATGATTCTTCAGGTTTCTGATTGCAACCTAATTTGTATAATAAAGATAATCGTTGCATTTTTCCAACTCTCTCCATGTACCAGTCAGTGTGATATGTGAGGCAGTACAGATCACAGTCTAAGTAGGAAGTAGCTGATGGTGTCCCTATTGTACAGATGAGAAGACTGAGGCTTAGAGAAATTGTGTGACTCATCTGAAGGCCCATAGTGAGAAAATAGTGGCATTGTGACACCGACCTGTCTATTTGGGTCTTACTGTTTTAACTTTCATGGTCCAACAACTCTCAGTCATAAGAGCGCCCACGACACAGGGTGCTGCTGAAGACTGGAGAGAATATGCGAGGATCCAGCAGGGCTTGGCACAAAGAAAGTGCCCAGAAAAGGATAAATACTGGCTTTTGTTTTTGGGGAAACTTCATTAGAGAATACCGTTTAGCCAATTTGAATGGCCTGGCTTATAGTATGATTTTGAAAAATGGGTGGTGCCCTGGTGGCTTAAATCTAGCAAACTGTAAATTGGGAGAGAGAGACAAAACTCTTGGGGTCTGCAAAGTGGAATTGTGTGAAGTCTAAATCATGGCAGAACCACAAGTTGTTCCCATTTCAATGTGAACAAGAGGGGCTCATGTGTGAGTGTACTTCCTTCCGGAGGGAAGAGGCATCTAGCTGTCCCTGGAGCTAAGCCTTCACTGGTCACAAACCAGGAAGGCAAGAAGATGCTGCTGAATTAGAAGCACACGTTACATCACTCCATGGCCCTGCCAGGGATACAGACTCAAGATGTATAAGTATACCCAGGTATCCTCTTCTAATATCTATCCAATGAACTGAAAGGAAATTAAGAAAGGAGTGATCATCACATGTTAAATTTACACCAAAATATATACTTTATCCCTAGAGAAGGAAACAGCAGCCCACACCAGTATTCTTGCCTGGAATATCCCAAGGGCAGAGGAGTCTGGTGGACTCCAGTCCATGAGGTCACAAAGAGTCAGACGCAACTTAGCTACTGAACAACAACAACAGCAAAAGGCAAATTTGCCAGAATGGAGTGAGGAGCAATGCACAACCTCCTTCAGCAGAGACCAGATGAAGATGGGCATGCAGGAGGCTTCAGAGAGCATCCTTCCAACTCAGAACCTGCAGGGAAGAGCCAGTACTGATGGTGATGCCATGTGGACTCAGCTGCTGGGACCACTGTGCAGAATCATGCTCATGGGGTTGGTTAAACATATTTGAAGGAGAGAAGAACAGCAATCAGCTTCTTCTTAGGGAGAATCTGGAAGAAAGCAGTTCCCATCTGGGTGTTCTATGAAGCTATATGGTGATTGAATTTTGTATCTCTGATAATGGACTTCAGCTTTGCACCCAGATGGAAGGAAACAGGCTCCTGTTAGATGGTTATGCCATTTGCGTCCTAAATATCCCTCATGACTTGAAAGCAACGAGAGCCTCCTCTGTGCCCTTGTACTTGGGAGCAGAATCACAGCTACTATGGTGCAGGGTTTTAACTCTCCCACTTCCTGCTGGTCTGGTCTGCTTACCCAGGAGGATGTCTGCCGAATGCTTTCCCTTCATCTGCTGATTTTGTCGGCTCTGTTTGTGATGTAAGGAAGAAAGGATGGCTTTTTGAAATGATGCTTCTTTAGGAGACATGCATGGTGTTTGACAACAGGAATAAAGGATCTGATGATAAACAAGTTAAATCAGCTGTAGACATCTGTTTCTTGGTTCTTTTGCGATTTTCTTCCTTCTTTATTTTTTGCATATAAAGCTCCAACTTTGTTAATGATGAAACATAGTATATTTAAGGGAAATTTTCTATCTTAATTCAACAAACTTTTGTAAGTGCCTTCTATGTGCCAGCCATGGGATTAGTCTCCCACTAACCATCAGTTGGATGGATTGTCTCTCCTCAAGTAAACTACAAGATAGGAAGGAAGTTGCTGTGTTAGCTGTGATACAATGCAAAAGTGCTGTTAAAGAGGGAATGAACCTGGGACAATTTTAACACATAAGATGAAGGGATTGGTTCTATATGTGAAAGTCAGGGAAGGAACACAAGCAGGAGTATATTGAGTTAAGTTTCCAGGGATGAGAAGTTGCCTCTTTTCAAATGATAACTTGTGTGTCTATGGACAAACAGTCTGACCGTGACAGAGTGATTCAGCACGATGTGTGTATAGATGGGAGAAGGCACACAGAGATGAAGCTGTTGAATGATAACTTGTGAATCTGTGCACAAACAGTGTGACCCTGAAAGCATGATTCAGCATGATGTGTGTATGGAAAGTGCAAGAAGACACAGAGAGATGCAACTGAGAAGGTGCCGGATAACAGACCACGGAGCATCTTGAGTACCATTTGAAAGTATGTGGGCATCATTTGTAGATAAAGGAGAGCCAGTTAAAGGTTTTAATAGAGAGGACTGTGATCACACTGCTGATAAAGCAAACAGCAAATGTATCATATGAGCACCAGAGGTGTTTTCTTCAATTTAAACTCATTAAAAAAAAAAAAGTCAACTCACTATCTCAGTGTCTGAGAGTTAGGTCACAGGATATAGAAAAAAATCAATAAAATCATTGTCTCAGGAGACTTCCTTTCCAAATCTTGAGACAGCGGCTAAGGAAAGAGGGGATAGGTTTCCCAGGGACTTGTTGAGTTGGCACCAAACTCATCACCGATTTTTGTGAACAGTCATAAGGAGAATCACCTGGTTTCTTCGTGAGAACCACCACTTCCTGCTCACGGCACAGGTATCCTGAGTGACAGCCTCCCACCTGTGTCTGTGATGCAGCCAAGCCTCCCAGGCTGCAGGCACTTCCCTAGTTCCAGGTGGCCTCTCTCACAACCTGGGTGGTGTCACCTTAACTTCGACTTGGTTCCCAGATCCCAGAGACAGAAGAACCTATGCAGCCTGTGGTTGGTGAAATCAGACCCACAGCCAGACCTCCTCCGGGAACAGGTCACCAACCTGGAATTCCAGGTGCCCAGTGTTTCCACAGCATAACACAGCAAACATTCTCAGGGTGTTAAGTTCTAAGGGGTCAATGACTGCTTGGAACAGCCGCAGTGACTCAGCCTGTGTCTGCATGTCTCATCACTCTCCTAGCCCAGGATGGCTGTGACCTCCACGAGCTTACTATTAAGTCTAGAATGGTATCAACGTTTACCTAGCTAACTTTCTGTTTTGTCTAGTTAACTTTTAGCCTAAATATCATGAATACACATTTTTCAATCAGTTGTGGATTCTGAAAAACATTAAGAATGTTAATGTCACCCCATTTATTTTCTCTCTCTGTGTCACTTCTCCAATTCTGGAACTCAGATCAATTTTTAAAAAGTTTAAAATGAAAGAGGACTTTTTGTTTGTTTGTTTTGATCTATAAAGAGCTCAAATTTCAAAATTACTCTAACCTGTGTACAATTCACTTTGTACTTTTTGTTTGTTTTGATCTATAAAGGGCTCGAATTTCAAAATCACTCTAACATGTACACAATTCATTATGTACATTTCTTCATCTGTCTGTCTGTTTGGAAAAGACATGGTTTGCTTATACAGAAACATCAGAGCTGGGTCACCTCAGTCTTTCGTCCAGGTGCAACTAACATGGCAATAAGAGAAGATGGAAAATTATCTCCTGGTGGCAGTGAAAATGCATTTTCAGACAAGAACATGAATATGACTCTATGTTGATGAGCACTATGGACTTGGGGATGAGATTTCTTCACTTCAAGCTGCAGCACTGAGCTTCTCTGGTAGTCCAGTTTGCAAAGAATCTGCCTGCAATACAGGAGACTTGGGTTCGACCCCTGGGTTGGGGAGATCCCCTGGAGAAGGGAATGGCTATCCACTCCAGTATTCTTGCCTGGAGAATCCCATGGACAGAGGAGCCTGGTGGGCTACAGACCACAGGGCCGCAAAGAGTCGGACATGACTGAGCGACTTCACTTTCACTTTCTTTCACAGCTGCAGCACTAGGTCCCTACCATGGAACCAGAATGGTCTGAGCATCTTCTGTGCATCAAATACTTTTCACAAGGCGGTAAACATCTCGTTTAATTTAGCTGCCCTAAAAATCTGCAGCGTGAGCATTTCTCTCCCTCTTTTAAAGAAAAGCAGAGGCTCAGAGAGTAAGGAACATGCCTGACATTGCATTTGTGAGCTAGGATTTGGACCTCTATCCATCTGGCCCCAGAAGTCATAATTTTCCACTTGACTTTTTTTCTTGCAACCTCAGAGATAGCATTCCACACTTCAGGCAGACATTTGGTTCTGACGACTCAGGGAAATCAATCAGACTAACGGAGATAATCACAACAACAATGACCACTAAAGCAAATATATAACCAAGAAAGAACGATTCTGTTTAATACCTAAACTCCCCAAACACTCTCCCTTTCTTAACAGAGAGGTCAAGACACATGCAATATGTTTTTGGTGCTGTGAAACTCGCATAGAATGGGGACAACTGATATCCACATAAGTGACTCAGTTCAATTCATTTAGTCATTTGTTCATTCATCCATCCATGCCCTCACTGATTTTTATGCCTGGAGTTGTAGTAGGAAGTAAAAGGCATTGGACAAGTCTGACCCCAGAGAGCTTGCAGAGTGGTAGAGGAATATATATATATAGACTCTTTGCGACTCCATGGACTGTGTATATTCTATGGAATTCTCCAGGTCAGAATACTGGGGTGGGTAGACTTTCCCTTCTCCAGGGGATCTTCCCAACCCAGGAATTGAACCAGGGTCTCTTGCATTTTAGGCAGATTCTTTACCAACTGAGTGATATATATATAATAAATGTGAACCAGATGTCACCTGGGGTCACCAGTGCTCTTAAGATCCAGAGATTCTGCCCAATTTCCCATCTCATATACTATGGAAATCCCTTTATTCCTCCCAAGATCTCTGTAAATCCCTGGAAATGTATAGTTGTAATCACTTCTGACTTCCATTTCTCATTTGGGTGCTTATTCTTTTACATGTCCTGAACAGAAGACACACACATATCACACAGGCCTGACTATTTACAGAAAAACAACACTTCTCACAGGACTCCCCTGGGGCCGCCCACACAGCTGGAGCAGACTCTTCTTCAACAATAACTGAAAACTAGGGCTGAGTGTTAGATTCCTCTGTAGTTAGGATATTTTTCTTCCTTTTTGCCATCTCCAGTTTGTTCCTAGAAATCATTCAGGAGCTTTGCCCTTCTCTCTTCTTTTTCTCCTAACTAGTGCCAAATTCCAGTTCATGGTTTATAAAAGCCTGATTTATCTGTCCTTTTCTTGTCCTTTCAATTCATGTGCCAAGGGCCCTACCTGCTATTTCTAGGCATCTGATCAAAGTTTCTAAACAAAAAGCATCCTTCATTAAACATATCTAGCTGAAGTCATACTATTTCTCACACCAATGTGTTACACATTACAAAACTAATGATATACCCAACTGATAGAAAAGAAACGGGATGCTTTCAGAGCTGTATGGAGGAGGAATCAGAATAGACAAGATTCTGCAGGGGAAACACACAAAGAAACTAAATGGAGTTGCTTAAGATAGCAATGCTGATTTCTAGTTTGGCCCACAATCTATTGCTGGTCACTGGGGGACCACTAGAGAAGGCAATGGCACCCCACTCCAGACTCTTGCCTGTAGCCTGATTTATCTGTCCTTTTCTTGTCCTTTCAATTCATGTGCCAAGGGCCCTACCTGCTATTTCTAGGCATCTGATCAAAGTTTCTAAACAAAAAGCATCCTTCATTAAACATATCTAGCTGAAGTCATACTATTTCTCACACCAATGTGTTACACATTACAAAACTAATGATATACCCAACTGATAGAAAAGAAACGGGATGCTTTCAGAGCTGTATGGAGGAGGAATCAGAATAGACAAGATTCTGCAGGGGAAACACACAAAGAAACTAAATGGAGTTGCTTAAGATAGCAATGCTGATTTCTAGTTTGGCCCACAATCTATTGCTGGTCACTGGGGGACCACTAGAGAAGGCAATGGCACCCCACTCCAGTACTCTTGCCTGGAAAATCCCATGGATGGAGGAGCCTGGTCTGCTGCAGTCTATGGGGTCGCGAAGAGTCTGATATGACTGCGCGACTTCCCCTTCACTTTTCTCTTTCATGCACTGGAGAAGGAAATGGCAACCCACTCCAGTGTTCTTGCCTGGAGAATCCCAGGGACGGGTGAGCCTGGTGAGCTGCCGTCTATGGGGTCACACAGAGTTGGACACGACTGAAGTGACTTAGCAGTAGCAGCAGCAGGGGACCACTCCTAGGAGCCACTCAGGCATCCAAGTTGATGGAGGCTCTTCCTCAACCCAGAATCATAAGAGCTGGGATGAAAGAGCACGACTAAGCACTCACTGGTTCCTAAAGTCACTGCTGACCACTACCACTGACCAACAGAATGCTCACCTTCCCTTCCCCAGGCCTTTAGTCCATGGAGAGGGAAGTGTCCTCCACTCCAGAGAGTCAGCAGATTACTCAAAATGATAGTACAGTCCCCCACAACCTGACATTTGGCCACAAATACTAATTCCACTTCCCTTTTTGCTTGCAAATGCACTGATATCTTCCCCAAATGAAATAGTTCCTTTTTCTCTAGAAAGTTATACACCGAAAAAAAAGAAAATAAAACCAAACCAAAACAAACCTTCCTTCCCTACAACCAATGCAACAGTGATGGAAGAGGGCTACACAGATCCAGTAAGCATTCGGAAACCCCACTGGCAGGCTTTGCTTTGTGAAGACCTTGTTCTACTCCTTGAACCATTGATCAGATGGTTCCTTGGTGCTACCTTCTTTCGTTATCCTACTTGGCCACATTTGAAGAGATCAATAGATAAAAATCTCTCTTAGGATTCAGTGGATATCTTAGTATCCTTCCTCCCTTCAAACTGTTAGAGGCTTAAGCTTCCACTTAAGCCTTAAAGACCATTCTGTTTTGGTTCAGATTAGTGGTTATTTTGACAATGCAACTCTGAAAAAATAATGTCAGTTTCTTATCTACTTCATTTCAATATGCATACCCCAAATCACTTTTTAGACATATGTTTTCTTCCCCTGTAGACCCAACAGCTTGTACTTTGAATCTAGCAGATTTCTATGGAAGATATATGTCCATTCTCTTTACCTGAACCATTTCGCCCAAGCAGAAGAAATTCAATAAAACTGTACACAGTTTAACAAAGAGTATAATGAGCCCTTGAATCTAGTCCCTGTCACAAGGCTGCGTTCCAATCTACTTATGAGGCTTAAAGTTGAGAGACTAAGAATCTGTCCCCTCTGTCAACCCCTCAAGTTGTTGATTTATGAACTTGCCTCTTAACTTTATACCTGCTTTTAAACTTGACAATTCTGTCCTGATCTCATCTCTTTCTCATATTCATCCAATACAGCCATCACCAACAAAACTCATGCCATCAAATCTGAATTCTCATTTACTTAGCTAAAGCTATGTATGATCTTATTGCTATTGTTGCTGTCTCTTTGTTAAGTTGTGTCTGACTCTCTGTTGCCCCATGGATTATAGCCCACCAGGCTCCTCTGTCTATGGGATTTCTCAGGCAAGAATACTGGAGTGGGTTGCCCTTTTATACTCTGGGGATCTTCCTGACTCAAGTATTGAACTCTCGTCACCTGCTTGGTAGGCAGATTCTTTACCACTGACTCACCTGGGAAGCCCAGGTAAGATATTAGTAAGAACATATTTACTTCCAAGTTACCATGCATGTATTTTTCCTTAGTGTTTCACAGTAACAGAACAAGGATATCTATCCTTACAAACCTTGTTAGGAGTTTCCTAACTGCTCACTACTCAGCTCTGAAGCCAGAGTCACAGGTTCTGTTCATCATGGTTATCAGTGTCCCAGACTGACATGTATGGCACCCTCAGCACATGCTTTCAAGATCTCAGGGAGGAAAGAAAGAGAGTATGCAGAATAAAGGGCCAGCTCTAAAAGCTTCCACTTGGAAGTGACACATGTCCGTTCCATTTATGCTTCCTTGGTCAAAGCAAATCACATGACTAAGCCATGAGATATTTTCATGGGGTGATGCAGGATGGAGCTCTTGAGGGAGAAGGGGTAGATTCTTTTTTAACACAGAGGGAAAAATACTAGTAGAAAGAATTAGGGAAGACCTTTTGATGGAGATGATATTTAAACAGAAAAACAGTTTGGTGTTAGCATTTTATGTAAAGGACTCAACATATGTTACATAATGAGGACAGGAAACATGAACTGGGGACTCAGAGACAAAGTCAGTGTGGAATGAAATTATGGAGCCATGGGGGGGGGGGGAGTGGCGTGGGGCGTGGGTAACTGTTGGCAAGGCCCAGATAATGATGAAATAACATATGTCCTTTAATAGAAGCACACAAAGTTGTTATGGGAAGGGGGAGAAAATGTTCCAATCTCAGGATGTTTGGAAGTTTCTTGGAGAAGTATGACAATGGATACTGATTACAGTTTTTCAGATGAAAATTTATTTGGGAACTTTTGGAATAAGGACTGGCATCCTCTCAAAAACAGCATGCCAAGAAGCCAAACCCAGCTGTCCCAGGGCATGAAGGCGTGCCAGCAAAGTAATAACTAACTCAAGAGGCTTGGCCGTGGGTGGGGTGACCCAACTGAGCCTTGTGTCAACATATGGTAAGGATCACTAATGACTGGGTTTGCGTTGCTCATCACAATTGTTTAGGATGGTTTTTAGTCCATACCAGCAGGTTTCAAACAACGAAGTAGATTCACTTTAAATTCATAATCTCAAAACACTTGATGCTAAATCCTGGCAATAAAATTTCTTCCAGTAGTATATCTCCATATATTTTTGTTACTGAAATCTCTACCATCCTCTCACATGTACCCTCATAATCATTAAAATTAGAAAAAAAAAGGCTTATGAACCCCTATGTTCCTACCACTGACCTATTTGTGCACCATTTTCTCTTTATGCATAACAACTAAATAGGATGTCGTGTTTATCCTCTTATCATATGTCAATCCTACCCACCCTTGAGTTCCATCCTCACTCAATTTGCCAAGAACTTCATTTTTAAGAGGTCTCTTTCTCTCTCCCACCTCATGGCCCAGATAATGATGAAATAACATATGTCCTTTAATAGAAGCACACAAAGTTGTTATGGGAAGGGGGAGAAAATGTTCCAATCTCAGGATGTTTGGAAGTTTCTTGGAGAAGTATGACAATGGATACTGATTACAGTTTTTCAGATGAAAATTTATTTGGGAACTTTTGGAATAAGGACTGGCATCCTCTCAAAAACAGCATGCCAAGAAGCCAAACCCAGCTGTCCCAGGGCATGAAGGCGTGCCAGCAAAGTAATAACTAACTCAAGAGGCTTGGCCGTGGGTGGGGTGACCCAACTGAGCCTTGTGTCAACATATGGTAAGGATCACTAATGACTGGGTTTGCGTTGCTCATCACAATTGTTTAGGATGGTTTTTAGTCCATACCAGCAGGTTTCAAACAACTGAAGTAGATTCACTTTAAATTCATAATCTCAAAACACTTGATGCTAAATCCTGGCAATAAAATTTCTTCCAGTAGTATATCTCCATATATTTTTGTTACTGAAATCTCTACCATCCTCTCACATGTACCCTCATAATCATTAAAATTAGAAAAAAAAAGGCTTATGAACCCCTATGTTCCTACCACTGACCTATTTGTGCACCATTTTCTCTTTATGCATAACAACTAAATAGGATGTCGTGTTTATCCTCTTATCATATGTCAATCCTACCCACCCTTGAGTTCCATCCTCACTCAATTTGCCAAGAACTTCATTTTTAAGAGGTCTCTTTCTCTCTCCCACCTCATTCATCTCTTTTTCCAATGCATCATTCTAATCAATTAGACATTGTCCTAGAATTTCCCGTCTTTGACTTCATAGCACCTCCTAGCTAACAGACTATTTTTATACTTCCTTTACAGGTTTCTTGAGGGTTCTCTACAAAGCACTCTTCATTTCCTCTACTCTCATCCATTATTTTTTTTTCAAACTGTGAATAAGAAATTTCTATGGGGAATAAGAAGAAAATACATGAGAATAAAAATATAATTATAAAATTACAATTCAGTTCAGTTAGTCGCTCAGTCATGTCCAACTCTTGCGACCCCATGAATCGCAGTACGCCAGGCCTCCCTGTCCATCACCAACTCCCGGAGTTCACTCAGACTCACGTCCATTGAGTCCGTGATGCCATCCAGCCATCTCATCCTCGGTCATCCCCTTCTCCTCCTGCCCCCAATCCCTCCCAGCATCAGGGTCTTTTCCAATGAGTCAACTCTTCATATGAGGTGGCCAAAGTACTGGAGCTTCAGCTTTAGCATCATTCCTTCCAAAGAAATCCCAGGGTTGATCTCCTTCAGAATGGACTGGTTGAATCTCCTTGCAGTACAAGGGACTCTCAAGAGTCTTCTCCGACACCACACTTCAAAAGCATCAATTCTTCGGCGCTCAGCCTTCTTCACAGTCCAACTCTCACATCCATACATGACCACAGGAAAAACCATAGCCTTGACTAGACGGACCTTAGTCGGCAAAGTAATGTCTCTGCTTTTGAATATACTATCTAGGTTGGTCATAACTTTTCTTCCAAGGAGTAAGCGCCTTTTAATTTCATGGCTGCAGTCACCATCTGCAGTGATTTTGGAGCCCAAAAAAACAAAGTCTGACACTGTTTCTACTGTTTCCCCATCTATTTCCCATGAAGTGATGGGGCCAGATGCCATGATCTTCGTTTTCTGAATGTTGAGCTTTAAGCCAACTTTTTCACTCTCCTCTTTCATTTTCAACAAGAGGCTTTTTAGCTCCTCTTCACTTTCTGCCATAAGGGTGGTGTCATCTGCATATCTGAGGTTATTGATATTTTTCCCGACAATCTTGATTCCAGCTTGGGCTTCTTCCAGTCCAGTGTTTCTCATGATGTACTCTGCATATAAGTTAAATAAGCAGGGTGACAATATACAGCCTTGATGTACTCCTTTTCCTATTTGGAACCAGTCTGTTGTTCCATGTCCAGTTCTAACTGTTGCTTCCTGACCTGCATACAGATTTCTCAAGAGGCAGGTTAGGTCTGGTATTCCCTGGCACTAAATCTGGGAGTTGGTGATGGACAGGCAGGCCTGGCGTGCTGTGATTCATGGAGTCGCAGAGTTGGACATGACTGAGTGACTGAACTGAACTGAACTGAACTGAAAACATCATATAGGAAGGAGATTATTTCCTTATGGACTTGGAGGAATGCTTTGCAGTAGAGTGATCACTTGATTGCAACCATTTTTAACATACTGGGTTTCTGGCAAAAAAAAGTTTGTTTGGGTTTTCCATGTTAACCAAGAACCCAAATGAACTTTTCAGCCAACTCAGTAATTTGGGGGCTTCTTGCCCCAGTTATCCTCAAAATCTGCACTTGTCAGTCCTCAGTGAACTCCATGCCTTCCAAGTCATTCTTTTATGCCTCCTTTGCCAATTACTTTCATTCTACAATGAAAGAAACTTCTCTTGAAGCTTCTCCAAGCTTCTCCATTCACAGAATCTTTTTTTTTCTTATTTCCTTATACCTATTTCTAAGATGACTACACCAACTCTTACATTTTCTTAATTGATATAAATATATGTTCATTAATTATGCATCCAAAATACATTCTGAATCTGTTCTCTGTTCCCCATACCATTTCATATCTGTTAATCCAGGTTCCAATTAGGTTTCACTCGAATTATTGCAACAGCCTCTCCACATACTTCCTAACTCACTCTTGTCTATTCATTCTCCAGGCAGCAGTAAAAATAATGTTTTTATTCCTAGCAGCCATCATGTTACTGTTCTGCTTAAATCCTTCCAAGGTTTCCTTCTTCTTGTTAACCACTCCCCATCTTACTGTGGCCTACAGCGTGGGCAGGGCTTGGCGCCTGCCTATCTCACTAACCCCACCTACTGCCTCACGCCTATCTGATCACAACTCTCCAGCCACACTAGCTATCGTTCTGAACCTCAGACACATTGAGCTGTTTTTGTTTTGTTTTTTTTAAATTTCCTTCCTCTGGGCTGTTATGTGTGACTTGAAGGATTCTGTCTACTGGTCATTTAGCTACTTCTACCATTCATAGTTTGGCTTTCAGTTTAAATGCAGCTTCCTTGAGGAAGATTTCCCTACCCATTTCATCTAAAATAGATTCCTGTTCATTATTTTCTTTAGCTATTGTAAAAAATTCATTGTACTTGATGCAACCTGATAAAGCTTTTATTCAATTGACCTTTATTTACTAAATTTGTTTCTGCATAGTTTTGTTCTTTCAGTCTCCTCTAAGACATATACCCTGAAAGGCCAGAGATTATGTGTCCTTTTCACCATTTTATCTTCAGTGATGAGGACATGACCTGGGACACAATAAATATTTGTTGAATAAATGAAATCTAGGAGCATGTTCTAAGGCTCCATATTGTTCCTGTTTTACCATCTGTGCCAATCAAATTAAGCTAATAGAGTAATTGTAAGTTTTTGAAACACATTGACTTTAGGTGCTACAAAAATATGATGATTTCTGTTCCATTACTATTTGGTCTCTCATCCTGCTTTAGAGTTTATCTGAAAAACTGAAATGAATCACATAACAACAAAACAGGTGCCTCAAATCAATAACAGTTTCTACCAATTCTCTGTGATACTCAGCATAGTAAAGAAGACTTCTATTTATCATGGTAGATGCTTCTCTTATTTCATTAAAATATATTGAAAAAGAAAAAAGTGAAAATGTTTGTCCCTCAGTTTTGTCCTGCTCTTTGAACCCCATGAATTATAGCCCCCCAGGCTCCTCTCTCCATGGGATTCTCCAGGCAAGAATACTGAAGTATGTAGCCATTCCCTTTTCCAGGGGATCTTCCCGACCCAGGAATTAAAACTGGGTCTCCTGCCTTGCAGGCAGATTCATTACCTCTGAGCCACCAGGGAAGCCCCAAAATATACTAGACAGGATATATTAAAGTAGAATCTATCTGCAAAGTACACTGAAGATAGAAATGAATAATACATCCAAGAAGAGGCAGTATTCTCCTACTGGACTTTCAACTCTGTGTGGATACTGAGAAATATGTTCTTGAACTTACATAATTTTTCATGCTGTGTGTTAAATCCAATGGCTTCAAAAATGACAATAAAAAAATTCTGGATACTCTTATATTACCTGCCCCTTCAAGGATCCCAGGACTTTGGCTGACTGTGAAATGAACCAAGATACAACCAAGAAAACAAAAATAAATGAATAATAATAAACTCAGACCCACCTCTTTTTATTCAGCAGAGGTACCATGTGAGTAACCAGAGGTCACATGCTTGCTCAATGCATGCACAGACTGGAACACAGTAAATATTTGATTATTTTCAATCCTCCTTCACCTCTATTCCAATTCAGAGACTTCCAGTTTACAAAGTAGAAAAAGGAAAATTGAAAAGAGATACAAATAGACCATCCTTGTATTTTGGGATATTGCCCCCTCTGAAGAAGAATTTTGTTTTTTAATTAAAAAAAAAAAACTAAATAGTGGCAGGAAGAGTTCATGCAGTTAGTGTTGACTTACCCATAAAATTCACCCCCCAAAGGAATTTCAGACTGCTTCTAACTCTCTGCCATGGTCAGGGCTGACCAGCTGGAAGATTCGAAGTCAAGCTAGTTCTTCAATCCCTGCATACAAGAGGAAGAAGTAGACATTGAGGATGCTGAGGACCTGGGTGTGGCACAAAGTTGGCCATGAATTTGCATGGACCCTTCTCACTAAAGCAGACGAGAGAGGGCCGGGAGAGAAGGAAAAGTGATGTGGGAGAAGCCACCCGCAGGCAGCAGTCCCCTCAAGACTGCAACTCAGGAGTCTGGGGGACCCTTACTCGGGAAGTGGCTGAGAGGCAGAGCACTGGCCCCAGCTGAGCTCACCTTGCTCCTGAGGCCAAGCAGGATGCGCCTGAGTAAATGCCAGCTTGCCAACACTCCCCTCTTCCTGTTTAGTCATCCAACAAGGAGAAAAAAAGTGAAAATTTGGCAATAAAAATTTTTTTTTTGCTTAATGACACTGAAGCCTTTATGTGTTTATTCATTGCTTTGCCGTTTGACCAAATAACTGAAACTATCTTTGTTTCCTATGCATTACAGGTTTTCTTTATTTTTTTCTCCTTTTCTAAAGAAGCTCATTTTGATAACCCAAAACATTAAAAAAAATACTGTATATCTCCAAAACACTTTATTTTTTAAGTTGTCTCATATGTGATCAAGTAGAGCTTTCTAAAATGTTCTTAAAATCTGTATTAAATCATTTCCAGGTGGTTTTGGAAAGTAAAAAACTGAATGAAATATTATTAAGTTTTAAATAAAAAAATTTTAAATAGGTCAGAATGTTCCAGTGAATGAAAAAGACAAGGACAAATATAATCTGAACTAATTGAAACAAAACAGAAAAACAGTCCACAGATAATTCAAAGATTATACTCAGACCAATATATTAAGATATACATCAATTTATAATGAAATATAATTCAAAGATAATACTTAGATTATATGTTAGATATCCCAAAATAATAAATGGAAAAATCTACTACACTCAATAAATTAGTTACAGAAAATAACTAAGTGAAAACCAGATACAAAAAATTCAAATATTTTCTTAGAAATTAGCCGTAAGTTTTTAGAAAATAACTTTAAAAATAACTACACTGAGACAAAGAATAGAAATGTGAAGTAGCCAGCTATAAATTTGACAGTATTTATTTATAAAATGTAAAAAAAACAATGAACAAACAAAAATATTCCAGTGATCTGTATAAGATATGTGAATACACTGATGTAATTATTTTGCAGATGGGAAAATGGAATAATATAAACTTAAAAAAATAATCCTTTAAAAATGTCCTATAATTAATTAGGTGATTAAAATAAGTCAAGTCCGAACTTTAATGGGAGAACTAGCTATGCAAACATGATAAACCACAAACCATGCTCTTTGCCCCAAGTGGAGAACAGGGCAAAAATAAGAAAAAGACAAAATTTAAGAGCTGACTGATGTGTGTAGGGTGGGCAGGAGGTGGATTGTTTAAAATAATATACGAACGTAGTCTTGAAGTTTATTTTTATTTTTTAAACAATTTTAGTTATGTGCCTGTGTCTGTCCTTTGCAACTGAAAATGGATAGTTATAATTAATTAATGTAGAACATAAAGTCTAGCCTTTTTAGTAGCAGGAACTTTTGTGATGTTCTGTACTGTCTAATATGATGTGGTTAATTGAACACTTAAAATGTGGCTCATACAGCTGAGAAACTGAATTTTTAATTTTATTTAAATTTAATTAATTTAAATTTAAATTATATGACCAGTGGCTACTGTTTTGGACAGTGTGGCTCTAATATAACAAAAGCTACGTGAACTGAAACAATAAAACACTGTTTTGCATCACAAATTAGAAATATATTTGGAAACATGTTAATGGTGGGACCATGTACTGTAAAGAGAATTCTAACAATTTACTTGTTAGAGCACAAATTAGCCCAAACTTCTCTTAAAATAATTTGTCAATTTGTGTCAAATCCATAACTTTCATCCAATAAGTTCAGAAACTTCTAGAAATTTATCTACCAAACTGGTCAGAGATACTGATAATACATAATGCATGAAAATTATTGATATGTCATTTACAATTTTATTTTGAAATACATTTAAATGAGTAAACAATGGAAATATGGGTACTTGGAGATTAACTCTTATGTGAGTGACTGATAGTCGCTCAGTCGTGTCTGACTCTTTGAGATCCCATGGACTGTAGCCTACCAGGCTCCTTTGTTCATGGAATTCTCCAGGCAAGAATACTGGGTGGATTGCCATTTCCTTCTCCAGGGGATCTTCCCGACTCAGTGATTGAACATGGGTCTCCTGTATTGCAGGCAGATCCTTTACCATCTGAGACACCAGGGAAACCTACTATTAGGAGACATTCCTAAGTATAAAAACAGGCCAGCTTAAAAAGTATCAGCAGATACATGCTTGACTTTACCTTACAATCTATAGACAATACGTTAGAATATGTAATGAGTCCATACACCTTTTCCAAAGGAAAACCCGAGACAGAAGTAATAATAAAGTTATAAATGACAATCATCAATCAGATGAAATAATTTAGATGAAGCTTATCTCTCTCAAAGAGGTGGGGACTGGGCAAGTAAGTGGTCAGGAAGGAAATGCAATGTGCTTTTAACTTTCTATGAAAAACGATGTTCAGTTCCATGTTGCTGAACATGGTTCTGTTTTTCCCAAATAAATCCTCTACTTCAAAGTACTGTCTGAATGCTTTATTAAAACTCTGCTTCTGGCCTTCGTTTTGGAATCTGTTACTTTTGTTGCTGCCTCCTGATCGCTGTCCTCTGAAGATCCTACTTCTTTCCTGCTGTACCCTGTTATTTCAGTTGCTCTCAAGCTGTCCCCTGAAGCCTCAATTGCCTTCCCGCTGTCCTTGGAAGTTGCAATATTGCTCCCATGGTCCTTCTAGCTCTAGTTGCTCTGTGGCCACAGAAATCTGCCAGCGTCTTAAATCATGCCACTTTTCCTATACTTACTGATCCAGTAGGAATATCAAAGCAAACACTCTGCTTTCCTTTGAGAAAGACCATTCCCTTCACTTTAGAATCAATATCCTCACCCAGTTGCTCTGTAAGTTCTTTCCAAGCATAATTAATGTTTGACATTTCCATTGAGCACTGCAAGATCATGGTCAAAAAGCCTGCATCCCAGTTGCTCAAGGAGTGCTGGTCTACCGACGTGGCACTGTAAATGTGGGCCAGGGTGGCTGCCAGGGCTTCCAGGGCTCCCTTCTCTGCAATCAGCTCCTTGGCTGACTCTTGAAGTGACCAGTCACAGTGCGAGGCACCGAGTCCAAGAACCTTATGACATCTTCCCGAGAAGAGTTTATTATCTCTGCTGCAGAAGGAACACCTATTTGCTTAAATTTAATTCCCGGTTTTTGCTCCCCTTGGAGTCACTAGTATTCTTCCTTGTTCTGATAAAAGTAAATGCAAAGCCTGGTCCTTCCAGCTCCACCCGTTCACCCAGAATGACGAATGTAGGACTCCATGTCTTTTGGTGGAGAACTTGGAACAACCAGCCTCGAGGATGTCTGACCTATGTGCAGCAACACTAGTTGCAAAGAAAACTCCAGAATTACCATTTCTAAAATCTTTCAGGGTGATTTCCCTTTGCTTCCATGGAATTTCTCCATGTAATGACTGGGCATCCTGCCTTATGACCACATTTTGTGACAACTTCTGGGCTTCTTTCTTCATTTCACAAAATATGATAGTGCTCCCCTGATAACCACTGTACACTCGGATCATATTCCTTATAACTGCTGCCCTCTGAATCCAGGGGCACTTGATAGCCAGCGACTCTACAATTATTGCCATTTTCTGTGTCTTTTTACCAAATCAGTCCCACTTGTTCATATGTAGATTTCATTAACACTTATGCATGAATTTAAATTTTGGGGAATTATCCCTTAAATTGTAAAGCATTTACTATGTAGCATATTTCTTAAAACGATACAATGATGTGCCCACTTTGGGATAAATTAAACACATAATATTACTTCCTATCAGTTTTTCAAAATATCTTAATTGATATATATGGAATAATAAAACTTGCTTAATTCACATTTTTTCATTATTCATTTAAAAAGTCTTCAGTAAAAAGAAACAAACTGCAATATCACTATGAATGAAAATAAGCTCTCAAATATTAATAGCAATTTACAGTTCACAAAGTATATTCATATGTATTATTTTTTTACCCTTCAGCAGACTGTAAAGATAAAGCTCAGTGGAACTAATTTATTTGATCAAATTATACAGTTTTCAAGCAGTATAGCCAAAAGAGACATTAGCTGTTATATTTGCTGTTATTTAAACTAATGTTAAGCTTAGTAAGGTCTCAGAGGTGGAGTCTTTCAGTTCCTGAATTTGAATCTTCTTATAAACTACAATAATCTGGTAAATAATTAAGTGCCTCGGAAAGAAACTGCACTGTCAATTTGGAGAGTTGAATTCATTTTGCAGCAGAAAGGATTCTCTCTACTTTCCTGTCTTTGGAGAGATGTTCAATTAATCCACAGAGACCATGTTTTGTGAAAGTTTCCTAGCCTGAGAATAAGATAACTCCTCTGAGGATAAGACAAAATGATAAAATAGATTCAGATCCAGACATACAGATTGTCTTGTGCTTACTGCCCTTGTGTTTATTAAGTGGAAAGTTTATTCACAATTCAGCCAGAACATTTAACTCTTTCATGCAATTAAAATAGAAACTAGATTAATCATCTGAATCACATTAATCTCTGAGGGTGATCAACATATTTTTAGAAAGAGATTTACCTCATCAGTGTACTGTGTGAACAAATTTACTAATAAAGAAAAACTTAGGACTATTATGGTACTGCACTAAAATAACATAAGATATTTTATGAAAATTGTCTCTGGAGTCTTCCCAAATAGTAACACTGACTTATTCTGATGTTAAGTCCAGACTCAAAACAGAGATTTGTTTCAAGGCTCAACTTATTCTGTGATTGACTGTTAAGACTAGGGGAGATGAAGGAGAGCAAGTGGCTGAACTATGCCACATCACAAATGAGAACATAGAGCAAGGAGGTGGCTGACCCAGGTCATCCACCTATTGTTAGAGATGCCACTGGGAACCAGCTCTTCTAAATCCCTGCTTGATATTAGTTACTGAAACCCATTCATGGGAGCAAATGTAGACCAATCTATCTTTCCTAAATTTGCCTAAAGTGAAAGTGAAAGTCGCTAGTTGTGTCCAACTCTTTGCGACCCCATGGACTATACATCCCATGGAATTCTCTAGGCCAGAATACTGGAGTGGATAGCCTTTCCTTCTCCAGCAGAATCTTCCCAACCCAGGGATCAATCCGAAGTCTCCTGCATTGCAAGAGGATTCTTTACCAGCTGAGTTAAATGTATTTTCAATCAACACTCTAATTAAATACACAACTTGAGGCTTCACAACTGTGATGCTGGAGAAGAGTCTTGAGAGTTCCGTGGACAGCAAGAAGATCAAGCTAGTCAATTCTAAAGAAAATTAACCCTGGATATTCATTGGAAGGACTGATGCTGAAGTTGAAGCTCCAAGACTTTGGCCACCTGATGTGAAGAGCCAACTCATTAGAAAAGACTTTGATGCTGGGGAAAATTGAGGGCAGGAGGAGAAGAGAGAAACAGAGGATGAGATGATTGAATGGGATCATCCACTTAATGGACATGAGTTTGAGCAAACTCCGGGAGATAGTGAAGGACAGGGAAGCCTGGGGTGCTGCAGTCCATGGGGTTGCAAAAGAGTCAGACACTACTGAACAACAACAACAAAAACCAAAATACCTGTTTTCTCAGTTCTCTTGCACTATACCTTTGGAGGGGATGCAGACATTGAAAGTCTCTGATACCACATTTCAAGGGAAAAAAAAAATCAGTGAACAATGTTAATAGGTTGGTATTCATGTTCTTTCTCCCATTTTCACAGAACAGGCCAGTTTCTATATCCTCAGAATGTCTTCTTAAATAATAATAAAAGTTATTCTTCAAATTTGTAGAGTGCTTTGCATATCCATCCCATTTTACAGGACTTTGTTTTCATGTATAGATAATTAAAACAGAAAAGTGGTTTGGAAATAGAGCACTGCTGTAAAAAAAGACCTAAAGCATGAGTTGTTGGGTTTTTCATGGGGCAAAGGGGGAGGCTGTAAGGATAATGAGGAGCTTATTGATGAAGGCAGGAAGTGCAAGGATAAAACTGATACCAGAGGCTTAAAAGATGGTGCTTCATGTTTTGTAGGAATGAAACAAGTGGCAAAACAACTGTTTGCATTTACCTGAGAAAAAATAATGCACCAAATTAACCTCACATGCAGATAACATTTCTAGGCAGAATATTGCAAGTGCCAATTGGCTTCTGTTAGTTACATATGATAAGATGTGGAAAGACGGAATTTAGCTAAAGAGAGAACTATTCAATATGCGAACAGAATTTCCAATCCAGACTTAAGAGGTCAAAAAATAAAACTGCTTAATATTTCCAGGCTCTCCAGCAGGCACAAGACTCTCAAAATGAAAAGTGGCTTCAGGGTAAAGAGTAAATCAAAGATTCGGTCATAAGACCCTTTGTTTAGACCTCAGACTAATAGATTCTCTCAACTAGGAAGAAGCATTTCTAAAAATCTCAAAAGTGTTATTTCATTGCAATTGTATACTTGGACAAAAGTGGAGAGAGTTCTCTTGAAAAGAATTATAGTCGTGACTTTGGGGACATGGAGTGAATAACAATCAGATTTGTAGAAGAACCACAAAAAGTTTAAAGGTATTGCACAAGACTGGACTAAAGGGGTATGAATCATTAAAAAAGATATCTCTGGAGTTCTCAATTTTCTACAGTCAAGAAGGAGTCTGAGAAAACTGGTCTGATGAGAACATGGGCTATTTCTTATAGGAAAGAAAGTGTTTCACAGGGAAGCATCCTGAGAGGGCAAAACCCCAAACCATGGAAAATCATGAATTGGAGAACTACTTTTAAGGGACAGCTCAGTTCAGTCACTCAGTCATGTCCGACTCTGCCACGCCATGGACTGCAGCACACTAGGCCGCCCTGTCCATCACCAACTCCCGGAGTTTACTCAAACTCATGGCCATTAAGTCGTGATGCCATCCAACCACCTCATCTTCTGTCACCTGCTTCTCCTCTCACCTTCAATCTTTCCCAGCATCAAGGTCTTTTCCAATGAATCAGCTCTTGGCAACAGGTGGCCAAAGTCTTGGAGCTTCAGCTTCAGCATCAGTCCTTCCAATGAGTATTCTGTACTGATTTCCTTTAGGATGGACTGGTTGGATCTCCTTGCAGTCCAAGGGACTCTCAAGAGTCTTCTCCAGCCCACAGTTCAAAAGCATCAATTCGTCAGCACTCAGCTTTCTTTATAGTCCAACTCTCACCTTCATACGTGACTACTGGAAAAACCATAGCTGTGACTATAAGACCTCTGTCAGCAAAGTAACGTCTCTGCTTTTTAATATGCTGTCAAGGTTGTTCATAGCTTTTCTTCCAAGGAGCAAGTGTTTTTTAATTTTGTCAGCACTCAGCTTTCTTTATAGTCCAAATCTCACCTTCATACGTGACTACTGGAAAAACCATAGCTGTGACTATAAGACCTCTGTCAGCAAAGTAACGTCTCTGCTTTTTAATATGCTGTCAAGGTTGTTCATAGCTTTTCTTCCAAGGAGCAAGTGTTTTTTAATTTCAAGGTGGCACTCACCATCTGCAGTGACTTTGAAGCTCAAGAAAATAAAGTCTGTCACTGTTTCCACTGTTTCCCCATCAATTTTCCATGAAGTGATGGGACTGGATGCCATGATCTTTGTTTTTTGAATGTTGAGTTTTAAGCCAGCTTTTTCACTCTTCTCTTTCACTTTTATCAAGAGGCTCTTTAGTTCTTCTTTGCTTTCTGTCATAAGGGCATAAGGGTGGTGTCATATGCATATCTGAGGTTATTGATATTTCTCCAGGAAATCTTGATTCCAGCTTGTGCTTCATCCAGCCTGGCACTTCACATAATGCACTCTGCATATAAGTTAAATAAGCAAGGTGACGTATACAACCTTGACGTACTCCTTTCCCAATTTGGAACCAGTCTGTTGTTCCGTATCCAGTTCTAATGTTGCCTCTTGACCTGCATACAGGTTTCTGAAGAGGCAGGTCAGGTGGTCTGGTATTCCCATCTCTTGAAGAATTTTCCACAGTTTGTTGTGAGGGACAGAATTGGGCTTAATCATAACTGGGCTTATCCTGCTGCCCTGATAGGGAATCAGCTGGATTTCAGAATTGCTATGGACCAGTGACCTGGGTGCTCCTGCCTCTATCCTTCCTATTCAGTGCCCATTGCAGTTACCATGTCCCTCTTTCACCATTGTGCATGTGTGAAAGGCAAATTACATGTCTTTTTAATTTGCAAATCTCCAGATCAAAAAGAGAAGCATCCACAGAACCTGCACCATATCTAGGTCTGATATAGACCATGAGATCATGAATTTCAAACTCAATGATGTGACTTGATGAGTCAGGGTGGGGGTCTTGTTAGGGCCTGAGAGTGTTTTGCATTAGAGGGTATGAATCTTTGGAGCTGGACTGTAAACTGCTGTAGGTTGTTGCACAAATGGTACCTGGTGAATCAACACACCCAGTACCCTCCTCCTTTGTATAATCAACTCTCAAAGTTTCTGGGTTTGGCTATGTAAATTGCTCTGGCCATTGGGTATAAGAAAATACATTTCAGACATATGCTTAATAAGCTACTAATGTGTTGGGGTCTTGCCTTTCTGGAAAGCTGCTGCTGCCATGTGAGGAAGCCCAGTCCAGACCAGCCTTCTTAAGGATGGAACACTAAGTAGAGAAAGTCCCAGTTGAGCCAGTCCCAAGCTATGCTCTAGATAAATGTTATCCTGTAAGGTACCTCATGTGAATCCAGCAAAAGCAGCACCAGCCAACCTGAAGAATCATGACAAGTGATCAATCCTGATTTGGAACCCTAAAATCTGGAGCAGTTTCCTTCTCAGCAAGAGGTAACTAAAGCAGAGTCTTTCTACAGCAACAGAAGAAGATAGAATAAAATGAGTGATATCTTCAAAATCATCATGGGAAAAATTATGTTTGACCTGAAATCCTATTTGTACTTAAATCACCATTTAAAAAAAAAGTGTAGAATAACACCATCAGATAAATTCATTATCAAAATTTTACCTCTCATGTACTCTTTGTTGGAGGATGAATTTCAATAAATGAGGAATTAATCACGGAAAAAGAAGAGGTGGGTTCCAAGTAAAAAATATTTAAACCAAAAGAAATAAAAAAGAAGTAAGCAAATTCCCAGGATGATCATAAAAGGAAAGGCCACAGGAACAGCTATGCACAGATCTAGCTCAGTATAGGAGGATGATTAAAAGATTCCTAATGTATGTTTTCATATTGTTGTTGTTCAGTTGCTAAGTCATTTCTACTTTTTATGACCCCATGGACTGCAGCATGCCAGGCTTCCCTGTCCTTCACCATCTTCCAGAGTTTGTTTGAACGCATGTCCATTGAGTCGGTGATGCCATCCAACCATCTCATCCTCTGTTGTCCCCTCTCCTGCTGCCTTCAATATTTCCCAGCATCAGGGTTTTTCAAAGAGTCAGCTCTTCCCATCAGGTGGTCACAGTATTGGAGCTTCAGCTTTATCACCAGTGCTTCCAATGAATATTCATATGTATATATATAGAGAGAGGAGTTTACCATTCAGTTAGGAATATGTAGAAAGCTATGACTACTTAGATTTCTAACTGGACAAAGGGATACAACATTAAAACAAAAAAGAAAAATTACAAAATGGAAATCTAGCATCATGATGCACAGAAATCATCACTATTGAGGGAAGGGGGTTGTGAGGGTGTTGGTGTGAGGGCGCATGTCTGCATTAAGAGTGGGGATTGTCAGAGAGCTGATTTCTCATCTTACACTTTAGGAAGTCAGCAGATAATGCCTAAAAAGGAAAAAGCAAGGCATAGATGCATATGGATGCCCTATAGAAACATGTGGGTTATCCCAGGAAAAATCAGCTAGCCAGGTTGAAAGTAGCCTCGTCTATAAGGTGGGAATACAAGTGAGAGAGGTGGATAAAGTCTGCTATTTCTGTTAGAAGCATTACAAAGCACTTGACTCTAAAAACGATGTGCTTGAACATCTTCGACTACATTAAAAGAAAATTTTATTATCTGAACATCTGCGTTTGTGATTAAAATTCACAATCACTACAGAAGTTAATGGTTCTTATTTTCTGGATGAGTCTATAGTCCAAGGATGCTTTGGGGAAAGGGATAAGAAATAACAGGAGGGTAGGACATGGCTCAGAAAATGGAAATTGTGGAAAGAGTGGAGAACATTATCTTTAACAATTTGTTTATTGCATGTCCAGGTTGAAGAGAGCACACTGCAGGCCATAGACACTTCAGTGCAAGTTTCACGACCTTCTGGGGATAAAAGGATGTAAGTGAGCAGTGGGAGAGATAGATTCTGAGGACGGGCTCAGACTTCTCTTGTATATCATCTTTTGCCAGGATGGCTGAAATCTAAGCCATGAACAGAATTTATGCAAGTTGATCAAATGGAAGGGTTTCTCCAGTGGCTCAAAGGTGAAAAATCCTCGTGCCAATGCAGGAGAGGCAGAAGACGTGGGTTCTATCCTTTGATCAGGAAAATCCCCTGGAGGAAGAAATGGCAACCCACTCCAGTATTCTTGCCTGGGAAATCCCATGGACAGAGGAGCCTGGTGGGCTATAGTCCATGGGGTCACAAAAGAGTAGGACACGGCTTATTGACTAAACAGCAACAACAAATGGAAGACTATAAAGTCATGAAAAAAGTGACAGTTAGTAGCTCAGTCGTGTCCAACTCTTTGTGTTCCCATGGACTGTAGCCCACCAGGCTCCACTGTCCATGAATTCTCCAGGAAAGAATACTGGAGTGGGTTGTCATTTCCTTCTCCAGGGGATCTTCCTGTCCCAGGGATTGAATCCGGGTCTCCTGCATGGCAGGCAGATTCATTACCCTTTCAGCCACCAGGGAAGCCCCATGAGGTCATGAAGCAGGGGATAATTAAAATTTAACTGCTGAAGGAGGAAGAGAAGTAGTCTTGAAGGTGCAGGAGGAAAAATGAAGAGGGGAAAGGCCAAGGAAGCAGAAGTGAGATGAACAGAGAAGGTTCATGTAGCTCTGAGCCCAGGTGAAGAGCCCATGGAGAACAGCAGCTGCCGCTCAGGACTCATGCCCGGTTTGCAGTCTCTATTACAAATGAGATCACTTCAATTAAATAAGTGTATGTGGCATAATCATGTGCTGCCACCCCTTCATTTTCTAAATTGCTGTCCCCAGGACAGAGGTCAGAGAGCAGAAAGAACATCTGCTGTAAAATAAATCAGAGACGTTCTGGTTGACTGCTACTACTTCCGCCAAAATGTTTGCTGCTTTTGGCAACCCCCCTCTCAGGCAGAATAGCCTGCTTAGTTCCCCAGGAACCTCAGCCAACTTCTCAGGTATGTTCAAGTCACACATTGATCCATTCCTTTATGAAACAACCATTATTGATCACCTACTATGCTAACCAGCACAGTTTCTGCACTCATGGACACATTATCCAGAGGGTGGACACAGACAACAAGCAAGTAAATAAACAAGGGACACATCTGATAGTGATCAGTGTTATGCAAGGAATTAAAACAGCAGGGAATAGTTAGAGAGATGACACTGAGCTTTGTTAGGCAGCCTTCCAATATCACTTCTGGGGAGCCCTATCTCTTGGTATTCACACCCTTGTGCATTTCTTAATTCTTGAGTTTAGACTAGTCATTTATTGCCAGAAATAAACTAGACAAGAGTTATAGAACATCACTTTTATTAGGCATTTGTGTTCAGTCATATCAGACTCTTTGCTACCCCATGAATGGTAGCCCACCAGCCTCCTCTGTCCATGGGATTCTCCAGGCAAGAATACTGGAGTGGGTTGCCATTTCCTCCTCCAGGGGATCATCCCAACCCAGGGTCCAAACCCATGTCTCCTGCATCTCCCGCTTTGGCAGGCAGGTTCTTTATCACTGAGCTATCTGGGAAGCCCTCCTTCTATTATTAGGCTCTAAAAGAATATGACTTCAGCCTGTTTAAACGCTCTCTTTGCTTCTTCTCTCGGGTTTGATCTCAAGAAAGCCACCATGCTCTGAGATTGCGTTAGGAGAGGCAAGGAAGTGAGGGTGGCCATCAAGGAATGGAGGCCATCCATTCAACATCCCTGAAGCAACCAAATATCTCAGTAACCACATGAGTGAGCTTGGAATCTGATCATCAGCCGAACCTTCTGAAGAGGCAGTCTGCAACCCGTATCAGCATTTTCCTTGCAAGCTTATGAGAAACCTGAAGCAAAGGACCCAGCTACATTGCAGAGCCATGGAAACTAGTCCGTTTTCAATAGAATCACACCCCTTCAAAACAAACAAACAAACAAACAAAAACAACACAGGGTTTATATTACATACACAATTTTCCTTGGAAATGTTAATATCTGTATAGTGATGAGCTTTCTCCTTCAAAAATAGGAGTTTGTTTCCATTTAGCATACTTGTGTTTTTCTGTCCCTCAGGAGTAATTTATAAATTTTTCTCGTTTAGGTAACATACATTCCCAAGTTCATTCTTAAGAATTTTGTTTGTTGTTTTCGTTCATGTTTTATATGTGTGTGTATGTGTGTGTATATGTGTGTGTATTTATATATATTTATATATGTTTCATATGTAAGCTACATATTCTATTTTAATAAACCTCTTCTTTATTATAAAGTATGCACACTCCTTTATTAGCTTGATTTTCTTACTGTTTACAGCATTTTTTCCTAGGAATGTAAGCATTTCATCCACAAGTAGTCAGTTTTATTATCTGTTTACAAAGTTGTATGTCTTCAGTTTCTTCCTCTTATCAAATTGCATTGGCCAGAACATCAGGAAGTAGTCATCAGAAAATATCTTGCAAGGTGCAGGGTACATAAAAATAAACTAGATCCTTGAGGTCACTGTCCTCTCAGGGTTGAATGAAAGACTGGAGCTTGAAGAGAAAGAACCTGAATAAACTCACCCAGCTTCCCTTTCCTTTAGAGCATGTTCCCTAGCTGACAGCTATCACATAATTATTTAGGAGTTTTGGTCTCTTTCCCCCTATAGAATATAAACTCTACTGGGGCAACATAAATGTCTTGAAGTCATCAATGTTTTCTCAGGTCCTAGAATGTGCAGGTATTCACTCAATATTTGGTGATGAATTCAAACAGGGGTGGGCAAATCCAGGCACACCACCCTCCCCCCGCCCCCCACCATGATTGGTTCTGTAAGAGAAGTTTCAGCAAACACAGCCCCCCTCCTCCCGCTGGTTTGCACAGTCTCCCGGCGTCCCTGTTGCACTGCTGAGCAAACTCACCCAATGCAGCAGGAACCCGGTGTCTCACAAAACCTAAAATAGCTACTCCTTCACCTTTTATAATAGAGTATCTGGTGATCTCCCAGTTCAAGAATGAGTACCTGAACGAGGAGGCAGAGGAAGGAGAGGGTAGGGTGAATTTAGGGACCGGGTATAAAAAGGGGCTTCCCAGGCGGCTCAGATGATAAAGAATCTTCCTGCAATGAAGGAGACCTGGGTTGATCCCTGGGTGGGGAAGATCCCCCTGGAGAAGGGAATGGCTGCCCACTCCAGGATTCTTGCCTGGAGAATTTCGTGGACAGAGGAGTCTGGCTGGCTATGGTCCATGGACTTGCAGAATTGGACATGACTGAGCAACTAACACACACTCATGTGCAAAATAGATGATTGCTAGTGGCAAGCTGCTGTATAGCACAGGGAGCTCAGCGCAGTGCTCTGTGACGGCCTGGAGGGATGGCGTGGAGGGTGGGAGGGAAGCTCAAGAGGGAGCGGATATATATATATATACTACAGCTGATTCACTTGTACAGCAGAAACTAACACAACATCTGAAAGCAACCATACTCCAATTCAAATAAAAACAGAGAATGAATACCAGAAACCAAAATCTT
>SJXQ01002348.1:0-10414 GCA_006408695.1 Aepyceros melampus
CAGAAGAACTGGACATAAAAGATCTTCACAACCCAAATAATCTTGATAATGTGATCACTCACCTAGATCCAGACATCTTGGAATGTGAAGTCAAGTGAGCCTTAAGAAGTATCACTATGAACAAAGTTAGTGAAAGTGATAGAATTCCAGTTGAACTATTTCAAATCCTAAAAGATTATGCTATAGAAGTTCTGCACTCGATATGCCAGCAAATTTGAAAAACTCAGCAGTGTCTCGGGACTTGAAAAGGTCAGTTTTCATTCCAATCTCAAAGAAAGACAATGCCAAGGATTGTTCAAACTACCACACAATTGCACTCATCTTACACGCTAGTAAAGTAATTCTCCAAGTCATGCTGCAGCAATATATGAACCACAAACTTCCAGATGTTCAAGTTGGTTTTTGAAAAGTCAGTGGAACCAGATATCAAATGGCCAACATCTGCTGGTTCATCAATAAAACAAGAAAATTCCATAAAAAGATCTACTTCTGCTTTATTGACTATTCCAAAGACTTTGACTGTGTGGATTACAATAAGTGTATAGAAATTCTGAAAGAAATGGAGAATACCAGAGCAGCTGACCTGCCTCTTGAGAAGCCTCTATGCAGGTCAGAAAGCAGCAGTTTGAACGGGACATGGAACAACTGCTTCCACATAGGAAAAGGAATATGTCAAGGCTGTGTATTGTTATGTTGCTTATTTAAATTCTAGGCAGAGTACACCATGAGAAATGCTGTGCTGGATGAAGCACAAGCTGAAGTCTAGTTTTCCAGGAGAAATAACCTCAGATATGTAGATGACACCACCCTTATGGAAGAAAGGGAAGGATATCTAAAGAGCCATTTAAAGAAAGTGAAAGAGGAGAGTGAAATGTTGGCTTAAAGCTCAACATTCTGAAAACTAAGATCATGGCATCTAATCCCATCACTATATGCCAAATCGATGGGCAATCAGTGTTTGACTTTCTTCTGAAGGGCTCCAGAATCACTGCAAATGCTGATTGCAGCCATGAAATTCAAAGATGCTTACATCTTGGAAGGAAAGTTATTACCAACCTAGACAGCATATTAAAAATTTCCAGGAGAAATAACCTCAGATATGCAGATGACACCACCCTTATGGAAGAAAAGGAAGGATATCTAAAGAGCCATTTAAAGAAAGTGAAAGAGGAGAGTGAAATGTTGGCTTAAAGCTCAGCATTCTGAAAACTAAGATCATGACATCTAATCCCATCACTATATGCCAAATTGATGGGCAATCAGTGTTTGACTTTCTTCTGAAGGGCTCTATAATCACTGCAAATGCTGATTGCAGCCATGAAATTCAAAGATGCTTACACCTTGGAAGGAAAGTTATTACCAACCTAGACAGCATATTAAAAAGCAGAGACATTATTTTTCCGACAAATGTCTGTCTCGTCAAAGCTATGTTTTCTTCTAGTAGTCATGTATGGATATAAGAGTTGGGCTATAAAGAAAGTTGAGCATCGACGAATTGATGCTTTTAAACTGTAGTATTGGAGAAGTCTATTGAGAGTCCCTTGTACTGCAAGGAGATCCAACAAGTCCACACTGAAGGAGACCAATCATGAATATTCACTGGAATAACAGAAGCTGAAGTTGAAACTCCAAAATTTTGGCCACCTGATTCAAAGAGCTGACTCATTTGAAATGATGCTGATGCGGGGAAAGATTGAGGTCCAGAGGAGAAAGGCATGACAGAGGATGAGATGGTTGGATGGCATCACTGACTCAGTGGACATGAGTTGAATAAACTTTGAGAGATGGTGATTGACAGGGAGGCCTGGTGTGCTGCAGTCCATGGGGCTGCAAAGTCAGACATAACTGAGTGACTGAGCTAAGAAAAAGAAATGCAAGAAAAAAAAAAAAAACGCAAGATAGCTGCCTGAGGAGGCCTTATGAATAGCTGTGGAATGAAGAGAAGTGAAAAGCAAAGGAGAGAAGGAAAGATATATCCATTTGAATCCAGAGTTCCAAAGAATAGCAAGGAGAGATAAGAAAGCCTTCCTCTGTGATGAGTGCAAATAACTAAAGCAAAGCAATAGAATGGGAAACCCTAGAGATCTCTTCAAGAAAATTTGAGATATCAAAGGGATATTTCATACAAAAATGGGCACAATAAAGGACAGAAATGGTATGGACCTAACAGAAGCAGTAGATTTTAAGAAGAGGTGGCAAAGAATACACAGAAGAACTGGACATAAAGATCTTCACAACCCAAATAATCTTGATAATGTGATCACTCACCTAGATCCAGACATCTTGGAATGTGAAGTCAAGTGAGCCTTAAGAAGTATCACTATGAACAAAGTTAGTGAAAGTGATAGAATTCCAGTTGAACTATTTCAAATCCTAAAAGATTATGCTATAGAAGTTCTGCACTCGATATGCCAGCAAATTTGAAAAACTCAGCAGTGTCTCGGGACTTGAAAAGGTCAGTTTTCATTCCAATCTCAAAGAAAGGCAATGCCAAGGATTGTTCAAACTACCACACAATTGCACTCATCTTACACGCTAGTAAAGTAATTCTCCAAGTCATGCTGCAGCAATATATGAACCACAAACTTCCAGATGTTCAAGTTGGTTTTTGAAAAGTCAGTGGAACCAGATATCAAATGGCCAACATCTGCTGGTTCATCAATAAAACAAGAAAATTCCATAAAAAGATCTACTTCTGCTTTATTGACTATTCCAAAGACTTTGACTGTGTGGATTACAATAAGTGTAGAGAAATTCTGAAAGAAATGGAGAATACCAGAGCAGCTGACCTGCCTCTTGAGAAGCCTCTATGCGGGTCAGAAAGCAGCAGTTTGAACGGAACATGGAACAACTGCTTCCACATAGGAAAAGGAATATGTCAAGGCTGTATATTGTTATGTTGCTTATTTAAATTCTAGGCAGAGTACGCCATGAGAAACACTGTGCTGGATGAAGCACAAGCTGAAGTCTGGTTTTCCAGGAGAAATAACCTCAGATATGCAGATGACACCACCCTTATGGAAGAAAAGGAAGGATATCTAAAGAGCCATTTAAAGAAAGTGAAAGAGGAGAGTGAAATGTTGGCTTAAAGCTCAGCATTCTGAAAACTAAGATCATGACATCTAATCCCATCACTATATGCCAAATTGATGGGCAATCAGTGTTTGACTTTCTTCTGAAGGGCTCTATAATCACTGCAAATGCTGATTGCAGCCATGAAATTCAAAGATGCTTACACCTTGGAAGGAAGTTATTACCAACCTAGACAGCATATTAAAAAGCAGAGACATTATTTTTCCGACAAATGTCTGTCTCGTCAAAGCTATGTTTTCTTCTAGTAGTCATGTATGGATATGAGAGTTGGGCTATAAAGAAAGTTGAGCATCGACGAATTGATGCTTTTAAACTGTAGTGTTGGAGAAGTCTATTGAGAGTCCCTTGTACTGCAAGGAGATCCAACAAGTCCACACTGAAGGAGATCAATCATGAATATTCACTGGAATAACTGAAGCTGAAGTTGAAACTCCAAAATTTTGGCCACGTGATTCAAAGAGCTGACTCATTTGAAATTATCCTGATGTGGGGAAAGATTGAGGTCCAGAGGAGAAAGGCATGACAGAGAATGAGATGTTTGGATGGCATCACTGACTCAGTGGACATGAGTTGAATAAACTTTGGGAGATGGTGATTGACAGGGAGGCCTGGTGTGCTGCAGTCCATGGGGCTGCAAAGTCAGACATAACTGAGTGACTGAGCTGAGAAGACTCTTAATTTTCTTGACTGTGTTCTTGTTTTGCTTGAAGATTAGAATGGGTTGTCTTGCACTGGAGCTTGCTGCTCTTGGATAGAGCTTGCTTTCAGTGTAGGCATGTATTCTTTTGGATGGGATTTTGTCTATCACTATTCCCTGGGGCTAGGGGTTCTATGATGATCCAAAGTTTTGGAGCTGAGCTCCTGCCTCTGGTTTTTGGTCCATCTCTTTCAGTAATCTCAAGACTACCCTTTCAACATTGCACAGAAGACAAAACCCCATGTTAGTGGTGAAATAATTCCACATCCTGAACAGTCGGAGATTCACAGCATTATATACAGAAAAGAAGAGGGAAGAGCTAGATAGAGGTGATTAGGAGGAGAAAAGAAAGTCAAAAGGAAAGAAAACAACCAAGCCTATAATCAAATCCCTGAGTGAAAATGGATATTAAAAACTAGACTCTTCTTGCTACAGAACTAATAACTATCAGAAAGCAAAACTTAAAAGCCTAGACTAGAATTGGACTTCCAAATGTACCATATAAAATAAACCAAAACATAATTGAAAATAAAAATTAGAAAAAATGTTGTGGGATCAGTTCAGTGTCAGGTAATTCCTTGTTCTAGCTTGCATTTTTTTTTCTCAAAGTCTGCAGTTGTTCTTAAATGCAGTTTTACTGCGTGACTTTAATCTGTTGCACCTGCCACTTCTGGAGTGGTTCTCTTGTCTTATCTTTACTTAGGCTGGCCTCTTCTGCTTGCAATCTCTTCGATGTCTAATCTAAGCTCTGATAAGAAGAGGTGACAGTAGACCCTTATCAGGGTCACTTGCTCTGTTGTGTTGTGGAGAGACAGAAACACAAATACTGTTGCAAATACTGTTGGGATTTGCGGAGAGCCCTTGTAGTGAATGGAGAGCAAAGGGTCTGCCAAAGTCCAAGGTGATATGCACTGCTCAGATCCAACCACTCAAGCTTCTGGGTTGCTCTGTGAGGGCACAGTCACAAGTGGGCCATGTATCTCATGCACTTCCTAGTCCCAAGCTACTCAGGGTCCGTCCTGTGCTTGGTATGCAGTCTCAGGTTGGCCGTGTCTCCTGCACTTCCCAGGCCCAAGCTGCTCAGATTTCTGAGTGTTTTATGAAGGCCCAGTCCCAGTTTAGCCATGTATCTCTTGCTCTTCCCAGGCCCAAGCAGTCCAGACTCCCCAGTTTCCTGTCAGGGCACAGTCCCAGGTGGGTTCTTTGTCTCCTGCACTTCCCAGGCCTAAGCTGCTCAGATTTCTGGCTGTTCTATGAATGTCCACTGGCTGTTCTATGAATGTTCAGTCCCAGTTGAGCCATGTATCTCCTGCTCTTCCCAGGCCCAAGTGGCCTGGTGTTCTGCCATAGAATAGTCCCAGGTGGACTCTGTCTCATGTACTTCCCAGGTCCAAGCTGCTCAGGTTCCACGATGTTCCAGAGTACACTGTTCCAGAAAACCACTCAGGCTGTCAGGATAGCTATGATGTCATAGTCCCTGGTGGGCTATTTTTTCATGCACTATCTTCTGGGTTGCTCTGTGAGGGCACAGTCACAGGTAGGCCATGTATCTCATGCACTTCCTAGTCCCAAGCTACTCAGGGTCCTGTGCTCAGTATGCAGTCCCAGGTTGGCCATGTCTCCTGCACTTCCCAGGCCCAAGCTGCTCAGATTCCTGAGTGTTTTATGAAGGCCCAGTCCCTGTTTAGCCATGTATCTCTTGCTCTTCCCAGGCCCAAGCTGTCCAGACTCCCCAGTTTCCTGTTAGTGCACAGTCCCAGGTGGGTTCTTTGTCTCCTGCACTTCCCAGGCCTAAGCTGCTCAGATTTCTGGCTGTCCTATGAATGTCCAGTCCCAGCTGAGTCGTGTATCTCCTGCTCTTCCCAGGCCCAAGTGGCCTGGTGTTCTGCCATAGAATAGTCCCAGGTGGATTCTTTGCCTCATGTACTTTCCAGGTCCAAGCTGCTCAGGTTCCAGGATGTTCCAGAGTACACTGTTCCAGAAAACCACTCAGGCTCTCAGGATAGCTGTGATGTCATAGTCCTTGGTGGGCTATTTTTTCGTGCACTGCTCAGGTTCAATCTGGTCTGTATATCAGATATTCCACAAGGACACAGTCCATGGTGAGCTGTGCATCTCCTCAGAGGAATTTATCTCAGATAATGACACTCTTGGCAGCTATAATCTCTCCCAGATCCCAGGAAGCCATGGTTAGATGCTGCTGATGGATAGAGTCTGCTCACAGTTTGGCAGGAGATGCAGTCTCCTGGGCTAAAAGGTTTTGGTCGTCTGCCTCTGGTTGTCAACATTCTGAATCTTTGCCTCCTGGGAGGGCAAACCACTCAGGCTCTCAGGATAGCTGTGATGTCATAGTCCTTGGTGGGCTATTTTTTCGTGCACTGCTCAGGTTCAATCTGGTCTGTATATCAGATATTCCACAAGGACACAGTCCATGGTGAGCTGTGCATCTCCTCAGAGGAATTTATCTCAGATAATGACACTCTTGGCAGCTATAATCTCTCCCAGATCCCAGGAAGCCATGGTTAGATGCTGCTGAGGATAGAGTCTGCTCACAGTTTGGCAGGAGATGCAGTCTCCTGGGCTAAAAGGTTTTGGTCGTCTGCCTCTGGTTGTCAACATTCTGAATCTTTGCCTCCTGGGAGGGCCATAATGTAAATTGGCTTGTTCTCTTTTAGTAAATATTAGGGCACATCTGTTCTGTGAGAAGGTCAGGGGTCACTGCGTGGTCTTAAAGCCTTCCCATGGGAACATTCCTTTTTTTTAGTCTCTCTGGCATTCTGTGGTTCAGGTTGCTACATCACATTAGTCCTCTCAGAGTGTCCTTAGGGCATTCAAACCCCATCTTTATTCTAAGGACTAAAGAAGAAGCAGAGGTTGCCTCTGTACAGAGCTCCCACTTATTGTGGGTGGGCGTGAGACTGTGACACAGTCTCCACTGATAATTGCCTTTTTGGCTTGAATTCTGAGATGATTTCTGTTTGGCGGGGTAGTGGGTGGTTATACTACTCTCTGAGATTCCAAAGTGGCCCACTAACTCAACCTCTAAGAGGGTTTCCTGTGGTATGGAAACGGCTCCTTCTCTCATAGCTTAAGATGAATAGTGCTGGATTCATGATCTCTGAAGGAGATTTAACTTCAGGACCAGGGGCCAGGTTTGATCACTCAAGAGCTCTTGCATTGCAGAGTTTTATTAAAATAAGAAAAGGGACAGAGAAAGCTTCTGATATGGACATCAGAAGGGGGCCGGAGAATGCTCTTCTTGCTAGTGTTAGCAAGAGAGTTACATACATTTTAATTTAGTTATTATAATAAATCAAAAGAATGTCTCAAATTTGTGAAAATTTTACCAGACCTACTCCTACATAATAGAAAGATCCTACCAGACCCACTCCCATAATATATCTTCTAAAATATTAGGATTAGTCAGAAGGTTTTCAGGAAGGAGAAACTGTCCTCAAGCATGATACATTGTTGCTATGTAATCCCAATTACAAAGTTTAAACTGAGTTGTTTGCTGTGTATTCATCAGTTCCTATTTTCTAGGAAAAAAAAAAAAGACACTTTAAGTGACTAAGACTAAGGAATATAGAGAAAAACAAACAAGCAAGCAAAGAAACATGTTTGTCCTTTTCTCCTCCTTGAGAATTCCAGAACCCTATCTCCTCCTTAAGAATCCAGACAACCTATCCCCAACACAGGTTCAAGTTGCTCAGTCGTGTCTATTTGTAACCCCAAGGACTGTGGCACACCAGGCTCCTCTGTCCATCACCAACTTCCATAGCTTGCTCAAACTCATCTACATTCAGTCAGTGATGGACTTAATCTTATCCTCTGTCATCTGCTTCTCTTCCTGCCTTCAATCTTTCCCATCACTTGGGTCATTTGCAAGAGACAGTTCTTTGCTTCAGGTAGTGAAAGTATTGTAGCTTCAGCTTTAGCATCAGTCCTTCCAGTAAATACTCAGGACTGAATTTCTTACTGACTGATTTTATTCTCTTGCTGTCCAAGGGACTCTCAATAGTCTTCTCCAAAACAACACTTCAAAATCATCAATATTACAGGGCTCAGTTTTCTGTATAGTCCAACTCTCACATCCATACATGATTACTGGAAACATTATAGCTTGGACTAGACAGACTTTTGTTGGCAAAGTAACGTCTCTGTTTTTAAATATGTTGTCTGGGTTGGTCATAGCTTTTATTCCAAGAAGCAAATATCTTTTAATTTTATGCTGCAGCCACCATCTACAATGATTTTTGAAGCCAAGAAAATAAAGTCTCTCACCGTTTCCAGTGTTTCCCCATGTACTTGCCATAAAATGATGGGACCAGATGCCATGATCTTCGTTTTTTAAGGTTGAGTTTTAAGCGAGTTTTTTCACGCTCCTGTTTCACTTTTCATCAAGAGGTTCTTTAGTTCCTCTTCAATTTCTGCTATGTGGGTTTTGTCATCTGTAACCAGAGTGCATAACCAGAGTGAACCAACTCGAGCTAGCACACCAGACTGTGGGACAGTTACCACGCAAAAAGCTCTAACATAGGACACTGCCAGGATCACACACAGAACAAAGGACAGAACAGAATGGCTGGCTGCAGACTAGCCCCCGCTGGCGACAGGCAGCCAGAGCCATAAGGGCTGGAGTGTGGCAATTGCAGCCCCAGAGGGACTTTGCTAATCAAACTGCAGGTGGGCTTTTTTACTGGCTGAGGCTTTTTGGGGTGCTGGACAGTCACAATTTGCTTAACAAAGGGTCCCGGGGGTACACCCAGAAAACTGAGCAGCAGGAAAGGTTGATAAGCCACGTGACTGTGCTTGCCAAACACCTGAGCTGCTTGGTCTGCGGAAGGGCATGGAAAGTAGGCCCAATCGTGTCGGTGACTGCCTGGGTGCTGAGCCTGAGAGGCTTAGACCAGGGAGGTGCATGCAGCCTAGGGCCAGCCTCAGATGGTTCCCGGCAGAGAAAGGTAGATCCTGAGCATTGTGCGCTGGGTGTAGGGGCAGGCCCAGTGGGCTGAGACACTGCGAATACATGTCAGAGCTATTTGGTAGCAGCATCCCTCCCTCCTGACAGCACCACTGACCAAGTGAGCCTAAAAATAAACAAACAAACAAAAAAAGTGACTTCCACCACCCCCCTGTATCAGGGTGGAAATCGGACACTGAAGAGACCAGCAAACAGAGGAAGCTGAACAGAGGAAACCACCTTGGAAGTGACCCCACGCTGCCTACAACACCAGAGAAAGTCCCAGAAATATTGTTACTATTTTTTCAATGGTTCTCTTTTTTTTATTATTAGTATTATTTATTATTATTATTTTTTTGGTCGATGTTTTTATTTGATTGCTTTTTTCCCCTATCTTTTTCTTCCCCCTTTTTCTTTAATTTTTAAATCCTCTTTTTCCTCTTTTAATTAAAATTTTTATAATCTACGATCACTTTTCAAAAAAAAATGACCCTATTTTTAAAGCAAATGCCATCTATACATATATATACAATTTTTTTTTTTTTTGAGAGGCTGTTGGTGTTGGTCATTAATCATTCCTATGACTTTTTTTTTTCTTGTTCTTCTTCTTTTCTTTAATATTGTATTTTTGAAAATCCACCTCGACTCTAAATTTTTAATCTTTGCTTTTCAGTATTTGTTGTCAATTTTTTACATTTAAAAACCCAATCTTCATTACCCAATTTTACCTGAGAGTGAGACTACTGGCTTGACCACTCTCTCATTTTTTGGACTCTCCTTTCTCCCCAGCAGATTGTCTCTCTCTCCTCCCTCTCCCTTCTCTTCTCTACCCAACCCTGTGAATCTCTGTGTGTTCCAGATGATGAAGAACACTTAGAGAACTGGTTACTGGCTGGATCTGCCTCTCCCCATTTTCATTTCCCTCATTTATCTTCCTAGACATCTCTGACTACCTCCTCCCTCTCCTCTTCCCTGTATAACTCAGTGATCATCTCTGAGTGGTCCAGATGGAGAAGCGCACACAAGGAAGTGATTACTGGCTAGCTTTCTCTCTTCTTGATCCCACCTCATCACATTCCAGTCACCTCTAACTACCCCCTCCCTCTCCCTTTGTCTATATAACTCAGTGAACCTCTCTGGGTATCCCTCAATGCAGAGAAACTCTTCATTTTTAACCTAAATGTTTTATTGTTTGTGCTATTTAGATGGAGAAGCCTTGAGGTTACTGTAAAAATAAAACTGAAAACCAGAAGCAGGAGACTTAAACCCCAATCCTGAGAACATCAGAGAACTCCTGAACCCAGGGAACATTAATCAATAGGAGCTCATCAAACGCCTACATACCTACACTGAAACCAAACACCACCCAAGGGCCAACAAATCCCAGAGAAATACATACCACACAAATTCACCAGTAACACAGGACCACACCGCTGAGTTTCAATATATGGGCAGCTCAAGTTACTCCAAAACCATAATCGTCTCCTAACTTATTTCTGGACACTTCATTGCACTCCAGAGAGAAGAAATCCAGCTGTACCCAACAGAACTCTGACAAATGCTTCCCTAACTGAAAAACCTTGACAAGCCACTGATACAACCCCACCCACAGCGAGGGAACCCCATAATTAAGAGAATTCCACAAATTCCAAGAATACAGA
>SJXQ01002349.1:0-77692 GCA_006408695.1 Aepyceros melampus
GTGGTCTGGTATTCCCATCTCTTTCAGAATTTTCCACAGTTTACTGTGATCCACACAGTCAAAGGCTTTGGCATAGTCAATAAAGCAGAAATAGATGTTTTTCTGGAACTCTCTTGCTTTTTCCATGATCCAGCGGATGTTGGCAATTTGATCTCTGGTTCCTCTGCCTTTTCTAAAACCAGCTTGAACATCAGGGAGTTCACGGTTCACATATTGCTGAAGTCTGGCTTGGAGAATTTTGAGCATTACTTTACTAGCATGTGAGATGAGTGCAATTGTTCGGTAGTTGGAGCATTCTTTGGCATTGCCTTTCTTTGGAATTGGGATGAAAACTGATACTTAAGGGATATTGCCAAGTTGTTGGAAGAACTTGGCTTAAATGAAATGAGGTTGGGTTTGAACCCTCTCTTTGCAACTTACTAGCTGTATAACCTTGGGCAAGTTAGTTAGCTGTGAACTTAGAAGTAATGTAACTGCATATCTGCATGGATTGTTGTAAAGATTAAGGAAGATAACCTGGTAAGAGTGTAGCCCCTGGAATACAGTTGTTGTTTATTTATATCTGAGTCTCTTGTAATCCCATGTGCTTGAATCCACCAGACTCCTCTGTCCAGTGGATTTCCCAGGCAAGAATCCTGGACTGGGTTGCCATTTCTGTCTTCAGGGGATCTTCCCAACCAAGGGATTGAACCCACATCTCCTGCTTGGCACATGGACTCTTTACCACTGAGCCACCTGGGAAGCCCCTGGAATAGAGTACACCAAAATATTTGTTGCTTTTCTTTCTTCCTCCCTTTCTTTCTTTCTATAAAACTGTAAAAAGCAGGTTATCAATCTGATGAATGACACAAAGGCTGGAGACAGAGAATCACACTGCTCATAAAGACCTCAGTAAGCAACATTGATGACAAAATTCAACATGCTGAGTTTATCATTCATACTTTGCACTGGATTTTGAAGATTTGATGTGACCAGCACTTTGCAAGGAAAAAACCTGAGGTTCTTTTTGGACTTTAAGCTCAGCATGACGCAACAGTTTGATGAGGCTGCTAGAAATAGCTAGTGTAACTCTTAGCCGTGTGAATAGTAATGTATGGATCAAGGGAATGTAGTCTTCTCATTGTTTTTGGTGAATTTTAGCCAATTTTGGATGTCACTTTTAGATAGGACATTGATAAGTTTGAATGTATTTTAAGAGGGTGACATTATACAGATTTCATAATGTTGCAAGCTGTAAGAAATAGTTGTTGGGCCCCAAAATATTGAGATGAGAGTACCATAAAACATGCCCATTGCCAATTCATATGGAACCTTGGCAAAGGAGAGAAAATTACCTCTCTACAAAGAGGGGCATTACTTTACTAGCATGTGAGATGAGTGCAATTGTGTGGTAGTTTGAGCATTCTTTGCCATTGCCTTTCTTAAATAGATGTTTTTCTGGAACTCTCTTGCTTTTTCCATGATCCAGCGGATGTTGGCAATTTGATCTCTGGTTCCTCTGCCTTTTCTAAAACCAGCTTGAACATCAGGGAGTTCACGGTTCACATATTGCTGAAGTCTGGCTTGGAGAATTTTGAGCATTACTTTACTAGCATGTGAGATGAGTGCAATTGTTCGGTAGTTGGAGCATTCTTTGGCATTGCCTTTCTTTGGAATTGGGATGAAAACTGACCTTTTCCAGTCCTGTGGCCACTGCTGAGTTTTCCAGATTTGCTGGCAAATTGAGTGCAGCACTTTCACAGCAAATACACAACATGAAACCATCCCATTTCCTCAATGATAGAACAGAAACAACAGAACTATAGATACCAACTAGGTCTATGGCCATACCACCCTGAACATGCCCGATCTCGTCTGATCTCAGAAGCTAAGCAGGGTTGGGCCTGGTTAGTACTTGGATGGAAGATGCCAACTAGAACAGACTAGTAATCATGACCACCACCACTCCAGCATGTGGCACCAAGAAGGGAATTTGGCTATTTTTGAATAATGGATCTAGAGAAGGGAATGGCTAGATGCATTTGTATACAGATGACTAAGACTCTGCACTAAAAATTTGGTTTTTAAGCAGTTACATCCTGAGATTGCCTGTAAATAGTAATACATGCCCTGATTCAAAGAAATGACTATCTCAGCCAGACCACAATAAAGTCAAAGCAGCAAGGTATGTAGTTAGTTAAGAACAGGATGACAAGAGGAGAAAACCTGAAACAGACCAGAGCATTGATAATTCCCTTAGCCCAGCTGGCCAAAGATTTTACTGGTTCCTGATGAGATATCAGAAGATATTTTCAGAGCATTACTGCAAGTTGCTTGTATTTGTGGTATATAAGTAAATTTATGTAAATTGCTGAGTAAAGTGTATATTTTCATATGATTTGGTGATAGTGTGGATTTCTCTTGTAATATTTATTTTTTAAACAGCCTGATATATCACAAACTTGGCCCAATCCTAATCAGTTCCGCATCTTAAAAGATTCTCTTCTTGAATGGATACATACACATGTACAACTGAGACCCTTTGCTGTCCACCTGAAACTATCACAACATTGTTAATCAACTATATTCAAATATAAGATAAAAAGCTGAAAAAAATTTTCCCTTAAAGAATGTGAACCCAGACCCCCAATGCCCTATAAATATTTCTCTTCTGACTCCCCACTTCAGAGTCACTGCTAAGGCTTGTCAAGGTGATATTCATTCCAACTGTAGTTATTTCTAATAAATTTATCTTTAAGAGATTTTATAAAGATATTTTGGTGAGATCAACAGCAACATCATAAGAATATCTAATCAAGGCTAATGCCTGCTTTGGAATGCCATTTACTACATGAACTCAGTAAATGTATATTGATAATGTTTAAGTAAAAACAAATTTAGCAACATAAAATTCCAATCGAATATTGCAAAATATTTTTTCCCATCCCATTTGTTAATCAAAAACAGCCTGAGAGCATTTGAGGAGGAAAAAAACGCCCAATCGCATCCCTGAAGAGTTCCTTCGTTAGAATCAGGTCACCTAACGATTATTAGAGATTTACATCCAAATGCTATATTCAATCACAGTGCTCTGTTCATTATTTCCCTCCCTCTGCAAATGTCATCTTGAAATCATCTATCCAAATGTCATATACACGACATTTCTATCAAGTCTTTGAGGAACCCTTCCAACTTTCTTTTTATAACTAATTACTCCCTTCTCTCAGCTATGTCTTTTGTGTTTACTACACAGTAATATTTGTTTTCATTTCTTTCTCCATTTGCTTTGATCTACTTGAGGGTAGGATTCACAGTAGTTATGTCCCTTTAGGGCTCATCATTGCAGAGTCTAAATTAAACCACTCCAGTATTCTTGCTTGGAGAATCTCATGGACTGAGGAGCCTGGTGGGCTGCAGTCCATGGGGTCACAAAGAGTCGGACACGACTGAGTGACTTTACATTTATATATATATATAATAAGTATTTTTTCAAATATTTAACCAGGTTTTTGGTCCTGTGATTATTTTACTTAACTTCAAACTTTACTTACAAACCCTTATTAACAAATGACACCTGAGTACTATAATACTTCTGCATGAGAAAAAGGTCCACTAAGATTGAGATACACAGTTATCAGTTGGTTGGGACAGAAATTCCAGCTAGAACAAGGGCAACTAAAATAGAAACTAGAAAGGTGCCAAAGGTGAGAGTCAACTATTTGGGATTGTTCTGGGGAATGAGAATTTCATAGAAGTTCTGTAGTTTTTGCATCCTTTCTAGGGAAATTTCAAAATAATTTATTTTTTGTATGCTTAAGTATTTCAGTAAAAAATAACTAATATGTAAGATTCTATCAGGTTCAAAAGAGCAGCATGTGTGTGTGTGTGTGTGTGTGTGTGTGTGTGTATTTTCTTGCAGAAAATAAAAATCTATATTGACAAGTCACATTCTGCATTGTTATTTTGCCTGAATTTCTTCAGAAATATATTCTAGTCACTATATTCCCTGTTTAAAAACAGAAAAGTTTCTAATGTTGCATTCTTCAGTGAAAAAAAAAAAACTTGTTTTCTCTCTTTTAATGGATCTGAAAAGTTAATGACATATTGAGGTCACTAGGAAAATGAACGTCAAGATTGACATGAGTCAAGATTTACCTAACAACCCTTCCTTCACCTGCATTTAATGAGTGGTTGCATGGTATAGAAGAAAGACATTAGCTTTAGTATCCAAGATCCTGAGATCTAATTAGAAGCTTGCAAATTCATCTGGGCAACAATGGACCATTATTTCATGTCTCTGGGTCTCACTTTCTTCTTTCATTAAATATAATAGTCCCTCTTTTATAGAATTTTCTTGAGAAATACATAAGTGAAAAAGCAAATAGTAGGCAATGAAAATATTTAAGTTGAATTGGAAATGTATTCATAGTAAATCTGTAAATCAGTTAGGTAAATAAGAATTTCACTCACCTATATCATCGCTCTATAGATGGGATCATGGAGTTCTGGGTTCAGAACCATGAATTGAAAGAAAAACTCTTGGGAAGCATAACTGAGATAACTGAGGCAGTGTAAGATTTGCCAGGACACTGCAGACAATAAACCACCCCTAACATGAGACCACAGAGGTGTTTCCATATCCACAAGTGGTCCAGATCTCTGTTTTATATCTCTTTTCAAAGAAGGCAAAGTGTTTTTCTCTATCTAGTTCTCACAAAAGAAGTGGGCAGAAATGTTAGCCATGTGACTTTAATGAATATCATATGAACTAGTTTCCTTACACACTGCATTGGAAATGTCACCAAATCAAAGGTTGCACTTAGAAAGGGCATAAAACTGAACAAGATACGGGACAGTTGTTGCCTGGCACACAAGAGAGGACATCACCTTTGCAGCCAGAAAATAGAACAAGGACGCAGTAAGTTTGGTTCCTACACACACAGCCATTACTCAGAATATGTTGGTGCACCTGCTTTACCTTGAAAATTGGTTCCTCTAGTGGCCCAAATTAAAAAAGAATAATGAGAAATATATTTTTAAAGTACTATATGAAAATGATAGTAGATAGAAGATGTACAATGCAGAGCCAACACACCTACAATCAGAGTCTCTAAAGAAGAGAAGCTTTGTAGTAGGACAGAGCAAATATTTTCAGGCACAATTATGAAAGAACTTTTCTGAAATTAAAGAAAGACTTGAATCTATATGCTGAAAGTAAACAATATGCACTAAAGAAATCTGGTTTATGATAGTTAAAACAAGACATATTTTCCTTAGAATTAAATTTCTCTTCCTAAGAAGATGGCATCATCAATTCAATAAATATGAACATGGGCAAATTTGAGATGGTGAGGAACAGGAAGGCCTGGCACGCTGCAGTTCATGGGGTCACAAAGAGTGGGACATGACTTGGCAACTGAACAAATAAAGAAGAAATTAAAATTTTCTCTTAGGGAGAACAAAGATGAAAAACATTATGGGGACACATTATAGTAAATTAATTATTTGGATTATATTAGCATTCCCTTTTTCTATGCCTTACCCCTTTATCATTTCTAATTTTTAGTATTTATATCTTTTTCCTTCCTTTTTAATTGAAGTATAGATTTATAACATTACATTAAATTCAGGTATACATAATAACTCAATATACTTACAGATTATACTCTAAAATTATTACAAAATAATGACTATATTTTCCTATACTGTACAATATATCCTTGTTGCTTATATGTTTTTACATAGTAGTTTGTATCTCTTTCTCTTGATTAATTTAACAATATTTTAGATATTTTTATAATAAAAAAAAAGAGCTTTGGGGGAAAAAAATGGGTTCTTCTCTCAAACAAAACCAAATAAACCTAAACAAATACACAGAGGGAAGGCCCAGCATATCTTGCAGGTACTTGCTTTCCCATTGTTAGGCAGTTAGAAATTCAACTCATGCTTAAAATGCACACTTAGTCATCTGCACTTAACACATTTTCTGTGGCCCTAAAGTGCTGTTGATAAACAGTTAAAAACTCTCACAGATAATAGTTCCAGAATGCCCTTCTGTTGAAAAGCCTGTTACCCATGGAACTCTTCCAAGCAAAACAAACAGTAGGAACTTCAGGACAACCTCTGTGGAGCTCTTACCTTGCATTCACATGATTCAGCTCTCATCTAATTGCCATTTGGCTGCCAACGATTTTCCATGTCTCTACGTGGTGTTGCAGCAAATACAGTCTACTGTGACTAGGAATCGTGATTGGACTATAATCACCTGTGCCTTTCTACCCTCACCCGAGGTTGAGGGTGGTACAGTGGGATGCCAGAATCGTTTTTGTATCATTGATGCCTAAAACAGGATTTGGCGTCTAGTGGGTCCTCAGTAAATATTTGTTGACTATTTTAAGAATGCCATCATTGTCATATTTTCTTTCCTACCAACCTATGCCTTTGTTTATAATAAAGATCTTGTCTCCATGTCTTCATTCTGTCTAATAATATTGGGTGGCCAGAAAGCTTTTTTGAGTTTTCCATATGATATGGCAGAAAAACCCAAAGGAACTTTTTGGTCAACTCAATACCTAGATTCTTGAGTGCCTGACAGCAAATGGTAACCCTCTGAATTAAATAAAATCTTTAAGCTATGTACCACACATTCACTCATTCGCTTTCACCAAGTCCTCCAACTACTTTCTCAATTCCAACAAATATTTTATCATCTATTGCCTGAGAATACTGTGCAATATTTTATACAAGTTGGAAAATTGCACAATCATTGCCATTTATAACCAGCACTCTCCAGTAAAAAGATAATGACAGTCATGAGTGAAAGCAAATGTGTACTTTCAGTTTTTCTAGTAGATATATTAAAAAAAGGGAAAAGGAAAAGGTAAAATTAAGTCAATTGTAAACTTTAGCTACATATATGAAAATTACCATTTCAACACATTCAATGTAAAACTTATTAATGTTAAATTTTACTTTGTTTTCTTATTAAGTCTTCAGAATCTGGAGTGTATTTTTAGGCTTACAGTATGTTGAGTTTGGAAGTGGCAGTGACAATGTGTGGCTAGTGGTTACCATATTGAGCAGCACAGACCCATAAAATCAGCTTCTCATAAAAGAAAGAGAGGACTGTGATACAAAATAAAGTAGAATGAATGAGATATTAAGTTACAACAACAAAACATGGGGGCAAAGAGAAGACCCAATTCTAAGAGCAGGGAAGGAAGTAGACTCCTCTGGACCTACTCTAACTCTTTTCTCTGTACTAAACACGGCATCCTCTCATCTTACTTGCCACTTCTTCCTTCATCCTGTGTGATACATCCATGACTGTGTGCATCCACATATCTGTGCAAGAAGTTCAGGGTTTCTTAGGACTATACATAAATGGATGACACATTCATGTGAGCGTAGGCTATGTGTAATTGAATATGACTCTCCAGTTTATATAAATTGTGATTTAGAATATATGGGAGAGGCAAATGCAACATAAAAAGAAGGGGTGAACAAAAAATGAAAGACAGGGCTGTGATTGGTAGACCTTCTAACGGTGTATTCCTTTCCTAGTGGATTACCAAAGTTAAGAGCAAGCAATTAGTAAGATGAAGAGAAACCTAGTTAAAAGGTAAGCCAACTAATTCTGTTTGTCTCCTTCACGGGAAAAAGAATTAGCAGAAATTAATGAGAGTGTTTTCATAGATCTGTTTTACAAATATCTCCTAGTTCTTGACTATCGGGACTAGGTATGAATTTAAAATGTGGAATTGGAACTCTTGTATTCCCTATACTTGATAGAGGTATTCCTAATTTAATAGGTTCTATCTGATACAGACGAGCATGAGGAGATGGGGAAAAAAAAAACCACAGAGTGTCAATTTATGAACCTAGTGTAAAATAAATGATAAAAGATTTGGGGGGAATGCATCAAAACAACACTAAACACATACATAAAGCATTTCCATGGGATGAATTCCCTCATAAAGCAGTTGAGATGAGAGCTGTGTTTTATAGGCTGGGGATTTTGTTTGATTGAAAAGAAAGGAAAGTGACTGAGAAGGGAAAACTTAAAAATGAAACATGATAATATCCTAAACAGACTGAAGAGAGTAGAATGGGAAATAAGCAGCTATATACAAAATTAATTGACATCAAGCAAATAAGTGACAGTGAGAAAGAAAGGAAATTAAAGAAGCCTGGACTCGAGTTTTCACAGACTCATCCTATGCCCACTGGCTACCAGTTAGCTATCTGGTCTCTCTCAGACTAAGTATCCTCATCTGAAACATGGGGCTCATAACACGTTGTCATATAATGTGTTTAGCACAAAGCCGAGTATTTATGTGGCGCATTTCAGTTGCATTTGTTAGAAAGTCTGAGATAACAAGGTTTGGAATTTGATAACAAGGGCAGTCGGTTAGTGTTGGGAAGTAGAAAGTCTGGGGTAACAAAGTTTAGAATTTGATAACAAGGGCAATTGATTACTGTTGGGAAGTATGGTGAGTTATCTTTAATGGAAAAAAGATTTTATTTTTATTACCATTTAACAAAAGAAGCTATAAATGAAGGCATTCAGTGTACAATGTGGTGACCATCTAAGCGAAAGGCTGATAGAACCCAGGCCAGAGTTGTGCCTGAGTGAAGAAATTGTGGGGAAGGCAAAGTCATATTTTTCATAATCTGAGATTTTATAATGAATGAGGTCTGAAAAGAACAAAGAGAAAAGTCTCCCTCTAGTTCACCATGAAGCACTCAGATCACTTTGGGAAGATTTCTTAATATCTCCAAACTTCACTTCCCTCCTGTTTAGAATATAAGTCAGTGTTCGTCACCATGTCTGACTCTCTTGAGATGCCATCGACTGTAGCCCACCAGGCTCCTCTGTCCATGGAATTCTCCAGGCAAGAGTACTGGAGAGGACTGCCATTTCCTTCTCAAGGGGACTTCCTGATCCAGGGGTTGAACCCGGGTGTCCTGCATTGCAAGCAGATTCTCTACTGTCGGAGCCACCAGGGAAGCCCCAAAACCAAAAGCAGCTGTGTGCTGAGAATGAGCCTTGTGAGATTGGTGTGTACTGCTGAGGCACACAGCCTGCTGATGGATGATACCTCGCCACAGGCCACTTGGCTGCCCCCAGCATGGGGCAGGATAGCTCCTTGGAGGGCTTAACCATGAGCAGCAGGGAATGTCTACATGCGTGCACATGTGGCACTCTTTGCCCGAGGTCTGGGGACTTTCCCCTAGGCACAAACAAGGAGCTAGTCCTCCATGTGTAGCCTAGGACACAGACCTCTGGCACGAACTTTCTTTAGAGTGGGGATAATATGTGAACATGAGCTGCACAGGAACATTAGGAGGACTAAGTGAGTTATTATTTGTCAAGCACTGACACTGACTGGCACATGCTTGGTGCTATGTAAGTACACCTTAGGTGAAGCTGAAAACCACAGAGGCAATGTTTTGAAAGCTCTGGTGTGTGCGCTCAGTCGGCTCAGTCGTGTCCCACTCTCTGTGGGCCCCAAGGACTGTAGCCTGCCAGGTTCCTCTGTCCATGGAAATTTCCAGGCAAGACTACTGGAGTGGGTTGCCATTCCCTTCTCCAGGGGATGAGCCCACATATCTTTTGTGTCTCCTGCTTTAGAGGGTAGATTCTTTACCACTAGCTCCACCAGGGAAGCCTGAAAGCTCTAAGCATTCACTTTTCCTCTTCCCATATGTCATATTTCTCAATCTAAAAAGCAACACTGGGAGGCATTTCTACTCCCCCTTTAGGGATGAAGAGAGAGTTCTGGAGGTCTGGTTAAAGTCACACAGGAAGAGTTTGAGCCAGGAGCCAAAACCAAGCCGTCCACTTGCAGCTGGGCTCTTTCCACTACCACCAGTGCCCACGATGCGATGAGCCAGAAAACCTGGGAACAGTGATGTGATAAAGGTACTGAGATGGTGAGAAGGACTAGTGGCCCACCATTTGTCATTAGGATTCTTGTTACTTAGATTTTTTAGAATCTAGGTATCAGTGAGGTGTTAGAAATGTGAAAATATATTAAGATCAACCAAATGAGACCAACCAAAGGTTATTTATTCAGAGCTTGCTATAACAAGAGAGTCAGCCAGCAACACCTCTGTTTTTTAGAGAACCTCAAAGGCAGACAGAGGAATGGAAAAGTTTTATTATGAGAAAGAGATGGCTTCCAGATTTGCCCTTATTGGAGGCTGCTGGCAGGGGAAAGCATAGATGAACTAATTCAAAGCAAGGCATCCTGTGTGACTGGTTAGGGATACATAGTTGACTTTCTCTGGTTGGTCCTAATCAGAAGAGTGGACAAAAATTAGGGAAGTTCTTAGTTATGAATCAAGTCCTGGCTCTACGGGGTCGAATGTTACAGGAGTTATTACTGCTAGAGATAGTGTGTTTGTTTTCGATAGAAAGGTCACCTTCCTGGGCTGGTCACTATAGATATTGGATTGGTTTCTTGGGTTGGTTGCTGTAGACTGTGCATCACAGTCCAGTTTTTACAGATAGCCTGGTCATTGTATACATATTCAGCCTTTCAAAAGTCATCAAGTTGAAACCCCAATGTGAACATGATTAAATGTGACCATCATGGAGTATAAAGGAGAACTCCAAAATACAAGATGGCCAGTTTCATCTGAGACAGCTGGCCAGTGTTTTGAGGCTTTAGTCATTAATGCTCACAAAAGTGTGTGTACTACTAATTCCTATTACTTGGTTCAAGGCCTGTGTTCTGAAGGATAATAAAACCCTCAGAGAGCACATAAAACTCTCTGATGGCCTATCCCTCAGCAGATAGACCTTGTATTAAAAGGAAGAAATAAATGTAACCTCTGAATTTACACAGAGTCACCCTGGTGTCAGCCTACTCCCGCTATTTCTACATCTCACAGACAAACTTATGCTCAGACCAGTCACATATTTCATAGCAAATCACCACCTCCATGAGGCTGGGCTAAATATAAATCTGGATACAACCGTAGGACAAAATCTTTTCATCTATTTCTTATTTGAGGAAAAAAATCTCAGAAAAACAATTACTGTAACCTGTACCAGTCACCAAAAGGCACCTTAGACAAGTGCATAGGATTTGAATAAAATTTCAACTGATGAATCAGTATTTGATTTCTTTCCTAGCAGATATTCTGCTCCCTCCCTCTCCTTTACCCCCAAACTTTAGTCACAGAAAATTCACTTGCTTTTTTAAGAGCATGTACTATCTCTCCTTCTAATAGCTCAAAGATGAAGAAGCAACATCAGAGAAAGACAGATAAATGGCTCTTTGAGTTTGTTCTTCTTGATACTGTTGAAGAGAGAGGCAGTTTTCTCAAAGCTTTTATCTGCTTACTTGGATGTAGTGGAGAAAGGGAACAAGAAAAGTCAGAGAATAGGTGAACAGGCTCGACACTCACCAAGGGTGTGTTATCTCCCGATTGTCCTGTAGGAACACTGTACTCACTTTCTCTGATCTGGCCTACTGCATTGGAAGACAGTTCTTACTCAGCAGAAAAGATCATTTTCCTCAATGTGCTCCTAACTTATTTTAACCTCAAACATTTCAGTTACCACTCTATCTGCCCAGCAAATGAGGATTCCAAAATAAACTTGTCTAATGCTACTTCCAAAGCAAATGACTATATACTCAACAGCATGACTTCCTATTATAATATTCAGATACACAAACCCATATGTGTAAACAATACCTCCACCAAGCCCTTGAAACACATGTGTAATTATTATAAAATGTTGTGAAGTCATTCAAGTTGGGTCAAAGTGGGAGGACAAGTCAGACGTCAAGCAAATGAGAATCTCACCAATTTACTACCACCCTATCATTACCACAATGAGAGAAATGGAAGGCTCAACCATTCAACCGATAAAAACCATATGGAGAAACTTTGTCACAAAGGGAAATCCTGTCAGCCTCTCCCCCTTGGCCAGAAAGAGTTTAACTGGTCTTAGGTACAATCAACAAATACAACATAAATTTAGTAACGCTGCTGAGGAAAAAAAACAATAATGCCAGATAATGGATAGAAATCAACATGTGAAATACTGTATTTCATTCTATGCCTGTGGCAGATGGCCAGCTCTCTACCAGAGAGGCCTGTTGTCTTTCCATGGTATTGAGTTGCTTCTGGAAAGCATTTACCCAATCAGTGCTCTTTGTATTTAGATGAGGCCACATGACTGGTCCTCACCAATGGCGTGTAAGCCAAAGTGAGTCACTTCCAGGCTGAAGCGGTTAAATAGCAAGTGTGGCTTCCTTCCCCACCACTCTTTCCTCATCTTCTGGCTGAAACTATAGGACTCTAAGGTCTGCAGGGGGAGGGCAAAGCCAGGGGAGAGAATAAGCCCGAGTCACTGAATCACCGTGTGGAAAGCCATCCAACGCATTTTATATGGACTTTGTGTGAGCAAGAAACATATTCCTATTGTATTAACCACTGAGATTTCAGGCTGTTTTGTTTTCTTTTTTTTTTTTTTAATTACAACTGCTCCTGTTATTTTTTATGTTATTTTTGCCAACCATCTCAAAATGTAATTGACACATAACATTGCATAATGCCTTCCATGGTGGTTCAGATGGTAAAGAATCAGCCTGCAATGCAGGATACCTGGGTTTGAGCCCTGGGTGGGGAAAATATCCAGCTTAAGTGTACAGTGTGATGATTTAATACATGTGTGTATTGTGAACACGTTCACTGCAATGAGGTTAATTAATACATCCTTCACTGTACATAATTACATTTTGTTGTTGTTGTTGCTACAGTGAGAACTTTTAAGACTACTCTCACAGCAACATTCAACTATATAATACAGTATTGTTAACTGTATTCCTCATGCTGTACATTAGATCCAGCACTTACTCATCTTACTGAAAAGCCAGATTCTGATAGAATCTCATGTTTCTTTGTTGCAATTGTACTACTGGTCCTTTCTCTTCCTAATTTAAGCCCCAGATAGACTCCCTCATCTTGCATTTACAAAACAGAAAGAGGTTCAAACACACAGAAACAAACTTTTGTTTACCAAAGAGGAAAGAGGGGAGGCAGAAATTAGGAATCTGGGATTAACAGACACACACTAGTAAACATAAAATAGATAACAAGATCCTACTCTATAGCCCAGGGAACTGTATTCAATGTCTGGTAATAAGCCATAATGAGAAATAATATATATACATATGAATCACTTTGCTATAAACCAGAAACTAACATAACACCTCAAATCAATACTGAATACTTCAATTTAAAAAAATAAGGATGATATAACCAGGCTTCAGCAATACGTGAACTGTGAACCTCCATATGTTCAAGCTGGTTTTAGAAAAGGCAGAGGAACCAGAGATCAAATTGCCAACATCCGCTGGATCATGGAAAAAGCAAGAGAGTTCCAGAAAAACATCTATTTCTGCTTTCTTTGACTATGCCAAAGCCTTTGACTGTGTGGATCACAATAAACTGTGGAAAATTCTGAAAGAGATGGGAATACCAGACCATCTGACCTGCCTCTTGAGAAAACTATATGCAGGTCAGGAAGCAACAGTTAGAACTGGACATGGAACAACAGACTGGTTCCAAATAGGAAAAGGAGTACATCAAGGCTATATATTGTCACCCTGCTTGTTTAACTTATATGCAGAGTACATCATGAGAAACACTGGGCTGGAGGAAGCACCAGCTTGAATCAAGATTGCCAGGAGAAATATCAATAACCTCAGATATGCAGATGACACCACCCTTATGGCAGAAAGTATGCGATACCCTTATGGGAAGCATCTTTTGTTCTGTGCAAGGAAATTTAAGATGTACTATTCTATAACTCTTTCCATCTAATAAGCTTACTTAGAGTTTTACTTACATAGATGCTCAGACTACTGAAAAATGTGTAACTAAATTTGACATTAGTCTACTAACAATATCAATTTGTTTTGAAATTTTAAATACATAAAAAGACTTCCAGTTACACCTCTCAAAGTGATCTCAAAGAGTCTTCAAAACGATAACACAAAAATCATGTAGTAAAAGAAAATCAATTGCTTTAGCATTGCAATGTCTTTGGTTGTATGTTTTACAGATAAATATGTGTGTATGCATTCAGTCTTGAAACATATATATAGAAATGCCTAACTGCAATGCTTTTAGCAGTAAATCATGACCGAATTATTGCTATAAATTCATTACCAAAGCTTTTCCCTTTCTCACACCAAGCTAAAATATAAACCTTGCACCATTACAAATTCTAACCGCAGCCAAATACATCCAATTATAATCAGCTGCAGTAAACTCTCACTTTGCATTAGGCATAATTAACCATGTGATAAATAATCAGTATGATAACATTTAATGTGCTGTGATAGCATTTCTGAACTACTCATGAGAATTCTAGAAGACAGAATATACTGCAATTCCAATCATCAATGTTTTTAACCATTTCATGTTTAAAATTTCATGCCTGTGCCTTGTTAGAGAAATTTTAGTACACTCACCCAGAAATTAAAAATTGGATACACTCAAGCACATCCTCATGTATGTATTACAAAAATGTCCTCTGCTTTCATCAAAATATTGTCAACTTTAATATTTAACTGAAGCATTTGCATTTTAAGAAAAATCTCACATGCTGTTCATTTCAACCACCATATCATCACTGGAGAAGGAAGTGGAGGAGAAAGAGGAAGATTTCTGCTCTGTCCTTATAAGAATGGAAATACAATTCAATTCACTGAAGAATATTTTTATTCTAGCACATAACATTTTTATTATCACCACTAACACTGTCCTTTTTATGTCTACAATAGCAGGGTCAATTAGAAATAATATCAAATAGTATTTCTGAATTGCATGCTCTTTGTTGAGTTTTAGGCTAATTTCTCTCATGTCATTCAATGACAAAATGATAATACCTATTACAATTCTGTGTTTTTATTTCACTAGAAACCCTATGACAATAAACACTTTGGAATGGTTAAAATTAATTGTCTGCACTGTAAATCTTTTTTGGCACTGTAATAGTACTTTAAAACATGGATCCTAAACTATGACTTAGATTTTTTTTTCCCTTTGGGCAGAAACTATCATAATAATATTTGCTCTAGTGAGCTTTGGCCAACATATTCACTGCAAACATGGTTATAGGTTACATTTAATTATTTATCTCTTGTTTCCCTCTTTGGCCCACAGAAATTTTGGCTGGTAATCTCTCTGGCTCAGCTTCATATTTCCATCTTTAGAGGTTACTTTTAAGTAACTCTTAATTAATCAGAGTTACTAAGTGAATTCCCTCTCACATTATCTATATAACCACTTTGTGTTCAATAACTTAAAACTGATTTTTAAAGGATACTCTCAGGCTTGTTTCTACTTCAGATTTGAAAAGAAATTTTCAAGGTAATTAGGAGACCCTCTTTGCCTGTCTTTTATATATACCAACAACTATATATAAAAAGGATAACTAATAAGAACTTACTGTACAGAACAGGGAAGTCTACTCAATACTCTCTAATGACCTATATGGGAAAAAAATCTAAAAGAAAGTGGATCATGTTTATGTATAACTGGTTCACTTTGCTGCACAGCAGAAACTAACACAACATTGTAAATCAATTCTACTCCAATAAAAGTTTTTTTTCAAAAAAGGATTTTTAACTGTTAACCAAATAATTCAAATTGCTGTTCTTCATAAGAGAAATCTAAGTTACCAGAGCTTGGCTAATATGAAATTCTTCTAGAAAAGCTGGCAGAGTTAGATTAATCCATTCACATCCCTTACCATTATGAACAAATGCAGACTGAATGTTGGATGGATAAATATGAAGTAACAGAGCGACATCAATAAGCTTCTCATGAAGTTGAGCCTGTCACCTTGCTCTTATCACACATGTTCTGAGTCACCCACGTGTTCACAAAGAAAAAGCAGGTGTCCCTGAGAAATCTCTTTCTCCTCTGGATACAACGAGGGTGACTATGGATTGTGTCAAAGCATCCTACATTTGTCCTACTCCATTTGTTACTGTTTATCAATGATGATTTTGGTATAAAAATTATTAGATCCCTAGAACCTATTCATCTTATTTCTATATTCTATATCCTTTGACTAATATCTACATATTTCCTATATATGCCAGACCCTGGTAACCACCTTTCTATTTTCTGCTACTTTGAGTTCAGTGTAAAAATATCATGTTTAAAAAACTTAAATATATATGGTTTTTATTTGTTGACAGGGAGGCATGGCACGCTGCAATTCATGGGGTCGCAAAGAGTCAGACACCGACTGAACTGAACTGAAAGCTTGAAACCAATAAAACCTTTAGAGGAAGAGAAAGAGAGGGATAAATATCACTCTAGGAATGCAATGATTACAGCTTAAAAAGTTCAAGAAAATATATAGGTGTAAGATAAGGTAGAGTTTTCTCTTGTGTTGTTGGAAGAGGGTGTTTGCTATGACCAGTGCATTTTCTTGGCAAAATTCCATTAGTCTTTGCCCTGCTTCATTCCATATTCCAAGGCCAAATTTGCCTGTTACTCCAGGTGTTTCTTGACTTCCTACTTTTGCATTCCAGTCCCCTATAATGAAAAGGACATCTTTTTTGGTGTTAGGTCTAAAAAGTATTGTAGGTCTTCATAGAACCATTCAGCTTCAGCTTCTTCAGTGTTACTGGTTGGGGCATAGACTTGGATTACTGTGATATTGAATGGTTTGCCTTGGAAATGAACAGAGATCATTCTGTTGTTTTTGAGATTGCATCCAAGTACTGCATTTCGGACTCTTTTGTTGACCATGATGGCTATTCCATTTCTTCTGAGGGATTCCTGCCCACAGTAGTAGATATAATGGTCATCTGAGTTAAATTCACCCATTCCAGTCCATTTTAGTTCGCTGATTCCTAGAATGTCAGTGTTCACTCTTGCCATCTCCTGTTTGACCACTTCCAATTTGCCTTGATTCATGGACCTGACATTCCAGGTTCCTATGCAATATTGTTCTTTACAGCAATGGAGCTTGCTTCTATCACCAGTCACATCCACAACTGGGTATTGTTTTTGCTTTCGCTCCATCCCTTCATTCTTCCTGGAGTTATTTTTCTACTGATCTCCAGTTTGGCTATTCCATTTCTTCTAAGGGATTCCTGCCCACAGTAGTAGATATAATGGTCATCTGAGTTAAATTCACCCATTCCCGTCCACTTTAGTTCGCTGATTCCTAGAATGTCAACGTTTACTTTTGCCATCTCTTGTTTGACCACTTCCAATTTGCCTTGATTCATGGACCTAACATTCTAGGTTCCTACGCAATACTGCTCTTTACAGCATCGGACCTTGCTTCTATCACCAGTGACATCCACAGCTGGGTATTGTTTTTGCTTTGGCTCCATCCTTTCATTCTTTCTGGAGTTATTTCTCCACTGATCTCCAGTAGCGTGTTGGGCACCTACTGGCCTGGGGAGTTCCTCTTTCAATATCCTATCATTTTGCCTTTTAATACTGTTCATGGGGCTCTCAAGGCAAGAATACTGAAGCGGTTTGCCATTCCCTTCCCCAGTGGATCACATTCTGTCAGTCCTCTCAACTATGACCCACCCGTCTTGGGTTGCCCCACTTTCGTGGTTTACTTTCATTGCGTTAGACAAGGCTGTGGTCCTAGTGTGATTAGAGCACAGGCAGCTGCGACCCACCCACTAAGCGTGGGCGGCTGCGACCGGCGCACTAAACGCGGCTGAGAGGAGCTACCCCACATCTGAGGTCAGGGGCAGAAGCTGGGAGGACCCCCATGCCCGAAGGGTGGCGGCCAAGAGGAGTTACCCCAAGTCCTAGGTCAGGGGCAGTGGCCGAGAGTGCCAGGCTGCCACCACACAGGAACGGCCGAGAGGAGCTACCCCGCGTCTGAGGCCAGGGGCGGTGGCAGAAAGGATCTACCCGGCGTCAGAGGTCAGGGGCGGCTGGGAGGAGCAACCCCACATCCAAGGAGCGGTGGCTGTGTGGGCACCCAAGGGCCTAGAGGATCCATCCCACGTTGAAGGTCATGAAGGGCTGCGGTGAGGAGATACCCCTAGTCCAAGGTAAGGAGCAGTGGCTGTGCTTTGCTGGAGCAGCCATGAAGAGATACCCCATGCTCAAGGTAAGGAAACCCAAGTAAGATGGTAGGTGTTGCAAGAGGGCATCAGAGGGCAGACACACTGAAACCATACCCACATTATAGATAATTACATATAATTTCATATATATGATTACATATAATTATATACAGAGATTATAGTAAAACTAAGAACTTAAAATTTATATCCAGAATAAAAAGTTCTTTAAAATAAACAAAGTCTACCAAATATAATAATGAGCAAAAGGTTTTAAAAGGCACTTTACAAATGAGGCTATCTAAACAGACAGTAATCAAATGAAACTCAACGTCATTAGTCATCAGGAATTGCAAATTAAGACCACAGCACAACACCACTACACACCTACTAGAATGGCTAAAATGAAAAATACATAGTGTTGGCAACAGTAACCAGAATTTTCTTACACTGCTGATGAGAGATTCAGTTCAGTTCAGTCGCTCAGTCGTGTCTGACTCTTTGCGATCCCATGAATCGCAGTACGCCAGGCCTCTCTGTCCATCACCAACTCCCGGAGTTCACTCAGACTCACGTCCATCGAGTCCGTGATGCCATCCAGCCATCTCATCCTCTGTCGTCCCCTTCTCCTCCTGCCCCCAATCCCTTCCAGCATGAGGGTCTTTTCCAATGAGTCAACTCTTCGCATGAGGTGGCCAAAGTATTGGAGTTTCAGCTTTAACATCATTCCTTCCAAAGAAATCCTAGGGCTGATCTCCTTCAGAATGGACTGATTGGATTTCCTTGCAGTCCAAGGGACTCTCAAGACTCTTCTCCAACACCACAGTTCAAAAGCATTAATTCTTCGGTGCTCAGCCTTCTTCACAGTCCAACTCTCACATCCATACATGACCACAGGAAAAACCATAGCCTTGACTAGACGGACCTTAGTCGGCAAAGTAATGTCTCTGCTTTTGAATATGCTGTCTAGGTTGGTCATAACTTTTCTTCCAGGGAGTATTACCTTTGTATTATTCCTCTGGAAAACATCTGATGGTATCTCTTAAAACTGAACATATGCATTCCATATTGCTCGCAATTCTATTTCTAACTATACTTCTCCATACTTATAGACACACATATATATTCTAGGAAAACATTAGCTGTTAGTCCCTTAGTTGTGTCTGACTCTTTGCAACCCCACAGACTGTAGCCCACTGGGCTTCTCTGTTCTTGGAATTCTCCAGGCAAGAATGCTGGAGTGGGTAGCCATTCGCTTCACCAGGGGATCATCCCAACCCAGGGACTGAACTTGAGTCTCCTGCATTGTGCAAAGATTCTTTACCATCTGACCCACCAGGGAAGCTCATATTCTTGGGAAGACATGTGCAGAAATGTTCAAAACACTAGAAAAAAGGCCCCCAATAGGGAACTAACAAGTTTCAATCAACAGTATAATGGATTAAAGCACTATAATATGTTTCTATAGAGGTTACTTTTTGGGAGGATAAAACCTCACAGGAGACATCAGGCCATCCTCAGTCTTCACTATCCCCAGGCCCAGCTCCTCACTTGACCAGTGGACTACCTACATATCCCTCAAAGCCATCCCTTCCTTTGCCCTGGATTAGGAGCCCAGCATTTCTCATTCATAATCCTGCAGAAGTCCCTCCTTAGTCTCCATGCCTCTGGACTCTTTTCCTTTAGTACATTCTCCATATGGACTACTACAAGTTATTGTTCAAAATATAACACTGACTTAGCTGTCTCCTGTTTAAAACCCTTTAAGGGTTCCCAATGCCAGATAATGTTTGACACCCACATAGAACCCTTCCTAAATGACCTACACCCTTCAGACTTCTTTAGCCTCAGCACCCAATGCTGCCCCTCATCTCATCTTTTCCATACAAGCATGCTCGGAGTCATGTATGTGTCTACCTCTATCACATCTTCAGACCCTTGCCTAGGGCTTTATAAAGCATGGAAGAACACCAACCCCTGCACCCTTGCCACCCACACATACTCTGTTACACACACAATGTTTATTCCCATATTAGGACTCAACTCACTTATCATCCCACCAAGAAGCCTTCCCAGACCCACTCCATCTCCCTCTCCAAACCTTGGTTGGATGCTTTCTCTATTTCTCAGAATCCATTGTGATTATTGGCAAGTAAGAAGAGGTGGCAAGAATACACAAAAGAACTGTACAAAAAAGATCTTCACGACCCAGATAATCATGATGATGTGATGACTAATCTAGAGCCAGACATCTTGGAATGTGAAGTGGGCCTTGGAGGGCATCACTACAAACAAAGCTAGTGGAGGTGATGGAATTCCAGTTGAGCTGTTTCAAATCCTGAAAGATGATGCTGTGAAAGTGCTGCACTCAATTTGCCAGTAAATTTGGAAAACTCAGTAGTGGCCACAGGACTGAAAAAGGTTAGTTTTCATTCCAATCCCAAAGAAAGGCAATGCCAAAGAATGCTCAAACTACTGCACAATTGCACTCATCTCACATGCTAGTAAAGTAATGCTCAAAATTCTCCAAGCCAGGCTTCAGCAATATGTGAACCGTGAACTTCCTGATGTTCAAGCTGGTTTTAGAAAAGGCAGAGGAACCAGAGATCAAATTGCCAACATCCACTGGATCATGGAAAAAGCAAGAGAGTTCCAGAAAAACATCTATTTCTGCTTTATTGACTATGCCAAAGCCTTTGACTGTGTGGATCACAATAAACTGTGGAAAATTCTGAAAGAGATGGGAATACCAGACCACCTGACCTGCCTCTTGAGAAATCTGTATGCAGGTCAGAAAGCAACAATTAGAACTGGACATGGAACAACAGACTGGTTCCAAATAGGAAACGGAGTACATCAAGGCTGTATATTGTCACTGTGCTTATTTAACTTATATGCAGAGTACATCATGAGAAACGCTGGACTGGAAGAAACACAAGCTAGAATCAAGGTTGCCAGGAGAAATATCATTAACCTCAGAATATGCAGATGACACCACTGTTATGGCAGAAAGTGAAGAGGAACTAAAGAGCCTCTTGACGAAAGTGAAAGAGAAGAGTGAAAAAGTTGGCTTAAAGCTCAACATTCAGAAGACGAAGATCATGGCATCTGGTCCCATCACTTCATGGGAAATAGGGAAACAGTGGAAACAGTGGCTACTTTATATTTTGGGGCTCCAACATCACTGCATATGGTGACTGCAGCCATGAAATTAAAAGATGCTTACTCCTTTGAAGGAAAGTTACAACCAACTTAGACAGCATATTAAAAAGAAGAGACTTACTTTGCCAGCAAAGGTCTGTCTAGTCAAGGCTATGGTTTTTCCAGTAGTCATGTATGGATGTGAGAGTTGGACTGTGAAGAAAACTGAGCACCAGAGAACTGATGCTTTTGAACTGTGGAGTTGGAGAAGACTCTCGAGAGTCCCTTGGACTGCAAGGAGATACAACCAGTCCATCCTAAAGGAGATCAGTCCTGGGTGTTCTTTGGAAGGATTGATGCTAAAGCTGAAACTCCAATACTTTGGCCACCTTATGGGAAGAGTTAACTCATTGGAAAAGACTCTGATGCTGGGAGGGATAAGAGGCAGGAGGAGAAGGGGACAACAGAGGATGAGATGGCTGGATGGCATCACCGACTTGATGGACATGGGTTTGGGTTCACTCTGGGAGTTGGTGATGGACAGAGAGGCCTGGCGTGCTGCAGTTCATGGGTTCACAAAGAGTTGGACACGAATGAGTGACTGAACTGAACTGAATACGTATATTTTTTAAAAATGTCTGTTTTATAGACAAAAATTCTCCTTCTTGTGGGTTATTTCAAGTACAGAGGTATCAAAAAAGCAGAATTTTTCCCCATATTTAAGCCAGATTGTTCAGGCCAGCCTTACCAGGAAGAAAGCTGATAAAAATTTTAGTTAGAATTTTAAAGGGAAAAGCTATGTAATTAATATTTATAGTTTCTCAACATTCATACATGTAAAACATCCACCAACAAAAAATTAAAAGGTCTTTATTTAACCTGAAACTCTAACCAAAAATATATAAGCATGCTGCTGCTGCTAAGTCACTTCAGTTGTGTCCAATTCTGTGTGACCCCATAGAGGGCAGCCCACCAGGCTCCCCTGTCCCTGGGATTCTCCAAGCAAGAACACTGGAGTGGGTTGCTATTTCCTTCTCCAGTGCATGAAAGGGAAAAGTGAAAGTGAAGTCGCTCAGTCATGTCTGACTCTTCACGACCTCATGGACTGCAGCCTAAAAGGCTCCTCCATCCATGGGACTTTCCAGGCAAGAGTACTCTAGGGGGTGCCATTGCCTTCTCTGATATAAGCATGGTAAGTTCTAATTAATTAATTAATTAATGTTGCAATGAGAAATCAGTGTTAATTGGTTTCACTAGATGGGGAAAACTTAATGAAGATTACTTCAGTACCTTCTGAATTTATTTATAAACATCTGATTTAGGGTTCCTGCCACTGCACTCTGGCTTTTTCTTGAAAATTGCACAAATATACTATCATTCTTACCACAGTACTACATAGCTGTGTTTCTTAGAAAATATCACAATTTTTAGTTGTCAATGTTTATTAAGAAAACTCAGAAAAGCAATGTATTGTTGATTATTTGAAGAGCAACAGTTAGTGCTTACAAAGACAAATGAGGGGAAAATGCCCAAAAGGATGAGATAATAGCACAGCCTCTGAGGTAATATTTGGGAATCAGTCTAGCAATGGCAACCCACTCCAGTACTCTTGCCTGGAAAATCCCATGGACGAAGGACTCTGGTAGGCTGCAGTCCACGGGGTCGCACAGAATCGAACACGACTGAAGTGACTTAGCAGCTAGCATATTTCTGATACCTTAACAAAAGTTTTTATAAACATGTTTTCAACAGCACTTAAGAGTTACTGTCAAGACTTTTAGTAACAAAAAAAAGTAGGGAATGTTTACTTGAGGATGTGTTTATTTTCCCTGTATCTCCTCCTTCTCCCATCTGGCTGTCTTTTTTGTCTTCAGCTACCTTGTCTCCTTTGGCATTTGGAAATTCCCTTTTGATATGTATAATTCAAATATGACTTCCATTTCTTCCAGAATTCCCTGGAAGACCAAGCCAGAATTATGCTCCTTGATGGGACTTTGTTAAATTTTATAACCCAGAGTGGTTCCTCTCTTTTATGCCCCAGAATTGGGGAATTCTTTACTGTTATTTCCTTAGAACATTACTTAACTTTCAGTTTATTTTAGCTCACTCAGTCATGTGCAACTCTTTAAGACCCCGTGGACTGCATGCCGCATGCCACGCCTTTCTGTCCATCACCAGCTCCGAAGCTTACTCAAACTCATGTCCATTGAGTCAGTGATGCCATCCAACGATCTCATCCTCTGTCATCCCCTTCTCCTCCTGCCTTCAATCTTTCCCGGCATAAGGGTCTTATCCAATGTGTCCCTTCTTTGCACCAGGTGGACAAAGTATTGGAGTTTCAGCTTCAACATCAGTCCTTCCAACGAATATTCAGGACTGATTTCCTTTTGGACTGACTGGTTGGATCTCCTTGCAGTCCAAGGGACTCTCAAGAATCTTCTCCAACATCACAGTTCAAAAGCATCAGTTCTTCAGCTCTCAGCCTTCTTTATAGTCCAACTCTCACATCCATACATGACTATTGGAAAAACCATAGCTTTGACTAGACAGACCTTTGTTGGCAAAGTAGTGTCTCTGCTTTTTAATATGCTGTCTAGGTTGGTCATAGCATTATTCCTCATCTCAGCATCTAATTTTAGTAATCTCAACCTAAGACACTAGGCTATATAAGTAGGCTGTGTGTAATATACAAACAGCATCTAAATAAATGTCTCAATCTTACCTAGGCTTTGAGGCCTTAGTACTTTTAAGATCAGAATATGAAAGGTGGGTAGTGATCATCTAATTATTGTTCCTTTAAGATTTTCACTGAATCAGAAACATCTTTTATGTCCTTTCACATTTTCACCCTTATTTATGAAACCAGAGAAAGGCTTAAGTTAGGAATGTTTATCTTCTAATTAAATTGTAGCAACTAATGTGTCAGGAAATGATCTATATATTCCTATATCGTTAGTTGTGGCCTGGCAACTTAAATTGCAGGACAGAGTCATATGGATAAAAATAAATGGAAATAAATGTAAAAATGAATGAATGTAACAGAATCTTGAATAATGTTTGAAAGTCTGTTTAATAAGTTATAATTACTGGACTCTTGGATCTGGTAATGGTAGCCCAGGTAATCAGACCAAATCTCTGAAAACAACTGGAAAAACTGGATATAATATTTTTCTGTAATTTGCTTGAGATTAGCAAACTGCTAACATGTAATGAATATTTAGGGGCCAAGATCTATAAGAAGAATCAAACCCAGAGGGTTGAGCCCAGCCTTGAGGAATGCTTTTTCCCTAGGAACATCTGCCCATTCCAGCTTAGATGAGAGCTTTAACAATCTTGTGGAGTCAGAGCAACAGAAACAAGATTCTAGAATCATCAAGAATTTAGAACCCTAGTAATTAGAACCCTAGGTATGAGATCAGAATTCTAAAGGAATAAGCTCTAGAATTAATGTTGAACAAAAGTAAATAGGCATTCAGAGAAAAAGATTTCCAGGTAATAAACTCAATCTTTGAAACTAAATTAAGAGACTGCTAGTATCTCTACTTGTCTGTGCAAAGTAAACATTTATCTTTCCTGAAAAAAGACATTGTGATAGTCTCAAATAAAATTTACAAATTTTATATGCAATTTGTGGTAGTTAATTCAGAAATTACCTGACAAGAAAGGAGGTAGGACAATATGATTGCAAATTTATGGAGATAAAAAGACAATAGAAATAGACCCATAGGTTATATAGATAATGAAATTATTAGATCCAAATGTTAAAATAATCATGCTTGATATGTTCAAAAAATAAAAAGACAAAAAGAGAATTCTAGAAGAAAAAATGGAAATTATATTAAAAAACTAATAATTCTAGAACTGAACAAGCATAAACAACAATAATTAGTAATTAAGTGAATGAGTTTGATAACTGATTAGACACAGTGGAAAAAGGAATTAGTTAATGACAAGACTCAAAAGAAAATACCAAGAATGAAGCAGAGAGAAAAAGACAAGTGAAAAGACAGAAGATAAAAGGAAAAGACAAAGTCTTAAATACGTGTACTGGGAGACCTAGGGGGAAGAGAGAATTAAGGACAAGCTATTTTCAAAGAGGTAATGACAGAAACTGTTTAAAGTTAATTTAAAAATTAAACTATAGATTCAAAAACATAATATAAAACTGCTTAAAGTATAAGACAAAGGACAGGTTTTAATCAAATGATCAATAATTATTTTGACAATGCTTTCTTAATATAAAGATGTTATAAACTGGTATCTTGAATGTGCTAAAAGAATAAAATCAATAGTCAAGAACTCTGTGTCTTGTGAGAATACTCTTCCAAAATTCAACTGCACTAGAAGCATTTAAACCAGCAAACCAAAAACTCCTGAAATAAAAGTTATCACTGACATACTTTTATTAAAAGATATACTTAAGAGGTGTTCTTCAGGCCAAAAATAAATAAATAAATAAAGTCAGAAGGAAATATGTAAATAATAAGAGCAAGTAAAAAAGTAAATATTTGAGTGGACATAGATACAAATTGTCTATAGGTATATAAAATATTGACTAGAATGTTTTTAGAGATATAACTCTTAAAATAAACTGACTCAGAGACAGAATTTAGCATGTAGGTTGTTTATTAAAGATAGCTTTGAGATTAATAGCCATGGGAATGCAAGAAAAGAAATAGGGATTGGAAAGAAGGAGAAATTAAGCAGGTATCCAGTCTCAATTACCGTCTTGGAAGATCATTTGGGGAGCTTTGGGTCTAGAATAGGTCACATTGAACCAAGCCAGGATTTTGTACTCTAACACTGATCAATCATTTGATGTGTTCAGCCCTAGGAAGGAGTGGAATTTTGGTTAAAGGAGCTCTCTCTCCAGCTGAGTCAATTCTTAAAACGGTTGACATCTAAAGGCTATTTGCCAGCAGCACTCCCAGAGGCTGGCAAATACTCTTTGTAAAAGAATCTGGACAGCACATTATAGCATTCATCACAGTCCACCCATTATGTTACTCTGATCCGCTTCTTCACATATGTTCTGGAACACTTCCATCAGATTCTGATGGATGTCTTTTCTTGGGGTTAAACATAAAAGAAAAATAGTGGAAAAATAGTTCTCCCTGTGACAGCATCTTAGGGTCAGGACTGATATTCATTATACCTCTTCTTATCCAGTTTAGATCCTTTATCTACAGCTAGGATAGCTGCTAAACTAAGTGGTTTCTTTCAGCTGATGAAGCAGACCCTTACAACTTCAGTTCTGTTTCCCTCTTTGGAAAGTGAGATTTCTAATCTAGTAGAGTTTAGAGGTCTATGTGCAAGTTCCTTCAAGCTGGTCACTCTTACTGGTAATTCTTGATCTCTATTCCTAAGAATCATTCATATTGGGAACACTACCATGGTGAAATTACATGTAGACTTTTAAATCAAATTGCATACTATACCCGGAGTGTGTTCCATTCTCATAAAATAATACCTTCAAACTGGCATATTAGCTACATCTTTAATTGGTTCAGTGTAGTCAACTTTCCAACTAATGACTATTGATCTTCCGAAGAGATCATGCTAAATCAAGGATTAAGGACGTGCACAACCCTGATAAGTGACTCCTTAAATTTGGTACCTGAAATACCTCTCACTTTAATCTAATCCCATATCAGAATCTGAATATATTCTGATCTCAGACAACTTATTTTCCTATAGATTTGATGACTAGATGAAACAACCCTAGCTCTGATCTTTGGCAGGATGCTTCTTCACCACTGTTTTTCAGACCCACTTGTGGGTGGATGTACAGTATGACTGCCATCTATTTTCAGCTCCCACTCACATAGGGAGACAACTTATCCATAACTAAGCTCAAACTCTTCCTTTCTCTGCCATTTCCTTGTAATTGATCCCTCACACAACACAGGTGTGAGCTGAGAGAGAGGTACAAACGCAACAGGAGTGCATGGCATTTGGGTCTGACAACCTCCTGCACAACTTGATTATATACTCTAATCCTGCTGATTCTTATTCACAGGTGCACCATTTCCACTGTATAACAGTGACCATTGCTAGACCTGCTTAATGCAAGATTACATGACTTGATGGTTCCTACAGAATTTGACTCGTAGTGGGAAGTTATGATCACATGCCTACCAGTGTCCCATGTCAGACACTTTACATCTACAGTGGCTGTGTTGTACATAAGGACTCATATTATGAAAGGCATAGCATTCTCTTAAGCAGATGGCATGGCCTTACTTTGAAACCTATGGGTCTATGTTGTAAGTGAAGTGAAGTCGCTCAGTTGTGTCTGACTCTTTGCAACCCCGTGGACTGTAGCCCACCAGGCTCCTCTGTCCGTGGGATTCTCCAGGCAAGAATACTGGAGCAGGTTGCCATTTCCTTCTCCAGGGGATCTTCTGGACCCAGGGATTGAACCCAGGTCTCCCACATTGCAGGCAGATGCTTTACCCTCTGAGACACTCTTCCACTATTGTTATCTCTAAAATAATAGTATCTGCCTGGTATCATGGCTCAAGTGACAGGGTTGCATGTATAACAGTCTGGACCTATTACTTGGTAACATTTCTTTTCCATCCTGTCAAGAACAGTGTAGGGTCTTGAATTTTGCACTACTTAAAGTTGGTTAGTCTGCAACAGTTTGATGGATGCTGGCAGAACATTTGACAATCCTTTTATTACCTCTATGACTTGCAGTTTATTACTCATAGCAATAGTAGTAACCAGAGCATCACCATTTTTGCACTGGCTTCCTAAACTCCAGTTTCCATAGGTAACATGAAAATGGCCACAAGCCAGATACCTATACATGCAGTGATTTGTGTAACAGGAAAGAAACACTGAGCTGAGGGAAGCCAAATATTTTATTGGGCTTTGCTGATAGTGCAGTTGGTAAAGAATCCACCTGCAATACAGGAGACCCCAGTTTGGTTCCTGGGTTGAGAAGATCCGCTAGAGAAGGGATAGGCTACCCACTCCAGTATTCTTGGGGCTTCTCTGTGGCTCAGCTGGTAAAGAATTTGCCTGCAATGTGGGAGACCTGGGATCGATCCCTGGGTTAGAAAGATCCCTTGGAGAAGGGAAAGGCTACCCACTCTAGTACTGTGACCTGTAGAACTCCATGAACTGTATATGTATAGTCCACGGGGTTGCAAAGAGTCAGACATGACCGAGCGACTTTCCTTTTCGCTTATGCCTGCCTTTTGCTGTTGAGAAAGATACTATCTTTATTTTCCAAGGTTATTGAGTGTAAAACATACTTGAAAAGATAGTCCAGAGCAATGGGTGTCAGTGTCTTGGTGGTAAGACGTGCAGAATGTAGAAGACCTTAGGAAAAGGTTTCTTGCCAAGGCCTCCAACATACTAGCCCTTTTTGGCTCATCTGGTTCAATTACCATGATATTATCAATGTAGTAGATTGGTGTAATATTGTACATAATGTTCATTCACTCCAGAGCTTCTTGGATTATATTATAACTAATACAAGGAGATTATTAACATACTCTGCGGCAAATTTTAAATCTGTTTCCACTTGAGTATGAAATGTTTCTTATCTTCTTTTTTAATAGGGATGAAAGAAAAGATATTAGCCAAATTAATAGCTCCATATAATGTCCCCAAAGCCATGCTCTGGAAAAGATAACATACATCTGGAAGGGAAGCTGCAAGTTGTTTATTACTTGAATAGCTTTACTCCACAGAGAGTTTTGGAATAGAAACCAACCTTTGAGATGCCTCAAGTTGGCTAGATCTTTACTGTTCTACATCAGTTATTAGGTGAAGGCTGACCCAGAAAGAAGTGTGACCTGGTGTGAGGTGGCTCCACACAGTTGAGGCAATCCTAGAAGAGGGTGACATCTTAAGGCTGCCATGCAGATGGGGCAGAAAGTCCTCCAGTGAAGGGGGGTCTGGATGACACACTAGTGTCTGCCATGACACAGTTAAAATACACCACAGAAGTTGGCAGATCAGCAGGGATAAAACTGAGTTAAAGAATTCAAAGTTCTTTGCACTTTCTTGGAAGAATTAGAAGCACCACTTTAATTATATACTGTACAATTTCTACTACATTTTGAAAAAGGTAAAACTATGGAGTTAGTAAAAAATCAGTGGTTGCCAGAGGATGAAAGATGCTGGAAGGGATGCATACACAGCGCACAGAGGATTTTTTTAAAGTCGTAGGAATACTCTGAATGATACTGTTATAATGGATATATACCATTATATGTTCAAACTTATAGAGTGTACAACACCAAGAGTGACCTATAAGGTAAGCTATGAACTTTAGGCAATTGTGATGTGTCGATGTAATTTATCAGTCATAGGAAATATATCACTCTATATGGTGGGGGATTTTTGATAATATTGGTACAGAGGGCAAGGGGTAATACAGGAAATATCTCTATTTTTCTCCCAATTTTGCTGTGACCTAAAAAATTGCTCTAAAAATTGTCTTGAAAGAAAGTGCTGCTTTATATTACACTCTTATCTGTTATTATATTATATATATTTCAGTTTCTAGGCTAATACTATAGTGCAAGAGTGAATATTTACAGAGCTAAGAGTGGGAAGGTTGTATATAAATAAAAATCAATCCAAAGGAAGGCAAAAAATGGAATGATAAGTACACAGAGTATGTATAGCAAGTGATTAAAATGTTACATTTAAACCAAATATATCTATTTATAAACCAAAAAAATCATTATTTACTTCTCATTTTATAATTTTGTTACATTAAATTTGATAAGCTGAAATAAAAGAAGAAATAGATAAATCCATAATCATAGTGGGAGATTCTATTACACTGATAGAAAAATCAGGAAGAAATTAAGATTATAAAATATTTGAACAAAAATTTAACAAGATCAAAGTAGCTGATATATACAAATCATTGCATTCAAAAATGGCAGAAATTCATGTGAAACATATTTTTCAAGTTCACATAGAATATTTATGAATGGTTCAGTTCAGTCAGTTCAGTTCAGTCGCTCAGTCATGTCCGATTCTTTGCGACCCCATGAATTGCAGCACACCAGGCCTCCCTGTCCATCACCAACTCCCAGAATTCACTCAGACTCATGTCCATTGAGTCACTTACCAAATATTAAATCTTAATATCTCAATAAATCTCAAAGTATTATTATCATCCAGTTCATGTTCTTTGACTATACTGCAAATAAGTTAAAATTTGAAAAGAAATCACTGAGCTTAAATATTAAGAAACCTACTTCTGATACTCTATGGGCTTCCCTTGTGGCCCAGCTGGTAAAGAATCAGCCTGCAATGGGGGAGACCTGGGTTCATTCCCTGGGTTGGGAAAATCCTCTGAAGAGGGAAAGGGTACCCACTCCAGTATTCTGGCCTGGAAAATTCCATGGACAGTCCATGGAGTAGCAAAGAATTGGACACGACTGAGTGACTTTCACTTCACTATGAATCGAAAAGAAATTATAAATGACACTAGAAAAAGAAAATTATTAATATACCTGAAGAAACTAAAACTGAAAAAGACACATGTACCCTGATATTCACTGAAGCACTATTTACAATAACTAAGACATGGAAACAACCTGGATGATGATTGACAGATGAGCAGGTAAAGAAGCTGTGGTACATTTATACAATGGAATAACAATCAGCCATAAAAAGGAACACATTTGAGTCATTTCTAATGAGGTGGGTGAAACCAGAGCCTATTATACAGAGTGAAATAAGTCAGAAAGAGAAAAACAAATATCATATAAAACTCATGTATATGGAATCTAGAAGGATGATACTGATGAATCTGTTTGCAGAGCAGCAATGGAGACACAGACATAGAGAACAGACTTATGGACAAGGGTGGGGAAGAGGAGGGAAAGGGTGAGATAATGGAGAGAGTATCATGGAAGCATATACAGTAACATATGTAAATAGATAGCCAATGGGAATTTGCTGTTTGACTCAGGGAACTCAAAATGGGGCTCTTAATAACCTAGAGGGGTAGAACTGGGTGGGAGGTGAGAGGAAAGGGACATATGTACACCTATGGCTGTTCATGTTGGTGTATGACAGAAATCAAACCAATGTTATAAACCAATCATCAAACAATTAGAAATAAACATTAAAAAATAAAATTATCAGCCTTACATCATATATTAGGAAAACTGATTAAAATCAATGATATAAACATAGGCAGTTAACAAAATAATGAAACCTAAAGAGAATATTTTTAAAAAAGATAAACAGTAGAACTTAATGAAACAGCTTCTTTTTAAGTTTTCACCTCCCTACTGAAATTGTTTCTTTTTTCACTTATTTTATCCATCTTCTCCCATAAATTATTTAACATATAAAATACTACTAGTTGCTTTAAGTTATCGGAGTGTCTGGATTATCTGTAGGTCTGCATCTGTTGGCTACTTTTCCTCTTCTTTATGGGTCACATGTTTACTTTTTTAAAAAATTCTCATTTTTTTATTATGTTCTACTCAGTTTATGAAGAAGAGAAGACATTGAGCACTAATATATTTTTATTAAGATTTGTTTTACCTTTCCAAGATACTGAAAGCAAGCCTTTTTCTTTGTCTGGTTGCTAGAATGGAGATTGATTATCAGATTCCTCCAAAAATCAAATTGAGGTGAGGCTGACCTGCCATTAAGCTAAGTTTGTCCCTCTTAGCCCTACTCTCATTTCCCACACCATTGATGCTGAGGGTGTAGAAAGTACTTTTTCATTATTTGTATTAGAGCCGGGAGGGTATCAGGCCAAAGCTTCAGGTAGTTGGTTTTCATCCCTAGCAGGATTCAGGGATACAAGCATCATGCAAATGTGGAGACTCCACAGGTTCTCTAGCTGTCAGGACTCCATCCATTGGGGCTTTCTTAGGAAATTACTTGGGGGCCTGATGAAGAGAAGAAAGTAGGGGCTGAAAATGTCCTTTCGCATGTGTGACTTTCCAAATTCCAATCCATTCTGTTAGCTTGCCATATTCTCATTGGGTTCCTCCTTGTCTCTCAAAGTATTTCCATTGATGGTAAATCTGTTCCTCTGACCTCTGGCATTGAGGTTGGCTGCTCAAGCCTAGTTATGAAAACTGTTGCTGCTCTTTGCTTGTCTAACAGGGGCACTCTCTCCCTAGGGTTTAGTTCATCACTGCTCTTCAACAGCCTCATAAAAAACACTATTTTGATTGTGTTTGTTATTCTTCTTATACCATGGTAGTAAATAACTTTCACATTATATATGTTTTCTAATCAAAAAGAAATCTACCTGAGGAATTTAAAAATTTATTTTCAAAGATAAATGAATCTGCTAGAAGGCAAAAAAATTTTCACATAAATATAGATTTACAAAATTGCATCCACTTAAAACATCTACATCACTTTAAAAAAGAAAAATGTATGTAATTCAACCAAATTCAATCTTTTATACATAGGCTTCATGAGGGAGAAAAATATTCATTAGTTATGAATTAATATCTTTTGCTGATTATCTAGAGACCATAGATAACCAGATAATAAGTAGACTTCCAAGTACATTGTAACCATTGTATTAGTTTATTTGGTAGTATTCAATTTACCTATAAACCCATAGTAAGAAAATCTGTTAAAAATGCAGTGCCATTTTTCCTCTTGTAGTGATAGTATCAGTTCAGTTCACTCACTCAGTCATGTCCGACTCTTTGCGACTCTATGAATTGCAGCACACCAGGCTTCCCTGTCCATCACCAACTCAAGGAGTTCACTCAGACTCACGTCCATCGAGTCCGTGATGCCATCCAGCCATCTCATCCTCGGTCGTCCCCTTCTCCTCCTGCCCCCAATCCCTCCCAGTATCAGGGTCTTTTCCAATGAGTCAGTTCTTCGCATGAGGTGGCCAGTGTACTGGAGTTTCAGCTTTAGCATCATTCCTTCCAAAGCAATCCCAGGGCTGATCTCCTTCAGAATGGACTGGAGATCTCCTTGCAGTCCAAGGGACTCTCAAGAGTCTTCTCCAACACCACAGTTCAAAAGCATCAATTCTTCTGCGCTCAGCTTTCTTCACAGTCCAACTCTCACATCCATACATGACCACAGGAAAAACCATAACCTTGACTAGACGGACCTTAGTCGGCAAAGTAATTGTCTCTGCTTTTGAATATGCTATCTAGGTTGGTCATAACTTTGCTTCCAAGGAGTAAGCGTCTTAATTTCATGGCTGCAGTCACCATCTGCAGTGATTTGGGAGCCCAAAAAAATAAAGTCTGACACTGTTTCTACTGTTTCCCCATCTATTTCCCATGAAGTGATGGGGCCAGATGCCATGATCTTCGTTTTCTGAATGTTGAGCTTTAAACCAACTTTTTCACTATCCTCCTTCACTTTCATCAAGAGGTTTTTTAGTTCTTCTTCACTTTCTGCCATGAGTGGTGTCGTTGCATATCTGAGGTTATTGATATTTCTCCTGGCAATCTTGATTCCAGCTTGTGTTTCTTCCAGTCCAGCATTTCTCATGATGTACTCTGCATAGAATTTAAATAAGCAGGGTGACAATATACAGCCTTGACGTACTCCTTTTCCTATTTGGAACCAGTCTTTTGTTCCATGTCCAGTTCTAACTGTTGCTTCCTGACCTGCATACAGATTTCTCAGAATACATAAAATACCTAAATCTAAAACAGATAAAGAAAACTTTTGTATCACTTATATCAGCACTTTTTATTTCCTTCAAGAACATTTTATTTGCTTCACAACTTGGCTGTTTGGTGGTGCAAGAGGCCTACCTTTTGGCCTATCTGAATTTTTTACATGTGACCTCACTAAGCTTAATCATTTCTAGCTTTTATTTAAAGTGAGAGATGTTCGACTCTTCCTTTCCCTTGAACACTTACAGGCGATTGTAGGGTTAGTAATTGGCTTAATTTCAATATTGTCATGTCTCAGGGATTAGGGAGGCCAAAGCAGAGGGAGTTAGATGGGGAAATGGCTGGTGGGTGAAGCCGTCAGAACACACATAACATGTATTGATTAAGTTCGCAGTCTTAAATGGACACAGTCTGTGGTGGCCCAAAACTATTTTTTAATAGTAACATCAAAGACTGCTGACCACAGATCACCATAATTAATATAGTAATAATGGGAAAAAATTGAAATGCTGAGAGAATTACCAAAATGTGACATAGAGACATGAAATGAGAAAATGCTGTTGGAAAAATGGCACTGCTAGACTTGCTCCCTGTAGAAATGCCTCAAACCTTCAGTTTGTAAAAAATGCAAGATCCATAAACTGTGATAAAGTGAAGTACAATAAAATAAGTATGACTATATTCCTTTTTGTATTGTCCCATAGTCCTTGGATATTTTGTGTCATTTTTTTCCATTTGATTTTCACTTTATTGTTGACAGATCTTCAAGCTCATTAATTCTTTCGGCAGCCTTTGATTAGCGCATTAAAGATAACTTCAAGTCTGTTACAAAGTTTTTGATTTCTATACTAGTTTCCATAATTCCCTACCAAAAGCTATACTACTGAGAGTATCAAATGAGGAATTCTCAAGAGCAACAAGTTAAATTATTTTACTCTAATGAAGCCATCAATTACACTCTTTCTAAATAGTTCATATTCTGATTGAGAAAACTTAACAGTACTATTTATGAACATAAGTTAATAGACACAACAGGAAAAATGAAACCTCATTTATTCTTAACTCAGCACAACAGAAAAGAGTTTCTTTTTCTGCTCTCACACATTAGGCCATCAACTAATTTCTCTTTAAAGTCCAGGACACAGCATGGAAACGACCTGATAATTGCAAGCAAACCCAGATTGCAATAAAATGACCACTTCCCACTGAGGACTTTAAGTGTTCACGGGGACCCTGCTGTGCTGAATGTAGCTTCAGTGCCCTGTCAGGAGAATGCTCTTTTTGTTCTCATACTAACTTTAGATCACTGATCTGTGAGGTCTTTCTACTATTTTGAACAAAACAGAATATTCACCTATAAATTCAGATCTCCTGAAATTCACACAAATATCCTATTAGGAAAAAAAGCTGTTTTTCCTGTCATCTTCAAATTAGTAGCAAAGGATTTCCAAACCTTTACAAAATGCATTTCTAACTAATAGGCTGCTACCCTGACTTGTTTTGAACAGCTCCAGTAATGGAGAGCTTTCTTGTTCTCCAACCAGCATATTCCATGTGGACAGCTATTGTGATATTGGATCCAGATTGTTTCATTTCCTCATTATCCTTTTTTCATTCTATTTTCCTCCTAGGGTCTTATATGGCAACTTTTTAAGAAAATGGCACTTGCTATGTCCAACACCCATTCACACAATGGATCTTTTTTTGCAAAATAAACATCCCAAGTTCCCTTAATGATACCTTATACCACATGGCTTCCTTAACCCCATCCTGTTCCCTCTGGAGGTGCAGTACTCAGAAAAGGACCTAGAAATGAAAGAGATCAGTGGGTGAACCTAGATTACATTTGCAATACTCTGCCACTTCTTTTTGTTTGTAAGCTACTCAAAGTCTGATCACTCTCTTGGCTAAGTAATATCCAATGCAGACTGTCAGGAAGGTTACAACAGGAAGATCAGTCTATCTGTGATATCTTACTTCTTTTAATCTTCCTGTTTGAGGGTCCCCATTACTTTCTTATGTAGTGAGAAACATTTCGGGACTTCCCTGGGGGCTCAGACAGCTAAGAATCCACCTGCAATGTGGGAGACCTAGGTTCGATCCATGGGTTGGGAAGATCCCTTGGAGAAGGACATGGCAACCCACTCCAGTATTCTTGCCTGGGGAATTTCCATGGACAGAGGAGCCTGGTGGGCTACAGTCCATGTGTTCGCAGAGAGGCAGACACGACTGAGCGACTAAGCACAAGCATATTATTTTCTTATAGCATGATCTTTCTTATGCGTATATGGATGCTCCCTGTCATCAAAACTTCTTTTCTTTGGCTTATCTCTGCAGGAATCTGATCTCTGTAGAAGGAGTTAATTAGAAGAGCTTAATTTCAGATGTAGCTGATGAGGTTTTTCTATCAGCATCAGCTATAGAGTTGTGCACAATAAAATAAATGTCAACCCGTCTGAAATGCACATATACCCAGAAAGCACTTCAAGGATGGCTAAAGATGATATATTCTGTATTTAGAAACACGCAGGTCTGAGTTGCCTCTATTTAGGACTGGTATATTGAAAGAGTGGACCTCTTCTAAACCAAAGCTACTCAAAGTGCAGTCCCTGAACAGACATATCAACAGCATCTGAGAACTTAATAGAAATGAAGGCTTGAGGCACATCCCCAGGCTTACGGAATTAGAATGCCTGAGGCTAGATTCCAGAATTCTCTGTAGGAAATTTTTATGCAGAATAAAATTTGAGAAACAGGTTTCTTAACCACAGCCACTCTCATAATCTACTCATTCCAGGTGGCTCTGGCTTCCTGTTAACATGACATTAAGTGTGGTACCATGGAAGAACAGCATATGTATCCAGCATTGGGTGTCTGTCATATTCAAGATTCAAATAAGGGTAGTGATCTGCTTCACTACCCTTACTTTCAGCTTTCTCTTAATGAATCTCTCTTAGACACACTTTTGCCTGAACTATCATTTAGCCAGTGATACTCACCTTCATCTGTCAGAATTATATATCCATCTTTAAAAATAAAACCTAAAACCCTGCTACCTCCTTGTCACTTTCCTGACAAACCTCAATACTGAACCTGGGGAAAAACTCTTCTTCTAAACCCTCCTATTATGTCATTCACAACTGTCTCATACTCACTGGCATGTTCTTCTTGTGTAATTAAGTGTTCCTAGAAAACAGAAACTGAAACCAAATTTTATATGCTGATAATTAATTAGGATAATCACACAGAAGAAGAAAGAGGAAAAGAGAGGAAGCTCCGAGGAGGGAAGAAATTAAATTCAAGAAGATGAATTCCTGATACTGCTTGGTATCAAGTGCTTCTAATTGGTTATTCTTGAGGAATCATCCTCCTAGCATCCCCATGAAGAACTGCATCTCAGGATTCTCTATCTGGGGTGAAGCAGCTATAGAAATGCAAGATTAACAGGGGCTTAAAAATATCTGCTTAATGAATTGCATGTAATTAATACATTCTTCTCTCTACACCAGAAATTTACATTCTTGATAATCTCCCCGTTGTCATTTCTTCTCCTTAGAATTCTTATGTCTGCCAACTAGATGTCTGTGTTCAGTATTGCTTTGTTGTCCATCTGTTAATTTCTATAAAAACCCATAAAATAGAGTCCACAGTTTTTAATCTATTTGACAGATAAGAAATGTGACCTCCTGCTAGGGCACTGAGTATCTAATACTTTTTTGTATGTGCACATTTTGGGGAACACTAGAATGTTTTCTATTCCAAATTTGTTTGAAAATATCTGTAGTGAAAATGATTGCATTTGCTTTACATTTGGCACCTGAACTAAAACTTGCTTTGCAAGATAAATTTTTATCTTGCTCCTGGCAATCATGTAAAACAATCGCTTTCCGCTTGTAGGAAATAAAAACAGAATTTGTACTTGATGCTTTGGGGAGTGGAAGCTAGAAGCAATGCTGAAAGAATGATTTCTTCATAGCACAGGTACATTTCTAAAGTATAAGTTTTGGGAGCTGAAAAGAATGCCATCTCTTTGTGTTGCCTACAACAATGTTCTAATATGGAAAGAGGTGTTCCCGCTAGATCAGCTTTCAGCAAATCTCTTTCAGTACTTTTAAATGAATCAGTATAAATTTTGTTAGGTGCGTATCATGTAAATATCCTGAAGTGGTTGTATTCTAAGTAGAGTAAATTTTTTGCAATAGAAAAAATTGTAACCAAGAGTTATGGAAATTGAAACAATCATGAAAACATTTGCTCAGTTTATCAATTGCTCGATTCAATAACTGCTGAATGCAAACTTATTACTGAGAAGGCAATGGCAACCCACTCCAGTATTCTTGCCTGGAGAATCCCAGGAACGGTGGAGCCTGGTGGGCTGCCATCTATGACGTCACAGGGTCGGACATGACTGAAGCAACTTAGCAGCAGCACACTTAATAAATACTCTATTTTTTAAAAGAAAATATATGCCCTTCATGCCATGGATAAGGAAATAGCAACCCATTCCAGTATTCTTGCCTGGAAAATTCCATGGACAAAGGAGCCTGGAGGGCTACAGTTCATGGGGTCGCAAAGAGTCGGATATGACTGAGCAACTGAGCACACATATTACATTCTTATTCTAGGTGCTTATTACATAAACTGTAGTATAGATATCAACATCAATTAAAACTATAGAAGAGTAATACCAAATATTAGGTTGGTCAAAAAAAAAGTTGATGTAAATTTTTCTGTAAGATGGTATGAAAAAAGTCAAACAAACTTTTGGCCAGCCCATACATGGAGCAGGGCTTCCCTAGTAGCTCAGTTGGTCAAGAATCTGCCTGCAATGCAGGAGACCCAGGTTTGATCCCTGAGTCAGGAAGATCCCCTGGAGAAGGAAATGGCAACTCTCTTCAGGACCTTGCCTGGAGAATTCCATGAGGGGCCTGGCGGGCTATCATCCATGGGATCTCAAGGAGCCAGACAGGACTATGTGACTTTCTGTTTTTGAGAAGCAGCTATGAGGCAGAGTGGTTTGATTTTTCACACATTATGTTAAAGTTTCTATAGGTTAGATACGCCTCTGCCCCTGTTTGTGCTTGTGTATCCAATACTAAGGGTAATGAAACTCGTAGTGGCCTAGGAGCAAAGATGGAAAACTTAGCATCTGCCCTTTGGAGGAAAGCAAAGGCTCTTCTTCTTCTGCCTGGAAAAATCTAGTCATTGTTTGTTTGTTGTTTAATATAGGTAATTGAGTGACTTAGATGGAAAGTGGAGGCAAGATGGATATTATGGGAAGATTCTGGGAGAGAGGAGAGAAAAGAAATCTCTAAAAGATGAGTTTTTTCTTAAAGATATATTGTGTTATTGAAATGCTTGAATAGAATTTTTCTGTACCTAGTCTTCTAAAAGAAAACACACTGCTTGAAAGAACTTGAGGTTAGGATTTAAAATATGCAATGCCTCTAAAGATATTTGTGTTACTGAACTATCCATCACAAGAATCATCTGTAAACTGAATGATAAATGGGGTTTCCAAAAGCAGATTTTGAAGAGATTTAGAGAAAAAGAAGGGACCTACCTTTAAGAAAATGGGTAATCATTTTAAAACTTCAGTTCAGTTCAGTTCAGTTCAGTCACTCAGTCGTGTCCAACTCATTGCGACCCCATGAATCCCAGCACGCCAGGCCTCCCTGTCCATCACCAACTCCTGGAGTTCACTCAAACTCACATCCATCGAGCCGGTGATGCCATCCAGCCATCTCATCCTCTGTCGTCCCCTTCTCCTCCTGCCCCAATCCCTCTCAGTATCAGGCTCTTTTCCAATGAGTCAACTCTTCACATGAGGTGGCCAAAGTACTGGAGTTTCACCTTTAGCATCATTCCTTACAAAGAACACCCAGGACTGATCTCCTTTAGAATGGACTGGTTGGATCTCCTTCAGTCCAAGGGAGTCTCAAGAGTCTTCTCCAACACCACAGTTCAAAAGCATCAATTCTTCAGTGCTCAGCTTTCTTCACAGTCCAACTCTCACATCCATACATGACCACAGGAAAAACCATAGCCTTGACTAGACGGACCTTTGTTGGCAAAGTAATGTCTCTGCTTTTCAATATGCTATCTAGGTTTAAAACTTAGTCACCACATTATTCATAATCTAAGATTTCAAAGCTTTGAAGGAATATTTGTCTGAGGGAGTTTAAATCTCAAAACTATTAATAAATATTCATTATTAACTGAATTTGCATTTTATTAGGAAGATGTTGTAGAGATAATCAATTTTCAATCCTTTTGTGCATAGCCTTTGACTTAGAAATGCCCCTGAAATTATTTGCAGATGTTTCAAATACAAAACAATTATAACTTAATAATCATTAATGTGATCATTTTAAATCTATGTATAAGATGTCAGAAAGATTAAAGTGAAAGTGAAAGTTGCTCAGTTGTATTGACTCTTTGCTACCCCATGGACTGTAGCCTGCCAGGCTCCTCTGTCCATGGAATTCTCCAGGCAAGAATAAGGGAAGGGTAATCTTTCCCTTTTCCAGGTGATCTTCCCAACCCAGGGATTGAACCTAGGTTTCTCGCATTGCAGGCAGATTCTTTACTGTCTCCACCACCAGGGAAGCCTGGTGGTGAATCGTTTTACCTAAGACAGAATGAAGCTGTGATTTTTTTATCAAATATAATTAAGTGGAAAAGCTCAACTTCATTTATGGATCGCTTACCTTCTATTCTTTAACCAAATATAAATTAATTTGCCTCTTTGTCACTAAATCTAGGTCACAATACTTGTTGGTGTATTAAGTGGGGACAGTTATAATTATTAACAGTGTGCTTTAAAAAAAAAGTCAGTTGCTAAACTTAACATCCTAAGGCACAGTGTTTAATACCTCAGACCCAAGTTTTTTGATCTACTTAAAAAGGATAACACCTACTCATAGGGTGCTAAATTAAACACAAATATGAAAAGCACTTAGCATAGTATCTGGTGAATGAAACACATGTCATAGAGGATAGTTTTGTTATGAATATTGTTGCAAATATTACTAGGCACTTCAAGTTAAATAATCAGAAAAAAACTTCAATTTACGGTGCTGAGATACAATTTAAACCAACATCGTTAAGAGAGAATACTTCATTTCCATTTGGAGGTTAACATCGATTTAGGTTTGCTCAAAATGTGTGACATATTATACTTCTCCAAACAGCAAAAACACTTGTACAAACAAAACTATAATAGGTTAACTTGGACCAGTTTTCTAATTCCCATGAGAACTTTTATTATGTTTTTATTTCCCATAATCATATGGTCTTAGAAAGAACAGTTTGAGTATTAACCAAATTAATGATACACATAAAAATTGTTAATTTGATGATGCACTGATTTTATTATTAATGGTTTTTAATAAAATACCCTCCAATGAATAGTAACTAATAGCCCATAATGTTATTAAAATAATGATTTCAAATCATGTGGTACCGTCTAACTCAGTGAAATAGTTTTGTAGAGTTTGCATTTCATATCCATTTGGATGTGCAGCAAAGTATTGATTCATTGCTTATAGCCAATCATATTAATAAATGTCAGAAAAAATGAAACTACTTTTCTCATATTTTTACTCCATTTCCCATATGAATAAGGATGGTCTTCATATTAAAAAGTGGAAAATAGCATTAATAAGAAAGAACGGAAGTCCTTAAGGATATTAAAAAGCACAGTCGGTTGGGCTAAATGTAATCTCTGATAGGACAAATGGTGTTCTGGTAAATTATTGAAGTCTGGGGGAAGTTCACACATGAGATAGTTGAACCACTGCTTAGAATCTCTAAGGAAACTATAGGACAAGAAAGTTATCATAAATCTTCAAGATGAGCAAATATAAAGGCAATTTTTCACCAAGAAATTGAACTAAACACTATTTTTTTCCTACAAACTTGTCCTCAGAGGACCCTTTTTGAGTTCTGGAAAGAGAAAGTTGCATGATTCATTAAAGACAAGTTATCGTTCATCAGTCTTAGTTTCTTTTCTTTTTTTTAATAAGACAGAAGGTGGTCTATTCAAGGAGATTCTGTCAATAATGTTTCTATGTGCTGTGCTCAGTCAATCATCATCCAACTCTCCGTGACCCCATTGACTGTAACCCACCAGGCTCCTCTGTCCATGGAATTTTCTAGGCAAAAACACTGGAGTGGGTTGCCATTTCTTTCTCTAGGGTATCTCCTGGAGTCAGAAATTGAACTCACATCTCTTGGGTCTCCTGCATTAACAGGTGGCTTCTTCACCACTGCGCCACCTGGGAAGCCCTATTGTTTCTATATTATCTGTAAACTTTAGCATGGAATTGTAAAACTTCTGCCATAGCCTTCTAAACATTGTGAAATAATCTTATTAATAATGCAGTTTGGAATATTTATATAGATTTAAGCAGTACTAATAATTTATATAGATTTAAGCAATACTAATTTAAGCAGTACTAACAGCAGTACTAACACAATAATAATAATGAAATGATGAGTAATGAGTCTTGATCAACTTAAAATGGAAGACTTCCATATACAAATATTTTTCATTTAGTAGCTTATTTTAAAATTTTCCTATTAAGGTAATATGCAAATATTAAAACTTTGTCATATTACAAGCATATTAAAAGCAATAGTCCCTACCTTACCTTTCCCCACCTCAGTCACAAACACCAGAAGCAATAGTTAGTGATTTCCATGCTCAGATAAACTTAGTTATCTCCATGTTCCCTAAATGATATATTTGTATTAATATTTCTCAATTTATCAACAGTAGATGTAATTTATTGCTTGTTATACCATGCCTTTAAAGAGATAGCCTACTTAAAATCTGCTTTATTTTCACCTCTTCTCAATAAAATAATAGTACTACTTTTAATTTTTTTGGTAATGGCTAGAATATTACATTTATTAATTCATTTTTAATTGAAGCATAGTTGCTATACAATATTGTATATTATATATGTACAATACAGTGATTCACGTTTTAAAGGTTATATACTCATTTATAGTTATTATAAAATATGGACTATGTTCCAGTGCTGCCCAATATATCCTTGTAGCTTATTTTACAGCTACAAGTTTGTAGCTCTTACTTCCCTACCTTTATATTGCCTTTCCCTCCTTCCCTCTCCCCACCAGAAACTACTAGTTTGTTCTCTGCAGCTGTGAGTCTTCTTTTTTTTGTTATCTTCACTGGTTTGTTGAATTCTTTAGACTTCACATATAAGTGATATCATACAATGTTTGTCTTTCTTTCACGTATTTCACTTAACATAATGCCCTCCAAGTCCATCCATGTTGCTGCAAATGGCAAAATTTTGTTCTTATTATGACTGAGTAGGATTCCGTTGCGTATACCACATCTGTTGATGAGCATCTAGGTTTCTTTCATACCTCGGTGATTGTAAATAACGCTGCTATGAACACTGAGGTGCATGTATCTTTTTGAATCACTGTTTTTGTTTTCAGATACATCTCAGGATACCCAGGAGTGGAACTGCTAGGTCATTTAGTAGTTCTATTTTTCTTTTCCCGAGAAAACTCCATATCATTTTCCACAGTTTACATTTCACTTTGCATACCTCAGTTTACATTCCTAGCAACAGTGTATAAGAGTTCCCTTTTCTCCACATCTTCACCAACACTTGTAATTTGGGTTCTTTTTGATTATAGCCATTCTGACGGTGAGAGGTGATATCTCATTGTGATTTTGATTTGCATTCCCCTGATGATTAGCAATGTGGAACATCTTTTCACGTGCCTGTTGGCCATCTGCATTTGCTCTTTGGAAAACTGTCCATTCAGTTCCTCTGCCCATTTTTATTTTTATTTTATTTTATTTTTTGCTTCATTTTATCTTTTTTTTAATAATTGATTTTTATTTTTTAGTTTGTTTTGCTTTACAATACTGTATTCGTTTTGCTATACATTGACATGAATCAGCCACGAGTGTACATGAACTCCCAATCCGGACCCCCACCTCCCCCCTCCCGCCCCACACCTTCTCTCTGGATTATCCCCGTGCATCAGTCCCAAGCATCCTGCANTTCTTTTTTTTTTTTTAATTGATTTTTATTTTTTAGTTTGTTTTGCTTTACAATACTGTATTCGTTTTGCTATACATTGACATGAATCAGCCACGAGTGTACATGAACTCCCTCTCCCGCCCCACACCTTCTCTCTGGATTATCCCCGTGCATCAGTCCCAAGCATCCTGCATCCTGCATCGAACCTAGACTGGCGATTCCTTTCACTTATGATATCATGCATGTTACACTGCCACTCTGCCAACTCATCCCACCCTCTCCCTCTCCCACAGAGTCCAAAAGGCCGTTCTATACATCTGTGTCTCTTTTGCTGTCTTGCGTACAGGTTTATCATTACCATCATTCTAAATTTCATATATATGTGTAAGTATACTGTATTGGTGTTTTTCTTTCTGGCTTACTTCACTCTGTATAATCGGCTCCAGCATCATCCACCTCATTAGAACTGATTCAAATGTATTCTTTTTAATAGCTGAGTAATACTCCATTGTGTATATGTACCACAGCTTTCTTATCCATTCATCTGCTGATGGACATCTAGGTTGCTTCCATGTCCTAGCTATTATAAACAGTGCTGCAATGAACATTGGGGTACACATGTCTCTTTTAATTCTGGTTTCCTCGGTGTGTATGCCCAGCAGTGGGATTGCTAATGTTGAGCTGCATGAGCTGTTTACATACGTTGGCTATTAATCCCTCATCAGTCATATCATTTGCAAATATTTTCTCCCACTCAGTAGACTATCTTTTCACTTGGTTGATGGCTTCTTTTTCTGTGCAAGAACTTTAAAGTTTCATTAGGCCCCATTTGTTTAATTGCTTTTGTTTCCTTTGTGTTAATAGATGGATTCAGGAAAATAATGCTATGATTTATGTCAAATATTGTTCTGCCTATGTTTTCCTGTAGAAGGTTTACAGCATCCAGTCTTAGATTTAGGTCTTTAATCCACTTTGAGTTTATTTTTTTTCATGATGGTAAGGAGTGTTCTCCAGGCAAGATGGAGAAGCCTGGTGGGCTGCCATCCCTGGGGTCACACAGAGTCGGACACAACTGAAGCAACTTAGCAGCAGCAGCAGCAGCAAGGAGTGTTCTAATTTTATTCTTTTACATGGAGCTGTCAGTTTTTCCAGCACTACTTATTGAAAAGACTGTCTTTTCTCTGTAGCATATTCTTGTCTCTTTTATCCTAGATTAATTGGCCATAACTGCATGCATTTAATTCTGGGCTGTCTATCCTGTTCCATTGATCTATGTGACTGCTTTTGTACTAATACCATACTGTTTTGATTAGTGTAGTTTTGTAGTAAGATCTGAAGTTAGGGAGGCTAATGCCTATATGTCTGTTCTTTCTGAAGATTGTTTTAGTTATTTAGACTCTTTTGTGCTTCCATACAAGTTTAAAAGTTATCGGTTCTGGTTCTGTGAAAAATGCCATTGGCATTTGGATAGGGATTGTATTGAACCATTACATTGCCTTGATTAGTATGATCATTTTAACAATATTGATTCTTCAAATCCAAGAAGAGGGCATATATTTCCATCTGTGTCTTCTTCAGTTTCTTTCATCACTGTCTTGTAATTTTGTGAACACAAGTCTTTTACCTTAGATAGATTTATTCCTAGGTATTTTATTCTTTTGATGTGACAGCAAATGGGATTGTTTTCTTAATTTCTCTTTCAGATTGTTGTTCAGTCATTAAGTCATGCCCAACTCTTTGAGACTCCATGAACTGCAGCATGCCAGACTTCCGTGTCCTTTACTATCTCCCCGAGTTTGCTCATACTCATATCCATTGAGTCAGTGATGCCATCCAACCATCTCATCCTATGTCACTCTCTTCTCCTCTTGGGTTCAATCTTTCCCAATATCAGGGTCTTTTCCAATGAGTCAGCTGTTTGCACCAGGTGACCAAAGTATTGGAGCTTCAGCTTCAATATCAGTCCTTCTAATGGATATACAGGATTGATTTCCTTTAGGATTGACTGGTTTGATCTCCTTGCCATCCGAAAGATTCTCAAGAGTCTTTTCTAGCACCACAGTTCAAAACCATCAGTCCTCCAATGCTTAGCATTCCTTGTTGTCCACCTCTCAGATCCATACATGACTACTGGAAAAACTACAGCTTTGACTATATGCACTTGTTGACAAAGTGATGTCTCTGCTGTCTAGGTTTGTCATAGTTTTACTTCTAGGAAGTGAGTATTTTTTAATTTCATGGCTGCAGTCACCATCCACAGTGATTTTGGAGACCAAGAAAATAAAATCTGTCACTGTTTCCACTTTTAATCCTTCTATTTGCCATGAAGTGATGAGACCAGATGCCATGATCTTAATTTTTTGAATGTTGAATTTTAAGCCAGCTTTTTCACTCTCTTTCTGATCATTCATTGTTAGAATAAATGTGTAGAAATATATAGAAATGTAAGCTATTTCTCTATATTAATTTTGTATCCTGAATTTATTGATGAGCTCTAGTAGTATTCTGGTGGCATCTTTATGATATTATATATATGTGATATGTATGATATTATATATATTATATGTAATATATACATATTTGCAAATTTCTGGGTGTAATTGTTTTTCAAACACAGTGTTTGAACCCTTTGATTACTAAATAAATATAATAATTGCTATTGGTGTTTAGTTGCTAAGTCATGTCTGACTCTTTTGCGACCCATGGACTGTAGCCCATCAGGCTCCTCTGTCCATAGGATTTCCCAGCCAAGAATACAGGAGTATGTTGCTGTTTGCTTCTCCAGAGGATCTTCTTGACCCTGGAATTGAACCCACGTCTCCTGCATTGGCAGGCAGATTCTTTACTGAGTCTGCCAATATATATATAGGGAAGTCCCAAGTATAGTAATACCCATAATAATTCCTTCACTTATCATCTTTCTGTCCACTAACTTGACGATCTATACTTTGACTTTTGCATTGCCAATATTGATGACATTGATCTCCACCTGCAATGCAGGAGACCCCAGTTTGATTCCTGGGTTGGGAAGATCCGCTAGAGAAGGGATAGTCTACCCATTCCAGTATTCTTGGGCTTCCCTTGTGGCTCAGCTGGTAAAGAATCTGCTTGCAATGCAGGAGACCTGAGTTTGATCCCTGTGTTGGGAAGATCCCCTGGAGAAGGGAAAGGCTACCCACTCCAGATTCTGGCCTAGAGAATGCTATGGACTATATAGTCCATGGGGTTGCAAAGAGTCAGACATGACTGAGTGACTTTCACTTTCACTTTAGATTCTATTCTGCCATTATAACAAAGCTTCCAAGCTTTATCTGACAGTTCAGCCTAAAAGTGGAAAACAAATATAGTTTTGATATTATTTTAATTATATGCACTGTGCCCCATGCATACTGCAGTAGTTTATTTCAATTAGATTTCTACTCTGCCACTCAAGAAAGCATGCTCAAATGAATTCTCCATCATGAAACTCCAGTAGGTGATCAAATATGTCACCTATTTTAAATTTGACCATGGTTATGGTAGGCCGAAATACAAGATGACCCCAAATTCCTACTTCCTTGTGTACACACTTTGGATACTCTTCACAGTATAAATATCATGGATTGTAGTCCTATCATTACATTGTCTTATATTACACCATGGACTTTAAGAAAAGAAGATGTCTACATGAGCCCTTTAAATTTGGGTATTAATTTTACACACAGAAGAGTCAGAGAAAGAAGTCAAAGAGATTAAAATCTGTTGACTTGGAAAGATAAACAGCTGTGCTGTGAAATATCAGTGAGAGGGGTTATCCTCTAGGAACTGAGAACAATGCCTTGCTGACAGTTAGCAAGAAAACCTGAGTCCTATGGTTATAAGGAAACAAATCCAGCCAAAATCTTGAATGAGCTTAGAAGGGGATTATTTCCCATGGAAGTCAGATAAGAACTTAGTCTTGCAACAGTGACACTTCGATTTCAGTCTTGTATGAGACCCTAAGCAGAAAACATAATTACACTGTGCTGGTTTTCTGACCTATAGACTGCAAGATCATAAATGGTGAACTAAAAAAACTGATATTGTTTTAAGCAACTAAATGTGTGGGAATTTGTTGCACAGTAACAGAAAATAACTACAACATTTACAACTGTGTTTGGAGAATTAAAAAATCCCTGAAGATAGACTTTTTTTTTTTCCTTTACTTTTTGAGGTGATTTTAAAACAATCCACAACTTTGATAGTCTTTCTGTAAGATGTGGAATTTAATCCGTCTCCACTTGATACAAGCTGATGTTAGTGACTTGCTTTTGATGAGCAGAATGTGTATAGCATAGGTGACATTATATAAGTTCCCAGACTAGCTTAAAAAAAGTGATAGATACTCTAACTGGAACCAATCAAGACATCCTTCAGTAGGATAATGGATAAACAAATTGTTCTAGGTGTATATTATAGAATACTTCATGATCAAGAAATAAAGCTGTCCATTTATACAACAATATGGATGAAGTTTAAATGCATATTTCTAAGTAAAAGAAACCAGTCTTATAAGACTGCATGCTGTATTATTACATGTATATGATTCACTGGAGAAGGGAAGACTACAGAGGTGGAAGACAGATCTATGTTGCCAGAGCATGGAGAAGGGAGAGGGCTGAATAGAACTAGATGGAGCACACAAGATAATTTAGAGCTGAGAAAATATAGGACGACATTTGACAAAACTTCTGTCAAACCCCATAGAACTTTACAACATAGACAGTAAACTTTAATATATGTAAATTTAAAAAAAGGCACAGGATCTCAGGATGGAATGTAGAATGTGACAAAAGAATCTAAATATATTACAAATACATGATGTCATCTAAATGAAGGGAGTGAAGAAAAAGAGGTAATGGCCTACCTACATAACTTTGGAAATGACTGGAAAATGTAAAACTAAACACAAAGGAAATGTATGCGAACATTACACTCTACTTGGTAAAACTGTTTCTCACAAAAGTGCATATTAATAATTATGAAGCCATTTTACATCTATCCTGGAATAAACAATAAGTAAATAGATGGCAGATGATAGAAGTCAGGTGTATTTACTGTTGGAGTGAGAGAGTAAAAATCGCTCAGTCATGTTCGACTCTTTGTGACTCCATAGACTATACAGTCCATGGCATTCTCCAGGCCAGAATGCTGGAGTGGGTAGCCGTTCCCTTCTCCAGGGGATCTTCCCCACCAAGGATCGAACCCAGTCTCCCTCACTGTGGGCTGATTCTCTACCAGCTGAGCCACTGAGAAGTTCAGATAAATAATAGGAGAAAGCTAGAATTAAACCAAAAGTGTTTAGACTCTGGTTTAGCTTAATATAAACGCTGATGGATATATGGATACATAGAGATGCATACATATGTGCCCATGCTTTAATGTACATACAGGTATTTCCTCAATTTACTGGGAGGACCTAAAAAAGTGATGAGCTTACTCACTGTCCAGATATTAGTTCACAACCCCATTCTTCAATAAAATTAAGAAGGTTTTGAGAAATGGCTGAATCTAGGACTAGGACATATACAAGATTAGCCTAGAGCATCTTGTGTCAGAAAGGACATACTGCTAATGATTGATGCTGAAACAGTTTGAGCAGTGAGATAGATAACTAATAATGGAGTATTGAATTATAACAAAGTATAAATAAATATTAACGAATCCACACTGATCTGATTGAAAACTGAATGAAAGAGAAGAGATAAATCTTCCATACAGAGCTCCAAATGATATATATAGTTACTACTCCCTCAAAGAAGTAGAACATAACTCCTCACTCCTCAAGTATGGGCTATGCTTTTTCACTTGCTTCCAAATCATGTAGTCTAGAAAGGAGGTGAGTATAACTTTACAATAGGGCAATCCAGCATACAGTACTTTAGCCCAATGAATAAGACTAACTTCATCAGTGATTCTATGTTTTATTGAAAAGAGCATTTCATCTCTGTGATTATCCTCCTGAAACAAGCATAACCTGTTAACACGAGAAAACACATCTGATAAAAGCAAATTGAAGGACCTTCTGCAAAATACCTGACCAGTAATCTCAAAAGACACTAGGAAAAAATTAATGAAATTTGAACAAAGGAGGGAGGTTAGTTAATAATAATGTACCAATATTGATTGATGAGTTATGACAATGGTATCATATCAATGCAGGATGTCAATAATAGGGGAAGCTAGTTGCAAGGGAGATGGGGCTCTCTGTGCTATCTTAGCAGTTATTTATTATTTTTTTTACAAAGCTAACTTCTGAAATAAAGATTTATTAGGAAAAACAAGGTGATCAAGTGGGGAACTCTCTCAGCAAATGTGCCCTGAGAACCCAAAGCTAATAAGGAAGAAGTCTAGCTGTCCTGAAGCCAGTGTGCTAGCAGTATCATATGAAGAGATCACATGGAGATAGGAGACCCAGCTTTTCAGGCCAGATCTTTCTTTTCCCAATCTTTCAGGATGTGAGTGAGCTTTCAGAGTAGTCCAGCCCAGCCTTTGAGCTATCCCAGTAGCCAACCAGAACAGGTATGAGCTGCCGTTTTTCAGTCGCTCAGCCGTGTCTGACTCTCTATGACCCCATGGACTGATGATCTAAGGCTATCCCAGACTGCAGATTTGTGATTAAAATGAATGCTGCTTGTTTGAAGCCACTAAGTTTTGAGGTGTTCTTTCAGGTGGCACTAGATACATGAAATACTCTTATTTACTATGAGTTTGCAGTGGTACATCTTAAAAAAATTACTTTTAGCAAATTTGCTCAATATTTGTCAAGCTTGTTTGTTTGAATACATGTCCTTTAACTCCAGAAACATTTTTGGCTTTTGTTTGTTTTTTAATATTTTTCCCCTAGTCTTCCTCTTGTGCTCCCTTCTCAGACTTCTAATTAGTTTAGCACTATCTTAAATGGATACTATATAATTTTTATCTTTTCTCTCATATTTCTCTTGGTTATACATTATTAATATGTATTTGAGGAATTCCTTTATCTTTCTTATCTTCTGTCAGAAATACTTTATTTTGTGTAATTATTTATTTTCCAGTGATCCACACTTTGACAAGTCATGTGATTCTTTTATGAAGTATATACATGCACACACACATACATAAATCTTTCTAAGAATAAATTACCAGAGAGATGGTATGGGGAGGGAGGTGGGAGAGGGGTTCAGGATTGGGAACACGTGTACATCCATGGCGGATTCATGTTGATGTATGGCAAAACCACTACAGTATTGTAAAGTAAAATAAAGTAAAATTAAAAAAAGAATAAATTACCCTTCCATTTCTTGCATTACCTCCATTTACTTTCATATTTCAAAATGATACTATAAAATAGGAGCTGATACCACTCCTGCTATTCAAAATGGATTTTATTAACAGGCATCTTTTGCCAAATGGTCAACAGAACAGGATGTCAATCATTATGACTAGACTTCTTAATGCCAGAATATACTAGTCGCCTCATTTCTCTCTAGGCAACTGCTCCTGCTAAGTCGCTTCAGTCGTGTCCGGCCCTGTGTGACCCCATAGACAGCAGCCCGCCAGGCTCCCCCATCCCTGGGATTCTCTCAGGTTATTTAGAAAATAATTGTCCTTTGATTGTTGGTTTTGTTGTATGTATTTACTTGGGTGTTAAAGCCTAGCTTCTGAGTGAGGGATAGAGGAGGATGACTGCATAAATAGGAAGCAAGTTTTTTCTTTGCTTTTAGACTCCTTCTCTCTCCAACCCTCTGAGGTTACTTGCCTTGTTGTCAGGAGCTCTGGGCTGTAGCCTTCTCTGGGTTTCATCAGTTCATTTGTTTGCCATATTCTAGAGGTGATGTCCCATTTTCTATTATGTCTGTACGATTACCATTTTGATTCATTTAACATTATCTTAAAGGACATCCAGGGATAGGAGATAAAAAATATTATTTCTTAAATTAGAAGCTGAAAACTTTAATGATCTAGGAAATGATATCAATGAGATACAAATCAAATGTTCATAGTACAATGAATTGAAGTAGAGAGATGAAGAAAAATTCAAATTCTAAAAGCTAACATGATTGCTAGGTATTATTATTATTGTTTAATATTATGGACTTTCCTGGAAGCTCATTCAGTAAAGAATCTGCCTGCAATGTGGGAGAGCCAGGTTTGATTCCTGGGTCGGGAAGATCCTCTGGAGGAAGGAATGGCAACCCACTCTAGTATTCTTGCCTGGAGAATCCCAAGGACAGAGGAGCCTGGAAGGCTACAGTCCATGGGATGGCAAAAAGTCAGACATGACTGACTAACACCGTACACACATTATTATTATGACTGCTACCATCATCATCATTATTATTCCATGTACTCTGGCACAAGTTTACATATTTGTTTGATCCATACACCAATCTGACTACTTCTCACCATACCCTCTGCTCTCATCCTAGTCTGAATCACCATCTTTTTTCTCCTGGATTTATTGCAAATGTCTAGTAAATGCATCCATGCTTCTCTTTAATTCAGTTATCACAGAATAATCAAAATGATCTTTTAAAAATAAAAAAAAAGGATCATATCATTGCCTTGCTTAAAATGTTAGTTGGCTTGCCAGTCCCTCAGAATATAACCAAAGACTTATAGTCAGTTATGAGCTCTACATTACCTGATCCCTGCCTAAATCTTGATTCCATTACATATTTCTCCTCTTCTTTATTTCCCATGTTCCAGACAAGTTACTTATTGCTCTAAAGGTACATACTCTAATCTCCTTATAACTGTTGCATAGGTCAGGTTCAATAAATATAAATACATGTTTTCTAAAATATTAAACCAGGAACAATTGCTAGTAATTACATGTCTGGCTTAAAAGAGTTGTGTGTTTAGCATATCTGCCACCATTTTTGAACTATGTCTGCATTTTTCCGAGAAAGGATATTATTACACTTGTGTCTTATCAAGGGGAAAATAAATGTTTGGTAAATTAACTAAATCATGACAACCTAGAGCTATCTCCTTGTTTATTCTGTCAGTTTAGCTAGTTATCTTCTGGAGAGTATTTTCAAAATATTAATAGGATAACAACTTCTCTACACAAAGGAGAGAAATTATCAATTACTATATAAAAAATCAGAAAGACTGGAAGGATAAGGAAAGTTAATGGCACAATTAAACAGATTTAAGTAGAATATACCAGTCTAGACAGTGCCCATTCAAAGAATTAAAGAAGGCACTGGAGGAATACAAATGCGTTCAAAGTTCTCAAATTTAGTTTCTTCCTCACTCCAGCCTTCCTCCTTCCTGGGAATTTGCCAGTTAAACTTTTTTCCCCCTTGACTGATTTATGCAAAATCTTGAGGAAAGAGTGTCCTTTGGATTTCATTAGGTCATTATCTGGTTTATTCATCCCTGAGGATGTGAGTTAGAGTGCCTTTCACCAAACCACACATTTCATCTAGTTTATACACATATACACGTTACCTTCTGCCATTGCGATTTTATCCCAGTGCTTTCTAGTTAAATCTGGGGAGCATAATCACTTAGGAGAACCATGATTGTGGCTGCAGGCCATGTGCTGGCATTACAAATCTTACTTCCCCATTTTCATGGGGAAATGAAACTAGGTTGGTTTCAAGGAATTGTTTTTAACGATCAGAGTCACTGACTACTCTGAATACATATTAGTTACTTGATTAGAAATGGTTTATTCTCTACTTAACAACTGCTGCTGCTGCTGCTAAGTCGCTTCAGTCGTGTCCGACTCTGTGCGACCCCAGAGACACCAGCCCACCAGGCTCCGCCGTCCCTGGGATTCTCCAGGCAAGAACACTTAACAACTAGACAAATGATAATTGGTGTTTCAGTCTAGGTCTAGGTAGGAAAGTAGAAACCTTTTAAAACAGAGAGAAATTAATGTAGCAAATTGATGATAAATAAATCAGAGTTGGTGCGGTAATCAAGAGATAAGCAATAAAAAACGACTATCTTCAGTACCAGGCTGGAAGGAGTGAGAGAGGAAAAGACTTTACTAAAGTCCTGGAGCTACCCAATGGAAGTTGGAATAGTGATAAACATTTTTCCAAGTAGAAGCTGGAGCCACAGCAAATATATAGCTATCAGAGATGGTGCCTCATGCTAGCTTCTCCTTTCCTGCCATCCTCCAATCTATTGCCAGGAACTTCCGTTGGCTAAATGCAAGAAAAGCCAGCTTAGTCAGAAGGCTGAGAAATGCAATTTGTAAGATTCAGTCTCTGTGACACAGAGCTTAGCAGAGAAAGGCAGAAAGTCAGGACTGAGCAAGCCCAGGAAGGGCACAAATAAGTTTTCATATGGATCCAATAATCAAATGTATTTACTCAGATTTATATATCTGTGTTGAATTGGGCATGTTTCTGTGAAAAAATAATTGTATTTTCTAAGGACTTTATTTGTTAATTGAGAACTATAAACTAAAATCTTAGTAGGAAAATGTTTCACCAAGGAGGAATATCCAAGGCAAACAAACAATCCATAATTATTGCATTTATGAACTCATTTAGCATTATATTGATCCTTAGGATTACATATTTATCTCAATTAATACTGTCAGGTATTAAAAAGCTGATATTAATATTTATAGAGCTCCTGTCACAGTAGCAATTTACAGTCACCACAGTGAGTTGGTAACCTGGCTGTTCCTCCATGGAAGCCATCTTGAATGAAATGAATGTCACAGAAGGCACACAGATAGAGCAACATAAATTAATCCCAACTGTCTGGAAAACTTTATGGCATATATTTATAATACATGATGCTTTTATATCCACCAATAAAACAAACATAGAATTCTATGGAACTGAAACCATTGTAGTCACTAGAGAGAAATTATTAATAAAAAGAAAACTCCTTTTAGATATTCATTATATACTGCTCCTTAATCTCAAGGCTTTTGATGAAAATGTATGTCTGTTTTGTGCTCATGATGACAAATAACCAGATGTTTGGGAATATCCAGAAGTTCCTCTGAATATTTTTTAACTTTCCTCACTATTTGGTATGACATCAACAGAGCTAACATATGGGAATTACAGCTTGATTGGCAATATGTAGCTAAGAACAAATACAACTATCATTTTGATAACTATATGTTTTGTCAGGGGCTTCCCTAGTGGGCCAGTGGTAAAGAATCCACCAGCTAAAGTAAAAGACATGGGCTCGAACCCCAGTCCAAGAAGATCCCCTGGAGAAAGAAATGTCAGCCTACTCCAGTATTCTTGCCTGGAAAACTCCCATGGACAGAGCCTGGCAGGCTGCAGTGCATGGGGTTGCATAGAATTGGACATAACTTAATGATTGAACAAACAAAACAAAAATGTTTTGGCATATGAGCTATACTATAGTTGTGCTGCTGCTGCTAAGTCACTTCAGTCGTGTCCGACTCTGTGCGACCCCACAGACGGCAGCCCACCAGGCTCCCCCGTCCCTGGGATCCTCCAGGCAAGAACACTGGAGTGGGTTGCCATTTCCTTCTCCAATGCATGAAAGTGAAAAGTGAAAGGGAAGTTGCTCAGTCGTATCTGACTCTTCGCAACTCCATGGACTGCAGCCTACCAGGCTCCTCCGTCCACGGGATTTTCCAGGCGAGAGTACTGGAGTGGGGTGCCTTTGCCTTCTCTGATACTATAGTTACACAGATGATTTTTAAAATTAGATGAATACATGAGCATGCCTCTATTCATTGCAGTTAACCTGAAAGGAACAATACTATAAAATCCATCCCTTTACTGTCCAGCCCCAGTTTTCTGGTTTTTTTTACTCTGGCCTTCTAGTGGGATCTTCTTTCATTCTCCCTTCACTTGGTCAGATCATTATAGTTTATGAATACTGTTTATTGAAATCAACACATGCCCTCTGTGCTAAGCAAAATCTTTGAAATAATCTTATGATATTAAGCACTCTTTGCTTATCCATTCATTGATTCAATCATTTATCCAATGCTTATAGAGTGCCTATTCTGTGTTAAGGGCTTCTCTCATAGCTCAGTGGTAAAGAATCTCTCTGCCAATGTAGGAGACACGGGTTTGATCCCTAGGTTTGGAAGATCCCCTGTAGGAGGAAATTACGATCCACTCTAGTATTATGGGGCTTCCCAGGTGGCACTAGTGGTAAAGAACCTGCCTGCCAATGCAGGAGCCGTAAAAGATGCAGGTTCAATTCCTGGGTCGGGAAGATCCTCTGGAGAAGGAAATGGCAACCCACTCTAGGATTCTTGCTTGGAGAAGAGGAGCCCATGGATGCCATGGACAGAGGAGCCTGGAAGGCTACAGTCCATGGGATAGCAAAGAGTCAGACGCGACTGAAGCTACTGAGCATGCACATTCGGTTAAGTGACAAGAATCCTGACATTATTTCCATTTTACAGGAAAAGATACAGATTTTAAGAGTGAATCCAATTTTAAAGTAGGAAAGATTGAACTTAAGGAAGTTTAAGGAAGTTACCCAAGGTCACAAAATCTAGCACATGTAGCCCTAGGATTCTAGCTTAGGAACTCTAACTGTAGTGTCAACAGTCTTGACCAGTATGATGGTTCTGTCTCCTGTCTTTAGGGACTCTGTTTTCCCTTTTCTTAAGAAAGGCTTTAATTAATTTACTTATTCACATTGAGATGCACCTGCTTGATAAGTATCTATATGTGGTAGACTGTCAGTATTGTTTTTTTCTCTCATAGCAAGATTTCTTATATGCTTATTGACTTCTTATGAGAGATTTCCTTCCTATTGTTAGTACATGGGTAATAGGGAAAAAAATCACTCTTCCTTGAGTACTGATAAGGTGATGTTGCTGGACATTGTTAAGACTTGCCTGCAGAAGAGAATAGGGCTAACATGTAAAGAAAATGAAAGATAAGTGGAAAGAGAAGACGGGAAAAATAAGAAGACAGAAAGCAAGAGAGAATTTCCTGATAGCACTGAATCCCCAAATGGAGTCCCTGAATCTGGTTTTAACACTTTTTTCTTTTTCTTTTCTCTCCCTTGTTCTGTGAATTTCTAAAGCATCTACAAGACAAAAGTATGCTTTCTGTTTATGGGAATTTTAATCGGGTCTCTTATAATGCAAGGAATCGTGACTAATTCTCCCTTCTATTATCATATGTATTTGTAGCATAAGATAAAAAACCTTAAGCAGATGAGTCTCTAATGTGGGAAATCTTAACATTGATAAGCCAATACTAAACATATATATATATATATATATATATATACACACCTTGGTGCAGGAGGACTTGTCTCAAACTACAAATCATATGCTTATTGACTTCTTGTAAGAGATTTCCTATTGTTCAGGGCTCCTGTACTTCATAGAGTCAAATTCTCTGAACCAGAATTAGTAGTTTGATATGATCTGTTGAACTGGAATGCTTGTAGGTGAGATGGGAACACTTCAGTATTCAGTTCCAACCATAACTATTTTTTTTTATCTTACCTGCATGGCTTCTTCCAGCTCTGAAAATATTTAAAATTCCTATATTAGAAATTTATTTGTTACTCTTTGCATCAAAAAAGTGATTGATTTCTTATTTATCAATTTTGAATCTGATAGCTCCTATCTATATGTCTGGCTCCCTTGGAAGGAAAGAAACTAAAATTTTACCATAAAAATTTGAAAACCTGATTACTCACAAGAAATTACATATAAAATCCTATCAACTAGTATTCATTTTTATAATTATCAGGCATTCTTTTGATAAAGATAAGCAGTGTCCTAGTGATGTTATAGATTATAATCCCAAGGTCACATCATTTTCTCCATAGATAAAAATTGCTTGACAGCCATTATACAAGGTGGCTTTAAAATTAATTGGATATTGGACATATAGATCTTAAAAGTCAATAGCATGTTGGCTTTGGAGATAGATGCAATGGGGGTTGACGCTTCTAGTTCAACAAAATGATGTTTAGCTGCTTCAAAGAGGTACAGTGGAAATCAGTACTTGAGTTCATCCAGCCTCCGTTTAAATGAATTTGATAAAAAGTCAAGGAAAATAGTATTTGGGGATATTGGCAAGGGCATAATAGAAATGATAAACTGTGAATTCTAAACTGGGTTGTGAGTGGTTACATAAGACAAAGCTTAGTTGAAAAAAGTAAAGTCATATGAACAAAAAGGTGGACAGAGGAATAAATGGAGACTCCTCTAGAACAAATCCAAGCATTTGCCAATTGACACTATATGTATAATAAAAACACTGAGGGTTTTTGTGGTACAAGTTTGAGAGAAAACTAAGAATACTTTATTCTGACTGTCAAGAATTCCTTTCTGTTGAGGCCCTAACTATTCAATATAAATCCTTGGCCAGGAGTATTTTCATTCCTTCCTGTAGAAAAGCATTTGGAGAATTATACTGAGCACTTTAGCAGTGAGCAGTTTTCACAGTGAGATTAAAATTTCAGATAATCTGCTCTACCCAATTTAAATGTGAACACTTCCTAGATATGCTGCATGCAGTGCAGCAAGAATGATATCAAAGCACCCTATTTGAACAGGAAATTAGTAATGGAATCTACATAGGTTGATTTTCTTAATGAGACCATCCACTCCATTTATAGGCAACTAACAATTTTAGGTTATAATTTTCTAGGTTCCTTGGTAGATATTTGGGCTTCCCAGGTGGCACTACTAGTAAAGAACCTGCCTGCCAATGCAGGAGATGCTGGAGACACCAGTTTGATCCCTGGGTCAGGAAGATCCCCTAGAGGAGGGCATGGAAACCTACTCCAGTATTCTCACCTGAAGAATCCCGTGGACAGAGAAGCCTGGTGGGCTGTGGTCCACAGGGTCGCAATGAGTCAGACGTGACCGAGGCAACTTAACATGCAGTCATGGTAGATATTAGGAAAATAAGCCTTAATAAACTGCTTCTGCTCTTTAGAAGCATCAAGTCTAATAGAGGAGTCAGACCTGTAAACTGTAATGACATAGGTATAGCAGAGTGCACTGGAATCACAAGAATGGGAAATCTGACTGCCTACTGAATTGGTGAAAGCTCATAGAGTCGTCAACACTTGCTCTGGGTCTTGATGGATGATAGATCAAAAAGTAAGAATGTGTAAGATCGGATGGTTAATCATAAAATATCCACTTCTCTACTTCTCCCACTTTGGGTGGAGCATATGTCTCTCCCACGTGGATACTGGGTTTGACCATGTGCATTGTTTTTGCCTTTTTATGAACTTCATGGTCATGATGCAAGCAGAGTCTTCAAATGCGCTGCTGTGAACTGGGGTAACACTCATAGCCAGTAATTTTCCAGGAGGAGACCGTACTCTGGGTAAGTGTTGGCCCAGGAGAAGGAGGAAACACCTGGAGCTGACCTCATTTCTAATCTATAGCTTGGAGCCAACCCTGGTAGATCCCAGCTGAGTCTTGCCTAATACCAAGTTGCCCACACAATGCATAAAGGGAAAACAAAACCGTGTGTTTCTGTAAGCCCTATACTGGGTCTTGAGGTAGTTTGTTAAGCCTTATTTTTCCCATATAATAATACAGAGAGAAAGATTTGCTTGGTAGGGGCAATGCTGTGTGAAAGAACATGGCTATTACCGTGCTATGATTAGACACTGGGTGACTATAAGGGAAAGATAGGAACTGGAAGACACAGTTTAAAGCCCAGTGACAAATCTAAAGTGTTGGACCAAATCCCATAGGTGGTGGAATGTCATGAAAGTATTTTTCACCAAGGAAGTAATGTAACTATACTCCACAGAGTTAATCCTGCAACTTTTATCTACCAAAAACTCACTCATTCAGCAGATAATTGACGAGCACCAAATACGTGCCAGACATTTGGGACATATTAGTAAACAAAAATAAGATATCTGTCCTTCCCTCTTAATGGAGGACAACAAACAAACAATGCGTATAACAAGCAATGTGGTATATTAGAAAGTGATCAGTACTATGGGAAAAAATAAGAAAAAGCAGAGCATGGAGGGAAGGCTGCACTTTCTAAAAGGTTAGATGGGGTAGGTCTGTTTGAGAAAGCAATATCATCTTGGAATCTGCAGTATCAAGGTTTTTTCAAGATTGGCAGCTATCATGTAGCTGTGTGCATTTAGCCAAAAACTCCATGTAAATGACTCTATAATTAAGGGTCTAAACTGTTCCTCATCAAAAGCTTGTGAGTCACAGAACTTACAAATCATCAGAGAGAAGTTGTAGAACGTCATGACTCCAATAATAACAGCAAAGATGTCTTTGTCAATATGTACGTTGTTCTATTCTGCAATAAAGTGGTTCATGAATAGGCGGTATGGCTGCTGCTGGGCCACCTGGCGTCTTGTGAGGAAACATATTTTCAGCACTATGATCCAAGCCTTCACTGGTGAGAAATGGTGATTTATGTTCATTGAGGCATACTGCAGAACCTTGGCAATCAACTCCAACTTGGCATTCTGGAAAGTATCCTGATGCTGGAGAATTCAAACATTGTGCCAGGCCTTCATCCAAGAAGCGTTGCACTGACTCAGTTATGGTTTCAAGTTATATTTTCTCTTAAGGAAGATAGCGTGAAGTAATTTGAATGGTGTTAAAAAAAAAACAACAAAGATTTGAAGTCTTTGCTTACCATGGACACATCATAGAATACAAGTAACTTAGTGCTTTGTGGTAAGTGTTATGTGGTTAGTATTTTCAACTCTGCTGATTGAAGCTGAACAATATAGGTATTGTGTAAGTTGCTATAACAATTTTCTTCATTTCATACTTTGCTCTCTGAAGTAGCATGGATTTGTGGAAACCTTTCTGGAAGAGAGTTCTTTTATTCATAGATAACATAAAATTCATTTTATTTTTCTGATTATTTTTATGTATTTTCTGTTGTATTTATTTTTATTGAGGTATAGTTCTGTACAATATTATATAAGTTGTGCATGCTAAGTCACTTCAATCTGTGGATTTGTGGGCATCTTTCTGCAAGACAGTTCTTTTTTCTATAGACAACATAAAATTCATTTTATTTTCCTAATTTATTTTTACTGAAGTATAGTTCTGTACAATATTATATAAGTTGTGCGTGCTAAGTGGCTTCAGTCTTTTGCAAATCTGTGGACTGTAGCCTGCCAGGCCCCTCTGTCCATGGGATTCTCCAGGCAAGAATACTGGAGTGGGTTGCCATGCCCTTTTCCAGGGGGTCTTCCTGACCCGGGGATTGAACCTGTGTCTCTCACATCTCCTGCATTGGCAGGCAAGTTCTTTTTCACTCGTGTCACCTGAGAAACCCATATAAGTTACAGGTGTACAATAGGGTGATTCACAATTTTTAAAGATTATACTCCATTTATAGTTATTATAAAATATTGACTCTATTCCCCATTCCATCCTTGTAGCCTATTTTATGCATAATAGTTTGTGCCTCTTAATTGTCTTGTCCCTATCTTGTCCCTCCCGCTTCCCTCTCTCTTCTGGTAACCACTAGCTTGTTCTCTGTATCTGTGAACCTGCTTCTTTTTTGTTATATTCACCAGTTTTTTTGTATTTTTTTTAGAGTCCACATAAAAGTGATATCATGCAGTATTTGTCTTTATTTAACTCACTTCACTTAGCATACTGGCCTCCAAGTCCATCCTTGTTGCTGCAAGTGGCAAAAGTTCATTCTTTTTTTATGGTTGAGTAGTATTTCACTGTGTGTGTGTGCCTGTCTGTAAAATCTTTATCCATTCATCTGTTGAGGGATGCTTTATGTTGGTTTCTATTAGGTTGCTTTCATATCTTGGCAATTATAAATAACGAAGCAATGAACATTGGGGAATTTTCAAATTGTGCTTTTGTTTTTGGGCTGTATATACCCAGGAGTGGGATTGCTGGACCACATGAGTTCTATTTTTACCTTTTTGAGAAACTTCTATGATTGCTATACACCAGTTTGCATTCCCACCAACAATGTAAAAATGTTCCCTTTTCTAACTCTTGCTGCTTGCATTCTTTTTGATGACAGCTATTCTCATGGGTATGGAATGATATCTTGCAGTTTTGATGTACATTTCCCTGATGATTAGTGATGCTGACCATCATTTCATGTGCTTATTGGCCTTCTAAATTTCCTCCTTGGAAAAATGCCTATTCCGTTCTCATTTTTTTTAATTAATTTTAATTTTTTTAGTTTGTTTTGCTTTACAATACTGTATTTGTTTTGCTACACATCGACATGGATCAGCCACGTACACCCGTTCTCATTTTTTAACTGGGTTTATTTATTTATTTTTGATGTTGAGCTGTGTGAGCTTCTTATGTATGTTGGGCATTAATCTTTCATTGTTCATACCATTTGCAATATTTCTTCCCTCAGTAGGTTGTCTGCAAGACAATTTTTGATAGTCCACCTTGACACCTCTCTTGCCTTCATCCTTCATACGCTCCACTACTCAGAGTAGAGTCCATCTCTCCACTGCTGTTTCTTTGTCTTCTCTGATATCAGTGTAATGTGCAACCATTACAACTTAGCATCTTACCAGCTCTCCTTACAATGTACATTCTTATAACCTACCCTCTGTGCTCTGTCTGCAACCTGAATGACCTTCAAAAAATGTAAACTGGAAAGTCAATGAGCTGGGTAAATCTTTTCATTAGTATTCCACTGTTGTTTTATTTTTCCCCTTTTCCATCTTCTATTTTTAATCAAATGTATGTATCCATTCCAAACATAGATGTTTCACATTCTGTTTTCAGTCTTTAAAAAGTTAATCTTGAATTTTGAGAATACACATGTAACAAAGTCTACTCTTTGGATATGAGTTGAAAAGTTACTTCTTCAAGAAGCATTTTCTCTTGACGTAGGTCCTCATCGCACTCTGATTATTTCACAGAGCTTATTTTTATCATGTTCAGTCACTAAGTTGTGTCTGACTCTTTGTGACCCCATGGACTGCAGCATGCCAGGCCTCCCTGTTCCTCACCATCTCCCAGAGTTTGCCCAAGTTTGAGTCCATTGAGTCAGTGATGTTATCCAATCATCTTATCCTCTGCCACCCTCTGATCCTTTTGCCCTCAATCTATCCCAGCATCAGGCTCTTTTCCAATGTGTTGGTTCTTTGCATCAGGTGGCCAAAGTATTACAGCTTCAGCATCAGTCCTTTTAACAAATATTCAAGGATTATTTATATTTATAAATATTCAAGGATATTCAAATATTCAAAGGATTGATTTCCTTTAAGATTGACTGATTTGATATTGCTCTTCACCAGCACCACAGTTGGAAAGCATCAATTCTTTGGTGCTCAGCCTTCTTTATGTCCAATTCTAACATCTGTACAAGACTACTGGAAAAACCATATCCTTGATTCTATATACCTTTGTCGGCAAAGTGATGCTTCTGCTTTTTAATACACTGTCTAGGTTATTCTTCCAAGGAGCAAGCATCTTTTAATTTTGTGGCTGCAGTCACTGTCTTCAGTGATTTTAGAACTCGAGAAATGAAACCTGATACTGTTTCCACATTTTTCCCATTTTTTCCCATGAAGTGATAGGACCAGATGCCATGATCTTCATTTTTTGAATGCTAAGTTTTAAGCCAGCTATTCCACCTCCTCTTTCACCTTCTTCAAGGGGCTCTTTAGTTCCTCTTCACTTTTTGTCATTAAAGTGGTATCAACTGCATATCTGAGTTTGTTGATATTTCTACTGGCAATCTTGATTCCAACCTGTGTTTCATCCAGCCAACATTTCACATGACATACTCTCCATATAAGTTAAATAAGCAGGGTGACAATATACAGCCTTGATCTACTCCTTTCCCAATTTTGAATCTCTCTGTTTTTCCACGTCTAGTTCTAACTGTTGCTTCTTTTCCTGTATATAGGTTTCTCAGAAGGCAGGTAATGTGATCTGGTATTCCTATCTCATTAAGAATATTCCAGTTTGTTGTAATCCACACAGTCAAAGTCTTTAGCATAGTCAGTGAAACAGAAGTAGATTTTTTTCCCTTGGAATTTCCTTGCTTTTTCTATAATCCAGTATATGTTGGCAATTTGATCTCTTGTTCCTCTACCTTTTCTAAATCCAGTTTGTACATCTTGAAGTTCTTGGTTCACATACTGCTAAGCCTAGCTTGAAGGATTTTGAGCATATTCTTGCTGGCATATGAAATAAGTGCAATTGTACAGTCATTTTAAAATTCTTTGGCATTGCCTTTCTTTGGGATTGGAATGAAAGCTGACCTTTTCTGGTCCTGTGGCCGCTGCTGTTTTCCAAATTTGCTGGCATATTGAGTGCAGCACTTTCACAGCATCATCTTTTAGGATTTGAAATAGTTCAGTTGTAATTCCATCTCCTCCACCAGCTTTGTTTGTAGTGATGCTTCCTAAGGCCCGCTTGACTTCACAGTCCAGGATATCTGGCTCTAGATGAGTGACCACATATTCATGGTTATCTGGATCATTAAGTGCATTTTTTGCACAGTTCTTCCGTGTATTCTTGCCACCTTTTCTTAATCTCTTCTGCTTCTGTTATGTCCTTGTTATTTTTGTTATTTATTATGCCTATCTTTGCTTGAAGGTTTTCCTTGATATCTCCAATTTTCTTTAAGAGATCTCTAGACTTTCCCATTTGTTGCATTCCTCTATTTCTTTGCACTGTTTACTTGAGAAGGCTTTCTTATCTCTCCTTCCTATTCTCTGGAACTCTGTATTCAGTTGGGAATTTCTTTGCCTTTCTCCTTTGCCTTTCTCTTCTCTTCTTTTCTCAGCTATTTGTAAGTCCTCCTCAGACAACACTTTGCCTTCTGGCATTTCTTTTTTAGGGGACAGTTTTGATCACCACCTCCTGTATAGTTTTATGAACCTCAGTCCATAGTTCTTCAGGCACTGTGTCATTTCAAACTACAATTTACCAGTGAAAATAAGCAACAGACAGATAAGAGATCCCTGACAAAGATGTTTCATTATGTAAATCAAAAGTTGTACAGCAATAGTTTTCACACACTGGAAAGTTATAATGTACAATTCAAATTTTAATGAAATAATTTCATGAAGAAAGCAAAAAAGAGAAAAAGTGATAAAGAAGAAAGAAAAGAGAAGAAAAGTAAAGCAAAACAAAGCAAAGGAATCAGGGAAGTCTATGGAACCCATCTCACTAACACTGCAGAAAAACATTAAGGTAGAGAAAAGGCATACTTAATGTTGTAGAACACGGAATAACATTTTCATATAATAACCAAGATATTTTTCTTCTCAGTTATATCAATTTCCTTTCTTAATCTCCTGGTCTTTTCCCCACAAAACAAAAGTATGCAGTTGAGCCGTTTGAAGCTTATTGGTCTGAGCCAATACAGGAGTGAGTGACAACTGGAAGAGGATTCAAGTTGGGGTGCATTCCTGAGAAAGGGATTCTTTAATCTTTCTCCCATTTCTGAAGTAAGTTTGAGGGGAGAGCATGTGAAAGAAACTCCAGTTAAATGTCGGTGATTCTGAAAATAGAACCTATCCTCTTCTGACCTGAATTTTGGAAATAACATTCTCAAGAGAGTGTCTACTGCCTTGTTAGGGTCAGAAAGAAGAAATGTATCATAGGGACATGTTGGTACAGGGAGGGCCTGAAGAGGCCTCATCAACTGTGCATGACCCTGGAGTTCATGAGAGAGCAGACACGGTAGGGCTCTCTGGTCAGGCTGGGCAAGACACAGACGCGTGTGCACACCCTACAGCCAAAGGAACACATCCCTCTTAGCAGCAGTGAGCAAGAAGACCATCCATAAGGCTAGAAAGGATAAGCTACAACTCAGTGACTACATCACCATGATGAAGGATGGTAGCCACAAAGCTGATGGCGGCCCCAAGTCATGATGGTCTGTATGTGCCCAGAATGTTCCCCTAGGAAAGTGGAATCTAGAATTGAATGAATTTAAGCTTAAAATGATTCATGATATTCTGGGATGCTGAGTCTACCTAGACTTGAAAAAATTAAGTTTTCTGCCTCCCCATATAATAATAGCTCAAAGTAAAGATTTAGTTGAGTTAAAAAAAAAAAAAAGAAAGGTAGTTATATATTTGCACACCTGAGTTTGTGGCTTGAAAATTCCTAGTCATCCCATTAGCAAATGTGCACTTGTAACTAACACTTTGCAGATTTTACATCCCAGCTGCATATTAAAGTAGCTGGCACTTGTTTCACTAAAAAAGAGAAAAAGCATAAATTTTATCTATGGCACTAATTCTTCCTAGGTGGGAATCCTGTTCCCAGATAGAAATATGTCCCTGCCAAAAAATACTTTGTTCCTCCTAATATCTTTCTTCAAGCATCATAGAAAGGGGGCATACTTTCATTTACCAAAGACAAATGTCCATATTTGCAATGCTACAAGATATGTTTCAAGGACAATCCCTCCATCTAAATAATTCAGGCACATTTTATGTAAAACTCAGCCCTATTGTTTGCATGGCATTCTTCCTGGGCACAATCATGAATGAGTCTGAATACTAGGAAATGTATGCACTTCCTTCTTCTGGAAGATGGCTCTCTGTACTAGAAGGTTAGTCCTCTAGTTCTTCATCCTTCTGACTGACCCCTCTGCCCCTCTCCCGGTCCTCTTTGGAGATAAAATATTGCACTGTTTTAAGGCCTGAGATCATCTTAGCCATGGCAACCTTCCGTTCATACTCCTATGGCTCCAAAACTTCCCAACTTTGACCCAACAGCAGCGTTCCTCAGCTTCCGCTTGGGGAGTTGCTCAATGCCTGTCTTAGCACTTGTTCACTATTTTGAAGAACAGAGGATGTTCTTCACAAATTAACCTAGTTTCCTGGGGCCATTCTCTGCCTGCACTTCTGCATGGGTACAGGTCCAAGTCTCTCAAAGGCATTATGAAGAGTGGCCCTACCATATTGCAATTTTGGGGCTTACTAGGGAGTTCCACTGTCTATTGACAGCTCTAATTTGCTTCCTTCCATTTCTGGGCTCTGTACTCAGCTCTACATTGATGCCAACATCTTTCTTTCTAAATTTTTTTTTTTTAGAAGATACTGAGGTTAACTTTCTAAATTTGCCCTAGATTTGGCTGGTACTGAAAAAAGATTCCCAAAGTCTCATTTCTCTCATAAATAAGCATAAATCAATAAAGAGTCAAAATGTCTACCCAGGAATGAAAAAAATAGCTTTCAGGCCAGTCATATCATTTGTAGAGAATATTTGGGCTGTGCTAAAAATAACACATGTTGGCTCATTGATACGTCTGCATAGGTTTTAGTGAATCCTACATTTTCAAAAGTTTAGTTAAGCCTCTCTGGTTTGTGGTTGTTTCAGAGATAATAAAGAATGACTCTGGATTTTGTACCCCAGTCAACTAAAGTAATTCATGTAATAGACAAACCCACATAGAAAGAATGCTCCTTAGAACTTAAATGTGAGGTCTCTTTTCCTCAAAATTCTGTGGAAATTTTGTTGTTGCAAGTATTTTGAGAAGCCTAAGAGTAAATTTTTATCCTTTTATTTTTTTCCAAACCATATGTTTATTCTCTCTATGCCTAAATTTCTCTCCTCCACATATAACTGTGTGTGTGTATATATATATATATTTTTTTTCCCCATGTTGTAACCATCCTCTGACGTATTATATATCATTATAGATTAGATATATATAAATCATATATATTAGTAAAAATTCTTAGGGTTTTTACTTTAATTACCTCTTTTAAGGCAAAAGATTATGTATCAAGTCTGGGGATCTTTTCACAGTTTATCCAGATTGCGTGGAATATGGTGGGTTGTCTTCCAGGTTTGTCGTATGAGCCTACACCGTTGCTTTGTCTCAATAATGAGGATATTTTCTTCAAAAACTTTAAAGATTTTAAAAATGAATACCACTGAGTTTCAAAGAGACCAGTTACAAACTTGTACTTTTCTCAACTTTCTTGAATGTAAACTAATATTTCAGATTGTATATTCAACTCATACCTTTAATAATAATCCTTTCTAGATGATGCTTGAAATAAGTCTGAGTTTTAAATCCCATTTAAGCCACTTGTATCAAATGGGCTTGAGCATGCTCTCAACCTAATGAACCTAAGTTTTCTCACCTACAAAATGAAGATAATCTGGAAGAGTATTCAACTGGAAAAGATGCTTTGATGATTACACATGACATATATATATATATACACACACACACATATGTATGCATAGATGTGTATATACATATGTGTGTATACGTGTGTGTGTGTGTATATATATATATAGCATTTAGGCAGTGTTTAATATATAAAAGGTATACAAACAAATACATTATCTGAAGCTACTTGTTTAAATTAGTTATAATTTTTAAGCTCCATTTTAAGCCACTGAGTATTTGAATATTATGAGTTTTAAGGCAGAATGTTCTGTTTACTAATGGTTGTTGATGTGTGTGTGTGTGTGTTAGTCACTCAGTCATGTCTGACTCTTTATGACCCCATGGATTGTAGGCTGCCAGGTTTCTCTGTCCATTGAATTCTCCAGGCAAAAATACTAGAGTGGGTAGCAATTCTCTTCTCCAAGGCATCTTCCCAACCCAAGGACAGAACCCAGGTCTCTTGCATTGCAGTCATATTCTTTATGGTCTGAGTCACTAGGGAAGCCCATGGTTGTTGATACATGTCCTCAGTAACCCTACAGGATGGTGCTGTGTGAGCAAACTGGAAATTAATTCTCTAAAGTCTTCTAAGGGACTGAACTTAAATTTCTTAAAAGAAAACTTCTGTGAAAATTAATGAAAATGGCATTTTACATTATTTCTCATGTTTTTCCTTTCTTTGATATTCTTCACGAACCTGGGAAATACTGAAATTCAGTTTGAAGGTAATATCCAAAATTGTTCTCTCACTTTTTTATTGTAAAAAATCATTCTGCATACTCATCAATTCAAATAATTGTAGATATACTGTAGAAATAAATCACTTTGGGGGGGAAAGGAATTGAAAGAGAGTCATTAATTCTGTAACTTGAAATTTATAAATTATACATGCAGGTAAGCTATAACCTGGGTATATTAAAATAAAGCAATATTTTAGTAAAACTTTTAAAATATCAGTTCAGTCACTCAGTAGTCTCCAATTCTTTGCGACCGTAAGGACTGCAGCACGGCAGGCTTCCCTGTCTCTCACCAGCTCCCAGAGCTTGCTCAAACTCATGTCAGTCGAGTTGGTGATGCCTTCCAGCCATCTCATCCTCTGTCATCCCCTTCTCCTCCCGCCTTCAATCTTTCCCAGCATCAGGGTCTTTTCCAATGAGTCAATTCTTCACATCAAGTGGACAAAATACTGGAGTTTCAGCTTCAGCATCAGTCCTTCCAATGAATATTCAGGCCTTATTTCCTTTAGGATGGACTGGTTGGATCTCCTTGCAGTCCAAGGGACTCTCAAGAGTCTTCTCCAACATCATGATTCAAAAACATCAATTCTTCAGTGCTTAGTTTTCTTTATAGTTCAACTCTCACATCCATACATGACCACAGGAAAAACCATAGCTTTGACTATATGGACCTTTGTCAGCAAAGTAAATTGTCTCTGCTTTTTAATATACTATCTAGGTTGGTCATAGCTTTTCTCCCAAGGAGCAAATGTCTTTTAATTTCATGGCTACAGTCACCATCTGCAGTGATTTTGGAGCCCCAAAACATAAAGTATCTCACTGTTTCCATTGTTTCCCCATCTATTTTCCATGAAGTGATAGGGTCTAAATTTCTTTTGTTATTATTTTAATGCAAATAGAAAGCTTAGTTCTTATTCTGGATGCCACCCAGTAGACAATTCTGCATGTTCATGTTTTCCAGGAAGCTATACAACAGGTTCATCCCAACTCTAAGAAAAGGCAAAAACACAAACTTGATACAGCTTATCTGAAAATATATATTCTTGTCTTAAAGACTTTGTTTTATGGGGTCCATGTTCCTTTTGACCATGATCCATTAAGAGAAATAGTTGTATTTTTCATAAAGGAGCCAAGTTACTTGAGATACTCCATACAGGTCCTGCTGTCTCATATGCATAGGAAGGTTATTTTTGCCATTTCCTCTGGTGGATCTATAATTTGGCCTCGCAGGGCAACAGCTTGAGAAATGGCACTCTTCTAGAGGCTGACTCTGAGCCTGGGGCAGGAAGTCACAGTCAAGCCTAGAAGGAACTGAAAGCAGACAAGCAGTGTGCTGGCTCTTGGATCACCTAAGGAACACCAGTGAAAGGGAGATGACTTATTTAGCATTCTGTGCTTTTGACCAGTTTCACAGGCCTGATTTCAAACCCATAGCATGAGATGAAGTAGAGGCCCTTTTGTGATCTTTCGAGTTCCTTCCTTGCGTTCACAGGTCAGGAAACACAAAGGCTGTAAGGGAACAGGGGTAAATATTGAGCTTCGGCAGTCTGTTGACCTCACTCTATGGTTACATCCTTTCTCCTCCTTTTTCTGTCCTGATAAGCAAATCCCTGTAATTAATTATGAAATGTGAAAGCCAAGGGTAGCTTTCATGTCTATTTTTCATAGAAAAATCTCATGAAATGTCTATGAGTGTTTTATCTCAAGGCTCAGAGGTAGAATAGAGTAGTGGTCAAGAGAAAAATTAAACTAAACTAGTCTGAGTTCAAATTCCAGCTCTACCTCTTATTGACTGTGTAATTTTTGACAAGTTAATCAATTTCTCTGTCCTTGAGTTTTCTTGCCTGAAAAATTATAGTACTTAATGTTAAGGTTTTTGTGAGGCTTAAATTAGTTAACAAGTTTAAAATACTTAGTTTCCTAGGTGATACTTCATAAATGCAATCTATTATAATTATTAATTTAAATATTCCAAAATAGACTTAGTGGAATATATATTTGAGTGTCCATTTTCAAAACACAGAATCTAGGCTTTCAGACTCAGAGTATATGACTTATCAGAAGATGTAAGTACCTTCAAATGCTCAATGTCCAGTCATGAACCTGGGGGCACACAAACAGCAAACTGTTTCTTTAAGTTGAAATTCCTAAATAAGTTCCTCTTTTCCCTTATTTCTTTTCCATATCCACAGAAAAGAAATGTAATTGTGCTTTTGTTCAATCAGCAGAAAATCCCACACTGCTCCATGATGCAAATTAAGTAATTTGTCCAAAATACAGTTGCCAGATAAAATGCAAGATACCAAATTAAATTTGAGAAAATAATAGATACTTTTAGTATAGGTCTGCCCTATGAAATATTTAGAATATACTTATATTAAAAAATGTGTACGTTTATTTGAAGTCTAAAATATACTGCTGCTGCTGCTGCTAAGTCGCTTCAGTCATGTCCGACTCTGTGCGACCCCATAGATGGCAGCCCACGAGGCTCTGCTGTCCCTGGGATTCTCCAGGCAAGAACACTGGAGTGGGCTGCCATGTCCTTCTCCAAAATACACTGAGTATCCTATATTCTATTTTCTAAGTCTGGCAAACATGATCCAAGAACTCACCAAGACTGTGCTGGTCCTGTCTTGTCCAACATCAAGATAAAAACACAAGACTATCCAATATTCTGCTTCCTAGTTAGGAATCACTTCAACTAATTTATGGAATTCATATTTTCAGGAGGATGATAATCAGAATACAAAAATGGCTTTATTATATATTTCAAGGTTATTTATTATAAGTTACAATTATTGATTCATTATTAGATTCATAATCACCAAATAAAAGTATTGATTCATTTTTACATTTAATATGTCTAATATCGCATAAACCCAAAATCTGGACTAAAAAGTCTGAACATTTTCTATTTTCCAATGTAAAAATATTTACATTTAAACATTTCTGCTCTTCTGTCATCCTTTAAAATGTATAGCATGTTTAAGAGCACATAGAATATGGAAAAAATCATTTCTGAAAGATCAAATACTCAGTACAAATCAATGCTCTTACATCTTAATCAGTTCAGGAATGATATTATTAACATGATGTTTCCTTCAAAGATAATATTCAAATGTGTTATTTAGAATACTATGCCTAATGTATCTATCAAAAAATAAGCACTGCTATCTTATTCTTATGGTTTTTAATACTTTCTAGGTATACTACTACTGCCTACATATAGGTCTCCATAACTTTCTTTTTCATAGTCCCCTATTCTCCCATAATCTTCCTTCCCACTAAAATCTCTCCTTCCTTGAAACTGTCTTCTCTAGCTTAACTTCCACCACATCTTCTTTCCGCTCTTCCTCCCCATTCTCTACCTACCTCCTCTAAAACCCCTCTAAACCCCCGCCTCTCCCACAACCTTATCTACTACCACCACCACCCCAGCCGATCTTTCCCTGCCTGCTGGTTTCTTTTGAAAAAAGAAAGAGTAGTTCAATTTCAGAAAGCAGTGGTTCAATTGCATTTGTTCTTCCTTCCCTGTAAAGCACTCTACCCAGGAATACCTTATTAATAGCACATATTTTTTTCTCCTGGTTGGCTTTGCTACTGTTTTAATGATCTTGGTTGTATCTTCATGAGCAGTAAGTACGTGTGCCAAGGTCATAGTTGTCATGCATGGAAAGAAATGACATTTAGGCTGATAAAATTTTGCTAAGTCATCATCTGTTTTAATTGAGCCAAATTCACATATTTATGCAAGAAGTTTAATTTAGACATGCACATGCATTATTTTTTAAATGATAGACATTCAATGATATGTATCTATTAAGATATAATCAGCTACTGTTTACCATGTCACATCTTTATCAAAATCTTGCTTGAAAAGTTTTCATATTGAAAAATCCCTTCCTTATATTTCTGGATTAAAATGCTAAAAACACAAATTGAAAGTCCTAGTCAGTCTGCTTCTAGAAAGTTAGGATTAAGTTATATATATACATATATATGTATATATATTCTCTACCATATTTACAAATAAAAAAGTTATTTGATAAAAAGACAAATATTTATCATTTATATGTTTATTTCTTTAAGTGTTAGATTGAAATATGCTAATTCACCACTGCATGGCAATATGAATATATTATGACTATACAGATACATTGTTCAGATACACTGTTAGAAATTATTTTTAAAATAAGGCATTGATATAAAGTTTTTGTTTTGTTTTATTGAAGTATGGTTGATTTATAATATTGTGTTAGTTTCAGGTATATAGCAAATTGATTCAGTTATACATATTACATATTCTTTTTCATTATATCACTAGGCTATAGTTCCCTGTCCTGTACAATAAATCCTTGTTGTTTGATATGAAGTGTTAATCTCTTACTTTAATATTAGAGTTTCTTAACTATGATATTTTGGTTATTTTGAACTATCAGTAGCTAACTATAGAAGAAGGAAAATGGGATAATTAACAAAGATCAAAAATGTTTAAATCTGTCAAATGTTCCCTAAGAGAAACAAATCTGTATTTTATCCCAGTAAGTTCAAGTAGAAAAAGCTTCTCGGGACAATTCTAATTGTGACAGTACTTTAGATTCAGTTGTTGCTGTTCAGTCGCTAAGTCATGTCCAACATTTTTATGACCCCATGGACTGCAGGACACCAGGCTCCTCTGTCCATAGGATTTCCCAGGTAAGAATACTGGAGTAGGTTGCCATTTCCTTCTCTAAGGGATTTTCCAGACACAGTTCCAGAGATCGAACTGTGTCTCTTATGCCTCCTGCATGGGCAGGCAGGTTCTTTTTCACCAGCACCACCTGGAAAGCCCCTCTTCCCAGGGGTTATGATTTTAAGGAACTACTAATCTCACTCAGTTGCTCAATTCAGTCACTCAAGTCATCAGTCTAATCTAGCTGGCTGCCCACTAAACCTATATACATAATAATAAGGAAAAATTAGGACTTAAGACAATTACAATCAAAGTATCATAGTGGAGAGAGAAATTCCAACTGGAATGATCAAAGAAAACTTTTTGGAGGAGGTATTTAATTGGGAAAGGTGGGAAAAAATGGAAGCATTGTATATTGAAATATTAGTTTGGAATTTCATATCCCTAAATTCAAATCTTAAGGCCACCGTGGTACAGACAGAAGCAAGCTATGCGGTTTCCTAATTTGTAATGCAAAACTCGTTAAGAAACTTTGTCAGTTTTTAATCTTTAACATACAACTCATAGGTTAAATTAGATGAACGCATGTGTATGAGAGAGAGAAAGAGAGAGAGAGAAAGGAAGGGAGGGCAGGAGGGAAGGAAGGAAGGGAGATAATAAGTCTGATGTATGATTTGCTATAGGCAACCTAGGTGGAAGGAAACTCCCAAGGCAACTACATAACTCCTCAGCTAGCTCACCTTCTCTTGGTAGCAGAGTGAAGGAAAAAGGGCAGGGAATTCAGGACGCTGAAACTTTGTTTCCTGCTTGTCTCCTATGTATATTACTTAGTAGTAGTAATAATTTGAGGTGCCTCAAACTTAACATTCTTCTCTCTAAGGCTCTCTTTGCCAATTTCATAGCTCTTCTTCTAAGAATTCAATAGCAAATCCATGATATTAAAACATATAACACATAACCTTTAGAGTGAAATAAAATTGTAATAATAAGTATGTCATAGGCACAATAGTATTTTTTAATACTAGTGAGCATGAAAAAAAAAAGAAATCAAATACTAGGGTACCAAATGTAGAGCAATCTGATTCTAGCCATTAATAATTGCATATCAAAGTGTGTTTATCTTGTAAGTGAAAAATAAACACATGCAAATTTAATATTTTGGATTTTAGAATTACCCATCTGACAGTTTTGCTATACTGATTTAAGTATGACTATGCTTATAGATTGACTGTGCCAAAGCCTTTGACTGTGTGGATCATAATAAACTGTGGAAAATTCTGAAAGAGATGGGAATACCAGACCCCCTGACCTGCCTCTGAGAAACCTGTATGCAGGTCAGGAAGCAACAGTTAGAACTGGACATGGAACAAAAGACTGGTTCCAAATAGGAAAAGGAGTACATCAAGGCTGTATATTGTCACCCTGCTTATTTGACTTAATATGCAGAATACATCATGAGAAACGCTGGGCTGGAAGAAGCACAAGCTGGTATCAAATTGCTGGGAGAAATATCAATCACCTCAGATATGCTGATGACACCACCCTTATGGCAGAAAGTGAAGAGGAACTAAAGAGCCTCTTGATGAAGGTGAAAGAGGAGAGTGAAAAAGTTGGCTTAAAGCTCAACATTCAGAAAACGAAGATCATGGCATCTGGTCCCATCACTTCATTGCAAATAGATGGAGAAACAGTGGAAACAGTGGCTTACTTCATTTTTTTGGCCTCCAAAAATCACTGCATAATGTGACTGCAGCCATGAAATTAAAAGACGCTTACTCCTTGGAAGAAAAGTTATGACCAACCTAGATAGCATATTGAAAAGCAGAGATATTACTTTGTCAACAAAGGTCCATCTAGTCAAGGCTATGGTTTTTCCAGTGGTCATGTATGGATGGGAGAGTTGGACTGTGAAGAAAGCTGAGCACCGAAGAACTGATGCTTTTGAACTGTGGTGTTGGAGAAGACTCTTGAGAGTCCCTTGGACTGCAAGAGATCCAACTAGTCCATTCTGAAGATCAGTCATAGGTGTTCTTTGGAAGGAATGATGCTAAAGCTGAAACTCCAGTACTTTGGCCACTTCATGCGAAGAGTTGACTCATTAGAAAAGGCTCTGCTGCTAGGAGGGATTGGGGGCAAGAGGAGAAGGGGACAACAGAGGATGAGATGGCTGGATGGCATCACCGACTCGATGGACGTGAGTCTGAGTGAACTCTGGGAGTTGGTAGTGGACAGGGAGGCCTGGCATGCTGCTATTCATGTGGTTGCAAAGAGTCGGACACGACTGAGCGACTGAACTGAACTGATGCTTATAGAAGCATTTACAGATGATAAACTTGATAATTTTTATTAACTGTTGGCACAGACTTACTAGTTTCAAAGAAACATTTTTCTTGATATATTTTGAAAAAATAATCATTAACAATTGAGTTGTGGGAAAATCTTTTGCAGAGATCATTGCTTTTTTTCCCCCTTTAAGTAAACATGAGTTTTAAAATGCAGTGGAAAGCTGTGAAAAAGGGACTCAATGACTAGAGGTGAAAAGAATTTTTTTTAAAACCAGCTAATTTTGAGGCTAGTATATTTAGAAAGACAAAGAGTCACTATGCTTTTGCATTTTGTACAATGAAAATACCCATGGCCAGGTGTAAAATTCGGGAAATACAAAGACAGGCAAATTTGATTCAACAGTGAATTGACTATGACAGCATGGCTATATATGATCTTTTCTATAATTGCTAATAAAATGTTAGTTTGCCAGCATAGGAAAGGAAAGTGCCAGATAAATGCCACTAAAAACTTTAAGTTGTACACATTCAGTACATTTTCAATTTCTCTAACTACTGATGAATTAAAATTTTCTTTGTAAATGTTAAAATCAAGTGTATTATGGGCCAAAAGTTATACTGGACTTTATTAGTCCTAATATATCAATAATTTTTGTCCTCTAATACCATAATTTAATGTAAATGAAAAAGGAATTGGTAATAATAATTCAAGATGTATGTGAAACATTTGTTTATTCATTCACTCAATTAATATATGTCACATATATTAAATTTTTAGACAGCTATGTAAATGATTCTGACAAGTACCAAGGTTTGGAAATTCCTGGTCTGTATAAAATAACACTACTTATATTAACTAATCTTACTTGGTTTCAAAGCAGAAAGATAAAACAGCAAGAGCGCTCTCCCTAATAATCTTTCTGTTTTCTCCCAATTCACTGCCATGGTGCCATATCTGACCCTCATTAGCACTAACTTTCATAGGAACCTTCCACCTGGTTTCCTTTTTTCCATTCTATTTGGCTATTAAAATACCCCGATTACTAGAGCTTCAGTCCTTACTTTAAATTGACTCATAGAGGATATCAGTCAGTCCACTGACTTCAATCAGCTCTTTCTAAAGATAATACATGTATTTACATCCAGCCCAAATCTATTTTCTGAGTTTTATACTTATGTATTTCACAGTTTAGTGCACATGTCTCAAGTGAGACACAAAGTTATCCCAAACCCAACTCATCCAAAGCCCTGCCAGGCTGGTCGTCTCCTCTCATATCAAAATTAAGACTGACTGCAATTTTACTCTCCTGACCACGCTTCTAGTGGCTCCAGGAGCTGGACATATGGATCTTTCTGTGTTTTTCATTGGTTGAACTTGTTTTTCTTTATAATACATCTTTATTTTTTTCAAATGTCTCTGCCTCTTTCTCCTTACCAACACATGGTCTATGCCTGCCTGGCCACTTGTTGGGATGTTAGACCCTTGATCAAGAAGGTCTTCCCTTCAGGGTCAATATTCTTGAAGGTCCTGCTGGCCATGCCCAAGAAGCACTCTCTAATTGCATCCCAGGAAAGAATTTCCCATCTCTGTATCTCATATTCTTTGTGCTAATTTAAAACACTCCATCTTCAGTTACAGTTAATTAAACATGACTTAAACAGTTAAGGGTAGAACCTAGATTTTATTACTTTTGGAATACTAAGCACATGCTGCAACAGTCCCAGGAACATATAAAACTCTATAAAGAAGTAGTTATGAAAGAAATTAATCATTCTGTTCTCTGCAGCTTTGTCTTGCTCTTAAAGGCAATTTATTTTTCCTAACTGTTCAGTGGTTTTATGGATATTTGTTTTTTAGTGTAAAAACAATGCATTCATTTTATTGTATGTAGATTGGAAATATTGAAAAATATGAAGAAGATAATGAAAATCACCTATTATCCCATTACCTTTTGGTAAACACCTTAAATATTTTGCACATTTCCTTCTAAATTCTTTTCCTATGCTGTTATGTTGGTATTTTTTATGTATTTACACATACCATAGTTGTTTTATGATATGCTTTCTATGGTGTACACTATGGATTTCCACAATTTT
>SJXQ01002350.1:9366-67384 GCA_006408695.1 Aepyceros melampus
GTCCCTTGGACTGCAAGGAGATCCAACCAGTCCATTCTGAAGGAGATCAACCCTGGGATTTCTTTGGAAGGAATGATGCTAAAGCTGAAGCTCCAGTACTTTGGCCACCTCATGCGAAGAGTTGACTCACTGGAAAAGACCCTGATGCTGGGAGGGATTGGGGGCAGGAGGAGAAGGGGACAACAGAGGATGAGATGGCTGGATGGCATCACGAACTCGATGGATGTGAGTCTGAGTGAACTCCGGGAGATGGTGATGGACAGGGAGGCCTGGCGTGCTGCAGTTCATGGGGTCACAAAGAGTCGGACACGACTGAGCGACTGAACTGAACTGAACTGACTGATACTATTAAAACTGACTTACCTCTCTTATTGTAGCTGTGGGAAACTTTGAAACCACACGCATGACTTGCATTATATCCTATTTGACAGTGTTGCTCTTCTGTGGTTTTAGGGATGGGGATGCATGGCTGCACCGCTCCTGTTTCAGCCCCTCATGTCTGTGGAAGCCGTTGCCTGTGGTCCCTCATCCTTCCTGGGACAACAGATTGCTTGCTTCTCCCTCATGTCCTCTGCAAGTTCTTGGCTTCAACTTGCTCTGTGTAGGTCAGTTATCACTTGCCCCACCCCCCACCCTCTGCCCACTCATTTGCCATTTGCTTCCCAAAGTTGACTGACATTTCTCCTCTTCTAGTATCTTAGGATTTATGGGTTTAATATTTCCCTTTACTGTCATTTTAGTAGGGCTTTGAAAGGGGATGGTGATAAATGCACACAATCAATCTGTCATTTGTAAATTCTAATGGCCCCTTGAATCAAAATAAATTGTTAGCTTTAAGGCTTATGGAATTTCACATTTATGCCTAAAGTCTCTGGGCTAGTCAGCTCAGGCTGCCATAACAAAATCCCAGAGATTGGGTGGTTTAAACAGCAGGAATTTATTTCTTACAGTTCTGGAGGCTGGGAAATCCAAGATAGGAGCTGGCTGATATGTTTCCCTGATTCTCTTCCTGGCTTATAGAGATTGCCTTCTCACTGTCCTCATAGGCAGAGAAAGAGAGGAAGCAACTCTTTGATGTCTCTTCTTTTAAGGATACTAATCCCTTCATGAGGCCCCTACCCTGACCTCATGTAAACCTAATTATCTCCCAAAGGCCCCATCTCCAAATTTCACACAAATGTCACTTGCTCCTCCCACCCCTGCCCAAGTGCTTGTCACTAGGATATTCACTTCAAAGTTTCCTTCATCCTTTTCACAGCAAAGATTTGGTTACCTTTAATATATTTATTATAGAAATTGATAGGACACTTAAAATTTTATTTGGAAAAATAAAGGACCAAAAAGAGCCTAAACAATCTTGAAAAAGAACAAAGTTGGTGGACTACTATTACTTGACTTCAACATTAGTGTGATTTATGATTTTTTCAGTAGTCACATATGGATGTAAGAGTTGGACTATAAAGAAAGCTGAGCACCGAAGAAATCGGTGCTTTTGAACTGTGGTGTTGGAGAACACTCTTGAGAGTCCCTTGGACTGTAAGGAGATTCAACTAGTCCATCCTAAAGGAAATCAGTTCTGAATATTCATTGGAAGGGCTGATGTTGAAGCTGAAACTCCAATACTTTGGCCACCTGATGCGAACATCTGACTCCTTTGAAAAGATCCTGATGCTGCGAAAGATTGTAGGCAGGAGGAGAAGGGGACAACAGAGGATGAGATGGTTGGATGGCATCACTGATGTGATGGACATGTGTTTGAGTAGGCTCCGGGAGTTGGTGATGGACAAGGAAGCCTGGTGTGCTGCAGTCCATGGGATCCAAAAGAGTCGGACACAACTGAGTGGCTGAACTGAACTGAATCAGATTAGTGTGGTATTGATGAAAGGCTAGATATGTAGACTGATGGGGCAAAACAGTGTCCAGAGATAAACTCATAATTGTATGGCTGAACAATTTTTGATGAGTGCTAAGGCAATGGGCTTCCCTGGTGGCTCAGACAGTAAAGAATCCGCCTGCAATGTGGGAGACCTGGGTTTGATCCCTGGTTGGGAAGATTCCCTTGGAGGGCATGGCAACCCATTCCACTATTCTTGCCTGGAGAATCCTCATGGACAGAAGAGCCTGGCAGGCTACAGCCTATGAAGTCACAAAGAGTCGGACATGACTGAGTGACTAAGCACACACAAGGCAATTTAATAAGGAAAGGAAAATGTCTTCAATAAATGGCACTGGAACAATGAGATATTCATATATTTATATACACACACATTTATATATACTTACATATATGTATGAAAATCCTCAACCCCTAATTCATACCATACAGAAAAATCAATTTGAGATAGATGTGATATTTAAATGTAATATATAAAACAACAAAGATAGAGGGAATTCCATGGTGGTCTGATGCTTAGGACTCTGTGCTTTCACTTTGGGGCCTGGATTCAATCTCTGATTGGGAAACTAAGCTCCTACAAGCTATGCAGTGAAGCCCAAACAAATCCCTCTGTTTCGTTAAATAAATAAGTAAATATATAGAAGAAAACCTAGAGTGATATACTCATGACCTCAGCATAGGCAAAAATGTATTAGAGGGGACACAGAAAACATAAATCATAAAAAAGTAAGTTGGACTTTTATCAAAATTTAAAATTCCTGCTTCTAGAAAAACAAATCAAGAAAAATAAATGGACAGGTCAGACTGGGAAAAATATTCACAATGCATACATCTGACAAGGGATTTATATCAAGAATATGTACATAACTCCTGCAAGTCAATAATAAAAAGAAAAACAACCCCAAAATTTAAAAAGTGGACAAGAGATATAAATAAGCACGTCAGCAAAAGAAGATGTGCAAATGGCCAATAATTACATCAAAGTGTGTTCAATATCATTTATCAATAACAAAAGCAAACTAAAACCATAACAAGAAACTATTAAATGCCCACTAGAGTGGCTGAGCGACTTCACTTTCACTTTTCACTTTCACGAATTGGAGAAGGAAATGGCAACCCACTCCAGTGTTCTTGCCTGGAGAATCCCAGGGATGGGGGAGTCTGGTGGGCGCCGTCTATGGGGTCACACAGAGTCGGACACGGCTGAAGCGACTTAGCAGCAGCAGCAGCAGCAGCAGCACCAGAATGGCTGAAATGAAACAGATCAACACCACCAACTATCAGAGAGAAGGTGGAGCAACTGGAACCCTCACATGTTGCTGATGGGAGTGTACAATGTTATAATTAACTTGTCAGTTTCTTAAGAACTGAAACATATATCTACCCTAGGTTTCAGCAGTTCTTAGGTATGAAGCTGAAACTCCAATACTTTGGCCACCTTATGCGAAGAAGTGACTCATTTGAAAAGACCCTGATGCTGAGAAAGATTGAAGGTGGGAGGAGAAGGGGATGACAGAGGATGAGATGGTTGGATGGCATCACTGATTCGATGGACATGAGTCTGAGTGAACTCCGGGAGTTGGTGATGGACAGGGAGGCCTGGCGTGCTGCGATTCATGGGGTGGCAAAGAGTCTAACAAGACTGAGCGACTGAACTGAAATGAACTGAACTGAACTCTTAGTTGTTAGTTCAAGAGAAATAAAAATATGCATTCACAAAAAAACCTTGTGCAATACAGTTCATAGCAATTTTTTCATGATAGCTTCAGCTAGAAACCACATAGCTAGTCTTCAACAAGGAAATGGGTAAATAAGTGGTGACACAGCCATATGATGGAATACTCCCAAAGAACCAAATGTAGCTACAAGCAACAGCATGCATGAATCTCAAAAATAGTAGGCTGAGAGGATGAAGTCTCTCACACACAAAAAGAATATACTGCATAATTCCATAAACATAAAAGCTAGAATACATAAATTCAAACATAGATAACATAAATAAGATCATTGGTTTCTTCATGTGATGTGAAGGTGGACTGGAAAAGAGCATGAGGAAACATTTGGGGTGTTTTGTGTGTTGATAAGCATTTTTCAAGTCTGATTGAATGGAACAAATAAGATCTGAACATTTACAATGTGTAAATTATACTTTAACATTTTTAAATAATTAAAACAAAATGCTGCTTAAAATGATTCACTGGGATCCACTTTATCAGATGAGCCTTAAGAAGTTCCTCATTTTACTTCATCTACTTCCCTAATTTATACATTCTTCTAACTGATGTTGTTGAAATGTTTCTCAGTTTATATTTTATGAAATATATTTCTCCAAAGATGTATCTTTCTAGGTAAGATGCCTAACCTAACTGATTCGATGACCTGGAACTAAAAACACAAAAAGGAATTCCTTATGATGTCCCAGAAGATACTTGGAATGTTGAGAGGGCTGGTTGCACACCTTTGCCTATGCTTCCCTTTATGGCTAAAATGCTCTTTCCAAAATTCATATCACATTCCATCAGCTGAGAGTACACTTTGCCAGTTCTTAAAAGAGACATTTTCATTTGTGTATCTGTAGGACTCAAGAGGGCTTTCAGCTATATAGTAGAAAATTCAACTTGAAATAGCTTATTCTTTTTTTTCTTTTGAACTTTTTATTTTGTATTGGGGAATAGGTGAGTTTTGAGTGAACTCCGGGAGTTGATGATAGACAGGGAGGCCTGGGGTGCTGCAATTCATGGGGGTTGCAAAGAGTCAGACACAACTGAGCAAATGAACTGAACTGAATTGATAGCCAATTAACAATGTAATAGTTTCAGATGAACAGGGAAGGACTCAGCCATACACATACATGTATCCATTCTCCCCCAAATGCCCCTCCCATTCAGGCTGGCACATAACATTGAACAGAATTCCATGTACTATAGGATAGATCTTTGTTGGTTATTCGTTTTAAACATAGCAGTGTGTACATGACCTTCCCAAAGTCCCTGACTATCTATTTCCCTTAGCAACCATAAGTTCGTTTTCTAAGTCTGTGAATCTTTCTGCTTTGTAAGTAAGTTCATTTGTATCATTTCTTTTTAGATTCCACATATAAGGTGTGTCATACCTCATTCTCTGTCTGACTTATTTCACTTGGTATGACACTCTCTAGGTCCATCCATGTTGTGGCAAATGGCATTGTTTCATTCTTTTTAATGGTTGAGTAATATCCATTGTACATATGTACCACATCATTTTTATCCATTCCTCTGTCAATAAACATTTAGGTTCTTCCATGTCTTGGCTATTGTAAATTGTACTGCAAAGAACTTTGGGGTGCATGTATCCTTTCAGATCATGTTTTTCTTTGGATATATGACCAGGAGTGGGACTGCAGGGTCATATGGTAGGTTTATTAAAATGGCTTATTCTTTAAGAAAAATTTATTGTTTCCTGTTACTGGAAGTCTGGAGGTAAGACAGTTCTGGAGAGGGTTATATTAGCAACTTGACGGCTTCCATCAGGTCTCAGATTCTTTAATCTTTCTTTTGTGCCATTATCAGCACACTGGCTTTGTCCTCAGGCAGTAAGTTTTCATGTTTATGATTGTACCTCATGGTTGCAAGGGGGCTGCTGCTGATCCAGATATCACATCACACAACACAAAAAATCCCTCTATAAGATTAAGATCTATTTCTTCCTGTGGTTTCTTTTTTTAAACAAGGAAATCTTTCTTAGAAGCCACTCAACAGACCTCACATGGCCACCTTATTGGCCAAACATGTAGAGGGAAATGGGACTGCCATTACTGAGTTAGACCTATCAGACCCTTTCCTAAAGATGATACTTGGGCGACTCTCCTTGAAGTCATGGGCACATACTGGAGAGTTTCTACTTGGCCACAATCGGTGCTAGGAGGTTGGAAATGGCTATATTGATGGATGATGGGTTGACAATTAACAGTCTGTGCTATAGTATCCTCTGCATTTGTTCTATTTTCCCTACTAACTTAATCTTGAGGATAGAGATTATTTTCCCCTTCCATATAAACATGGTAAATAGTATAAAGGTATGTGCCCAATAGGCCTTTCATAGTATTGATTGATTGATACCCCAGTCTCATTTCAGAAAGGAATTAATTCTGCTCAGAAGACAATCAACAAATGTTTCATAATTTCAGAATTTTCTAACTGATGGGACAATCATCATATATATAAAATGATATATGAAATAATATGTTTTAAGAAGAAAAGTAGATTTCATTTGATAACCAATTTGAGTAGCCTGGAGGAAGGATTTTCCTAGGTTCCTAGATCATCTCATCTATTTTAGTTTGCAATGTGACCATTCAAAAATAAGGAGTCAGTAGAAGACTGACTTTTAAGGGCTGTCATTTATGGTTAATGTTCTTGCTTAAAAGAAAATTTGCAGAGTGGGCTTGTTGCCTCATTTTCTTGGTTTCCATTAGTGCTGTTACCTGTGGCAAGCCACTCCAATATTGTCGCCTGAAGAACTTCATGGACAGAGGTGCCTGGTGGGCTACAGTCCATGGGGCCACCAAGAGTTGGACATGACTGAGGGACTAATACACACACACAGGATGGGTGAACTTGAAGGAACCCTCCATGATGGTTTCACCATGAGGCCAGATGTTATTTGAGTAGAGTCTGGTCCTTCTCTGTAGTTAGGAGGAGTGGGAGATTTCAGAGATGCCCAGGATATCTGGGGCCCAGTTTACATGGTGTTTTATGATGGCAGATGGAGACACAGCGAACAGGGGATTCCAGAGTGGTTCCATGTCAGCACCTCTGCAAGGGGTAGGGGTGGGGGGGTTGTTAGTTGACCTAAGAGATTCCATTCTAATGTGCTGAAGATGGATTTTAGGGCTGGACTTTGCTAAGGCTAAGAAAGATTCATTGCAAATTTCTATTTACTTGTCTGGCTTTCGTGGGATAGCCAGTGTTTTCCCTTGTCTTAGGTTATCTTTGGCTGGAGGGCAAGAAAAATAGTCAGTGATGTCTTGGAAATTTAAGGCTATACTATATGCCTCTTTTAAAAAATATTTGGTTATCCAGCAAGATATTTCTTGTGTTTCTACATCTAAAATTTCTCTGTGGTTTGGCAGTACCAAGGCTTTTCATGGCTGCCAGTCATATCTTAATTGGATCACCTTGTGGAAACTTCAGAGAGGTTTCCTAGAATTTGCTTCCAATTTCTGATGCCAACCCAGCTTTTATTATCTAAGGTGAGACAGACATGACAATCTCCTCATTCCTTTCTCTTTAAAAGGACTTGCTGCATTTTCCAAAATACCTCCCAGAGAGCGCTTACTGTGGGGAACATTCTCCTTTCTTGGCAAAAAGTGTTCTTGCTGGTTTTGTTACTCCTCAAATGATGATAAATTTTTTGCAAATGTGATTGAGAAAATAGGTAACAGAAATTTAAAGAAGGATGAGAAAAACTTCCCTTTTTACTCATCCCTGAGACCATTGTATTACTCTTTATTAAAATCATACTTATGTGAGTTGACCTTGTCTCATGAATTACAAAATGTACTTGTCTTTTATTTTGTGGTACAAAATTATAAACTCTTTGAGGGTAGCTGCTGCTGCTAAGTCACTTCAGTCGTGTCCGACTCTGTAAGACTCCATAGACGATAGCCCACCAGGCTCCCCTGTCCCTGGGATTCTCCAGGCAAGAACACTGGAGTGGGTTGCCATTTCCTTTTCCAATGCATGAAAGTGAGAAGTGAAAGTGAATTCGCTCAGTCGTGTCCGACTCTTAGCGACCCCATGGACTGCAGCCTACCAGGCTCCTCAGCCCATGGGATTTTCCAGCCAAGAGTACTGGAGTGGGGTGCCATTGCCTTCTCCGCTTTGAGGGTAGAGAAGATACCTAATTCCTTTCTCACCCTTTCAACATCAGTGAGACGTATAATAAGTGGGAACATATTTATAGAATTAAAATGTTTGAAATACAACTCTGGAAAACACATGAAAGGGTATTAAGACTGTTAACCAAAAATAGTTAATGATATGACAAAAAATGATTTTAATGAAAAAAGGAAGGCATAAACTTTGCATATAATAAGATTCATCTTTTGTTATAAATGGGCACAGATATGTGAACACAGAAGGAAATATGACAAGATAGTAAAATGGTAATTATTTGAGAGTGGTGAGATTGAGGTTATTTTTATTTTTTGCAACTTCAGTTATATTCAAATAACCTATATTAAGCATTTTATAATAAAGAAGTTAAACTTTAAAATTCATGTTCAATTATTTTTATTAAAAAATTTTTTTTCCAGGAAAGTTAAGTGAGGATTTATTTAAACAAGAATATACTTTCAGAAAGAAAGTGGACAGACAGGTAAGTGGACATACAAGTGTTCAGCTATTTTTAAAAGATCATTTTCCTCTAACCTTTTAAGCCAAGACACTGCAATATTTATTAAAAATTACAGCAGCCATTTCTGTTTGGTCTGACTGTGGAGTGCTTCATACGATTATCTTTGTAGTTGTTACTAAGACTGCTCCATGCGTCTTAATGTCTCCTTTTTATAGCTGAGGAAATTGATGGACAGAGAGGCTAACGGGCAGCCAGGCAGGAGGGAAAGGGATCGGGATTAGGCCCTATGGATGCTAAGGCACAGGCCGTAACCACTGACCCCACTTGCTCCCAGTAGACCCTACATGTAGATTCTTCAAACAGACCTGTGGAGCCTGTCATCTTCATACTATTCTCTCTGCCCTTGGCTCATGTATTCATGAGTGTCACAATTGTATCATTTTCACGAAGTATTTAGTCCTTTTAAATTTATGAATATCTAATGCCTTGAATTGGAGAAGGCAGTGGCAACCCACTCCAGTACTCTTGCCTGGAAAATCCCATGGATGGAGGAGCCTGGTAGGCTGCAGTCCATGGGGTCGCTAAGAGTTGGACACAACTGAGCAACCTCACTTTCACTTCTCACTTTCATGCATTGGAGAAGGAAATGGCAACCCACTCCAGTGTTCTTGCCTGGAGAATCCCAAGGGAGACAGAGCCTGGTGGGCTGCCGTCTATGGAGTCGCACAGAGTCAGACACGACTGAAGCGACTTACCAGCAGCAGCAGCAATGCCTTAAATACTGATCACAGCAACTGTTATACGAAAGATTAGCATATTTTTGGATGAAAACAACAAATAGGGAACATGTCCCAAGCTCTTGATGATAGTGGTCAAGGAACACTGACTTGCTAGATAAGCTAGTTTTGTAATGCTTTAAATTTGAATAATGCACATGTATTATTTCTAGTCCAAAAGAATAATGCAATATGAGAAAATCTAAAATTAATTCATAGGTAAAAGTAGAGTTAGCAAGCATTTCCTGTTGAGTGCCAGTTTATAAATAGCTTTGGCTTTGCAGGCCACGTGGCCTCTGTTACACTGTCCAAGTCTGCTAGGGTAGCAAGAAAATGGTCATACAGATGCTGCATTAAGGGATGGATAGGTTCTGTTCTAAGAAAATTTTATTTACAAAAACAAGCACTGGACTAGATTTGGTCCACAGGCCATAGTTTGCTAACACTTGTGAATTAGTCTTCTGCCACCACTGTAATTACCACAAATCTGTGGCTCATAACAACACAAATTTACTCTTCAGCAGTACAGGAGAACAGAAGTCTGAAATCATCATCACTAGGCTAAAATCAAGGTATTGGTGTGACTGAACTTGCTCTCTAAGCTTCAGGTGAGAATTGCTTCCTCCTCTCTTCTGGATTCTAAGGCTATAGTCATGGCTTGTGGCCACATCACTCCGATCTTTGCTTCTGTCAGCATATTGCCTTTCTTTCTTCTGTCGTCAAACATCCCTCAGTGTATGTCTTTTAAGGACACTGTGATTGTATTTAGTGCCCACTTGGATAATTGATGATAATCTCATCTCAAGTTCTTTAACTCAATTACACATGCAAACTCCCTTAAGCCATATGAAATGCATTTATAGGTTTTGGGGCTTACAATGTGAGTCTATTAGCTTAAAATAACAAAAAGATTGGGGACTGCTAAATAAAGAAAGTTGACTTAGGAACAAACTCATCCAAGTTGGGGGTCCCAGCTCTAGCAGTAACTGTATGTAATGAACGGCTTTTGGAGGGTCATTTTGTATCTCTGGATTTTAGCTTTTCTCTCTTATGATGTGAGCAAATGAAACTATGTGGTTCTGAAACCTCCTTCAGCTCTGTCATCTTTAAATTTTATGATTTTGATGAAGAGTATTAACATCTGCCTTCTGTCATAATGACCTTTATCATAAATAAAGTAAATCCAGTCTAAACAGTTTTGTGTTAAGCTGTTCAGGGACAATTCAATATTTATAAGCAAAATAAAGGAAGAGATAAATTTAACTATTCCCAAGTTAGCATAAGCATGGAGGAATTATAGGCCAACTGTCTCATTAAGAAGGAAACTTTAAAAATTTTACATGCCACTCTGTACAGAAGAGCATTTGAAGAGTCCACAAAAGTACTTTCAGAACTTACAGATAAAGAATAATAAACTCAGGACCATGAGAGAGAGAGGGTTGAATTATTACATGCAACTAGATGAAGAGAATATACAGAAAGGCACATACTTAGGCTTTATGCAATTTTAAGGGTGAATATAATTCTGTCAGTGAGTTTCCTGGTGGCAAAGGCAAAGAGAAAAAGGATCATATAAGAATAACATTGTTAAAATATTTTTTTTTTGATTGCTAGAAGTCCCTGTAACATGAGTGATATATCCCATGAGTCTACCCAAATGGGAGACACTAAAAGTGTTCTAACATTATCATTTCATCCATTCCACCTTCAACAGATATTCATTAATGGCTACTGCCTATTTGGTGCTTTACTAGTCAATAGGAAATTAGATAATCATGAACCAAATGGAGAGATATAGGGGCCTACCTTAGGGAGGCTTTATCTACAGACTAGACAGGGAAGACCTAGCTGGAGAAATGACATCCCAAGTGTCTACGGGATAACAGTAATCAGCCAGGCAAAGAGTAGGGAAGGGAGTTTCTAGGCAAGGAGAAGAGAATGGCCTGTTTGAAAACTCAGAGGGAGTTGATTGACATACAGTTTCCAGTATTGTCCAGTATCGTTGGTGGGAAGAGAGAATGGAGCATAGGCTAGAGCTAGAGTGTGAAGAGCTACATTAAGGATTCTGCACTTTCTCCCATCAGGCTTCCCTGGTGGGTCAGCAATAAAGAATCCTCCTGCAATTCAGGAGCTGCAGGAGACACGAGTTCAATCCCTGGGTCAGAAAGATACCCTGGAGGAGGGCATGGCAACTCCAATATTCTTGCCTGGAGAATCCCATGGATAGAGGAGTCGGCAGGCTTTAGTCGATAGGCTTGCAAAGAGTCAGACATGATTAAAGAGACTTAGCATACACGCACTTTCTCCCATAGTCAATGTAAAGTGTATTAGAGTAATCTTAGCTGCTATAACAAACAACTCCCATGGTTTCAGCGACTTAGTGTACACTGTTGCTTACTTCTGACCCTCGTATTAGTCTGATGCCATGTTCCTGGTGGATGGGCAGCTTTACCTGAGGTAGCAATTCTATTGTGTCTCCTCCGTCTCTGTCTCCATCTCCTGCTGATAGTGGAGGAGGAAGAGAAGGTAGAGAGAGTGCAGGTATGTCTTAATTGCTTTGGCCTGAGTTACAGATCCCCATCTAGATGCCAGGGGTGTTGAAAAGGTAGTCCTGGACTGGGCAGCCACTCAGCAGCAGTATCTCTGCTCTCAAAGTGGAGTGTGGATTTTGGAGGTTAGTTAACTGTTTCTGCCACAGGAAGCCCCTGGAGGGTTGTAAGCAGGATCATGATATGATCAACTTAGAATTTTTAAAAGATCATTTGGACTGCAGAATAGAGAATGGATTGGAGGGGACAAGACTGGACACAGAGAGACCAGTTATATTGTGTGAAAAGAAAATGAAAGTTGCTCAGTTGTGTCTGACTCTGCGACTATACAGTCTTTGGAATTCTCCAGGCCAGAATACTGGAGTGGGTAGCCTTTTCCTTCTCCAGGGAATCTTCCCAACCCAGGGATCACATCCAGGTCTCCTGCATTGCAGGTGGATTCTTTACCAGATAAGCCACAAGGGAAGCCTAAGAATACTGGAGTGAGAAGCCTATCCCTTCTCCAACGGATCTTCCTGACCCAGGAATCGAACCAGGGTCTCCTTCATTGCAGGCAGATTCTTTACCAACTTAGCCACCAGGGAAGCCCATACATTGTGTGATAAAGACAATAACAGCTGTCACAGAAGAGTTTCTAAGGGCATCTCCCAATGACAGCAAAATACATGATGATGCTACTAAAGTGCATGTTTGTAAAAGTCAAGATAATCCGTTAGAAATATGTACAGCTGTGGCTACCGAAGGACTCATTTTCCTTTTTTAACCAGAAGTCTGTATGCAGCTAGCCCATTGGCTGATGCTAAATGTGATCAAATGCTGTTCCAAGGGCTTGCTTCCTTCTGTCTGCTGCTTCACTGTCTTTGATGTATAATTTTTATTCTCATGGTCATGGGCTTGTTGCACCTCTGGGCAGGAACAAGATGGGGCTGACAGATGAGCAAAAGTCTCTGTCTCCTCCTGACATTTTATTTAGGAAGAGAAGGGAAGCCCAGTTTGGGAGCCTTCACATGTCTCTTGTGGGTCACATGGCATCCAGGCTGCAGGGGAGTCTGGGAAGCTGAGTACTTTTAAATTACAAGCATGTGTATGTGCGTAGAAGGGAACTTGACTAAGAATTCTAGGGAGCCCACTTGGGGAGCGAGGTGAGACTGGATAAGTATAGACTACTCCCATAGGAGTAGTCTCCCAGCAGGGCATAGTATTCTCTGTTGATGACATTGTACCATCATGGCTAGTGACATCATAGCCCTTTATTCCTGCTCAGCTTCTCCAAATACCTGTGAGACAGTTCATAACATCTCTTCTTACGCAGTACAGTCATGGCGCCAAAATGAGGGATCTGACTGAACTTCAGGGATTGGCAGTTGAGTCCTGTGATCTGAATGTCCAGGCCCTTTGCTAATGTCTGTGCCAGAACCTGTCACTCAGGTCCAAGGCTAGGTCATGATCCTGAAGAATCAAGTATGTAGCTGCCTGAGTTTCCCAGAGAACATCACCGGAGATGTGTGTGAAGATTAGTCTAGCTCTGGGTCACTCCTTCCTGAACCACCCCCTCTGCCAAGAGAGGAAGGAGCAAGAGAGGCGAGCAGATGCAGGACAGATAGGAGGCACCTGCTGGACAAGCTCTCCTCTCCATATGACCACTGGGGTTCATGCCCTATTCACCAGGTGCTCCAGCCAGACCCACCTTCACCATGTAATATGTGCATTTCAGTGAATTTTAAGTCTTTTATGGAGTGATCCATCTTATAAGAAATTTCAGATGTTACTGAGTAAATAGGAAAACTATTTGGGGGGATGGACCCCTGAACTCCTGAAATGACATTAGATATGCAATGACAGACTGGTTTTTTTTTTTTTTTTTTAAATACCATGGATTCCCCTTCACCTGCTTTTGTATCTGTCCTCAAGATGGCATTGAATCTCCAGGTCTCTTCACAAGTATTGGAGTTTCAGCTTCAGCATTAGTCCTTCCAATGAACACTCAGGAGTGATCTTTAGGATGGACTGGTTGGATCTCCTTGCAGTCCAAGGGACTCTCAAGAGTCTTTTCCAACACCACAGTTCAAAAGCATTAATTCTTCAGCACTCAGCTTTCTTCACAGTCCAACTCTCACATCCATACATGACCACTGGAAAGAGCATAGCCTTGACTAGATGGACTTTTGTTGGCAAAGTAGTGTCTCTGCTTTTTAATGTGTTGTCTAGGTTGGTCATAACTTTCCTTTCAAAGAGCTGCTGCTGCTGCTAAGTCACTTCAGTGGTGCCCGACTCTATGCGACCCCATAGATGGCAGCCCACCAGGCTCCCCCATCCCTGGGATTCTCTAGGCAATAATACTGGAGTGGGTTGCCATTTCCTTCTCCAATGCATGAAAGTGAAAAGTGAAAGTGAAGTCGTTCAGTCATGTCCGACTGCAGCCTACCAGGCTCTTCCACCCATGGGATTTTTCAGACAAGAGTACTGGAGTGAGGTGCCATTGCCTTCTCCCTTTCAAGGAGCAAGCGTCTTTTAATTTCATTGTTGCAATCACCATCTACAGTGATTTTGAAGCCCCCCAGAATAAAGTCAAAATTAAATATAAGAAGATAAATGTAAAACACAGAGATCTGTATGAACCACACAAAATCTCCCTTGAGTGATTTTTCTTCCGAAGACTGCTTTCTTACATTTAAAGAATTGTTTTCCATTTGTCCCAGGATTCTAAGACATGTTGATAGTTGTGCTCCAAAAAGTTGTTTTGTGTTCAAATTGAAGAACAGTACATACTCTAGACCAGGGGTTGGCAAAACTTTTCTGCAGGTCAGACAAAAGTAAGTATCTTGGCTTTGAGAGTTAGTATGGTCTCTGTTGCTTTTCTCATCTCTTCTCTTACAGCCAAGGACAACTTGTAAACACATGGATGGGATTGTATTCCCCAAAAGGCCGGCACTGAGCCAGACTTGGCCTGGGAATCATAGCCTGGACCCCTGCTGTAGCTTCTCATGAAGCTTCCCTTCTTATATGAGCATATTTAACCACACTTGAAGGTTCTGAGAAGTCCTGTGGAAATGAAATCTATCAGTTGAGCCTGACCCAGCGTTTCCCAACCTATTGGCCTGTGGAACCCTTTCTTTATGCATCCCTGTTAAGCCCCATGGAATAAGGTCCTATGAATTATCCAACTGGGGAACAGTTTTATTTAAAAGATCTCTTCTGTAAGGATTAAGAAAAAGAAAATATAGGTTTCTTTTAGCTTTTATGAATTACTGAAAATTGAAATCCATGGAATTCAGAGATTTAGGAATAAGTTATTCTTTTCAAAAAAAAAATGTTGCTTCCTATTATATACAGTTATACAGTGAACAATGCATCCCTATCTGGATAATTTGGAAGTGACTTACTAAACTGACTAAAGAGTTTTAAATTTCTAGCCTTGGCTCTGACTGTTCTTTTAGGGGGAAAAAAAAACCCAAAAACACTTGACAGTAAAAATAGTTATCAAAACCTGACTGTTAAGGGAAATAAATAATGTTTTTCATCTTCATCTTGTTATTTAGTTCAACTTGAGACAATTTGGATTCTGATATTCTGCCTAGCTTCCACAATTTTAATAAATATGTGATTTATGTTTCTATTCATGTCATTTAAAAATGTTGAAGGAGACAATGCCTAGGTCTAAGTCCTGTGACACATCACTATTGAACTGAATGAATTTGTGAATTCAACTTTACGTCAATCCACCCCATCTCTGTCCCTAATCATGATCTTACCCCTATTTTAATTATGATTTTTCAAATGTTTTTCTGATATCAACATTTTCAACACCAATCATATTTCCTTGAGCTGCTAGTCTAACAACCATTTCAAAAAAGGAAATGAGGTTAATCTGAAATGGCTTGTTCTCAATGAGCCTATCAAACCTCATAGCAATCACTCTGGCCTTTAAATAATCCATTCATGTAACTTGCCTGAGATTGAAATCATATGGTTTTCACAGTCTACCTGCTTCTTCTGTCTGGAAATCGAAATAACATTAGCCCATTTCTTGTCTTTTGACCTTCCTCCTGGTCCCTGTTATCTTCCAAGGTTGCTGATGGGGGTTGGTTCTACTATTAGCTTCAGGTATGATTTGTCCAGATTGGGAGATTAGAATTCATTTTAGATTACTCACTGTTTTCTTACACGCTATCTATATTAAGGTCCAACTCCCTCAGACAACTGTTCATTCTGCTTTTATTTAGCCTAAACAACAGTATCTTTGAGAAAGATATAAGTTCTGTGTTTGCTTTATGCCATACTTCAACATCATACTACAGATGTCAATGGCAGGTCTAACTCTTATGTGTTTTCCAAGTAAAGCTGGTATGATCCATTCTATAGTTTAGAATGGCCAAAAAAAAAAAAAAAAAAATAGTCATGGCTACTTTAAGAGTCAAATGAGTATTAAATTAGCAAGGCATCCTGTTCCTTTGAAACACTTATCCAACTCTCATGCCCCCTCCCTCATACCACCTGTGCCATTTTCCAGGGTTCTTAGGGTCTTAAACAGTTCAACGGTGCTATTCTTGTTGGGTATAAACACTGGGAGAATCGGAATCACCCACTAGCTTCATTGGTTTCTGCATCATTTTGTTACCCTTCTGCAATGCCACACTGGTGCTTTTGCTAATCTAGTGCCATTGTGATGGAGGGCAGCCCTTTGTCGTTGTTCAGCTGCATAGTTGTATCCGACTCTTTGTGAACCCATGGACTGCAGTACGCCAGGCTTCCTTGTCCTTCACCAGCTTCCAGAGTTTTCTTGAACTCATGTCCACGAGTTGGTGATGCCATTCAACCATCTCATCCTCAGTTTTTCCCTTCTCCCCTTGCCTTCTATCTCTCCCAGCATCAGGGTCTTTTCCAGTGAGTCAGTTCTTCCCATCAGGTGACCAAAGTATTGAAGCTTCAGCTTCAGCATCAGTCCTTCCAATGAATATTCAGGGTTGATTTCCTTTAGGATTGACTGATTTGATCTCCTTGCTCTTCAAGGGACTCTCAAAGGTGTTCTCCAGCACCACAATTCAAAAGCATCAATTCTTTGGGACTCAGCCTTCTTTATGGTCCAACTCTCACATCCATACATGACTACTGGGAAAAACCATGGATTTGGCTAGATGGACCTTTATCAGCAAAGTAATGTCTTTGCCTTTTAGTACACTAAGTTTGTCATAGCTTTTCTTTCAAGGAGCAAACGTCTTTTAATTTTATGGCTGCAGCCACTGTCCACAGCGATTTTGAAGCCCAAGAAAATAAAGTCTTTCATTGTTATCTGCATATCTGAGGTTATTGATATTTCTCCTGGCAATTTTGATTACAGCTTGTCCTTCATCTAGCCTGGCATTTCACATGATGTACTCTGCATATAAGTTAAATAAGCAGGGAGACAAAATACAGCCTTGACGTACTCCTTTCCTGATTTGGAACCAGTCTGTTGTTCCATGTCCGGTTCTAACTGTTGCTTCTCGACCTGCATACAGATTTCTCAGGAAGCAGGTCAGGTGGTCTGGTATTCCCATTTCTTTAAGAATTTTCTACAGTTTGTTGTGATCCACACAGTCAAAGGCCTTAGTGTAGTCAGTAAACTAGAAGCAGATATTTTTCTGGAACTCTCTTGCTTTTTCAGTGATCCAGCAGATGTTGGCAATTTGATCTCTGGTTCCCCTGCCTTTTCTAAAACCAGCGTGAACATCTGGAAGTTCGCGGTTCATGTATTGTTGAAGCCTGGCTTGGAGAATTTTGAGCATTACTTTGCTAGCATGTGAGATGAGTGCAATTGTGCAGTAGTTTGAACATTCCTGGCATTGCTTTTCTTTGGGACTGGAATGAAAACTGACCTTTTCCAGTCCTGTGGCCACTGCTGATACTAAAAAGAAAAAGAGAAGCTAAAAGCAAAGGAGAGAAGGAAAAATATACCCATTTACATGCAGAGTTTCAAAGAATAGCAAGGAGTGATAAGAAAGCCTTCCTCAGTGATCAGTTCAAAGAAATAGAGGAAGACATAGAATGGGAAAGACTAGAGATCTCTTCAGGAAAATCAGAGATACCAAAGGAACATTTCATACAAACATTTCATACAATAAAGGACAAATGATATGGACCTAACAGAAGCAGAAGAGATTAAGAAGAGGTGGCAAGAATACACAGAAGAACTATACAAAAAAGATCTTCACGACCCAGATAATCACCATGGTGTGATCACTCACCTGGAGCCAGACATCCTGGAATGCGAAGTCAAGTAGGCCTTAGGAAGCATCCCTACAGCAAAGCTAGTGGAGGTGATGGAATTCCAGTTTAGCTAATTCAAATTCTAAAAGATGATGCTATGAAAGTGCTGCACTCAATATGCCAGCAAATTTGGAAAACTCAGCAGTGGCCACAGGACTGGAAAGGTCAGTTTTCATTCCAATCCCAAAGATTCCACATATAAGTGATATCATGATATTTGTCTTTCTCTGTTCAACTTACTTCACTTAGTATGATGTTGATAATCTCTAGGTCCATCCATGTTGCTGCAAATGCCATTATTTCATTCTTTTTATGGCTGGGTAGTATTCCACCGGAGAAGGCGATGGCACCTCACTCCAGTACTCTTGCCTGGAAAATCCCATGGACAGAGGCGCCTGGTAGGCTGTGGTCCATGGGGTGGCGAAGAGTCAGACACGACTGAGTGACTTCCCTTTCACTTTTCATTTTCATGCATTGGGGAAGGAAATGGCAACCCACTCCATTGTTCTTGCCTGGAGAATCCCAGGGATGAGGGAGCCTGGTGGGCTGCCGTCTATGGGGGTCACACAGAGTCGGACACGACTGAAGTGACTAGCAGCAGCAGCAGTATTCCACCGTATGTATGTATATATATGGGTATTTTCTGGTGGCTCAGATGGTAAAGAATCCACCTTCAGTGCAGAAGATCTGGATTCAATCCCCGGATCAGGAAGATCCCCTGGAGAAGGGAACGGCTACCCACTCCAATACTCTTTCCTGGAGAATTCCACAGACAGAGAAGCCTGGTGGGCTATAGTCCATGGGGTCACAAAGAATCAGACACAACTGAGCAGCTAACACATATACACAGGCACATACCCATTTGTATTATATATATGTATTATATGTATATTTTTATTCAATTCATAAGGTTCTCATGGCAGGTATATTGGCACAGGGAAGCCTGGCATGTTGTAGTCCATTGGGTCAAAAAGAGTTGGACACGACTTGGTGTAAAGTAAATTTTATACATGTATTATATATATTAATATATATCTCACATTGTCTTTACCCATTCACCTGTTGATGAACATTTAGCTTGTTTCCACATGTTAGCTAATGAAATAGTGCTGCTATGAACATTGAGTTTCATGTATAAAGATAGATGTTTAAATTGCCTTCAGTGTTTTTTACAAGCTTAACTCATTTGAAAGTCTGGCCTTTTTCCATCTGATCTTTTACATCTCTGATAGTTTTATTAAGGTGGTTTTCAAACTACTAAATGGTACTCCATCATGGACTCTTAGGAGAAGAAAGCAAGGGACTGTAATTGTTTGGGGAGATTACACTGTGGTAACAAGCATACCCAAACATGCAGTGGCAACAACTGCTCACGTGATTGTCCTGGGCTGGTCAGCTAAACTGTGAGCTAGTCCTTCCTCACTTGGGTATTCTGGGCCCTGGCTGATGGAGCCTCAGTCATCTTCAACATGTGGCAATGTAAGAATGTATCTTACACTTTCCTCTTTTTTTTTCAGATTGTAAATGTTTATTTTGAATTAGCCTAAAACTCACAAAATTTGCAAAAAATAGTACAGAGAGTTCCTGTACTTCTCTAGTGATAATATCCTACATACCTTAGCATAACCAAGAGATAAGACATTAATACAATAGTATTAACCCAGGTGTACCCCTTATTTGGCTTCCCCTCGATTTTACATACATTTTAAAACTCTGTCTTACTTTTAACCAGATGAAATGTTTATTGCATGTGTATGTGTTTCAGGCACTGTACTAAGCCCTGGGAACAGAATTCCAGTAACTGTGTCTGTGAATGGCCTCTGTTACTGATAAGCATTTCCTCCAGTTAGCTGGCAGATAATCACATGGTCTTACTTCTTTTCCTCCCCTTTCATATCTTCATCCAAGTGCAATCTAGCTTATTCAAACTTTGACTCACCAATGTCCAGAGGATATAAGTTTCTCAGTATCCAGTCACTGCTTGGTTTAAAGATAGTTGTACCTGATGCAGAATAAACGCTTTTTTCTTCCGCCACAAGTCTGATACTGTTCGATTAGACATTAATAAGTTTGTTTTCTCCAAAATGTGTGGTTTAGTTCATTCTTCTCCTTCCTCTTATCCAATGGCCTGATAATCGTCAGAACAGGATTGGCTCCTCTCTAAGCCTCTGGTGGATAATGGCACCATTTTATTGGGTTTTAGTTTTCATTTTCAGCATAAAACAGCTATCTGGAGAAAATACTTCCATCTGTATTTGCAGCTTTATGGCACCTTCTTGCCATCCAAAACACTTTTCTTAATCTGCACAGGAGAGTTTAAACAATTGTGAAATTCTTGAAGCTGCCCACTTTGTTGCCAAGAAGTCTTCCTTTGGCTAGTGTCCAGAGTGGTGGCCTCACCTACCTTTCTGGAGCCTGGGTTCCAACATAGCGCTCTCTCATTCTTCTTAATAAATGGTTTGAACATCTAAAGTAGCCACAAGGATTCCTGGCATTTGTCAGAGGCGGAAATCCGCATGGCAGACTGAGAGAGTCATAAAATCTTTGTTTTAGTTTAGACTCGTTTAAAAACTGGAATGAAATTAAAAACGTTTTTTCTTATGTGGTCACAGAGGTTTCCTCTTAAGAGGTGGGAATTTACCAGAATATGATATATAGGGAAACTGATGATTGGAGTTTTGTTTATATGTTTTTTTTCTGCTTATCCATGGAAGTATGAATCTTCTAACCTTCTTCCAAGTCCCTTACTGCAGTCAAAGCCCTGTGCCTAATGTATATTTTTATTGGTAAGTTTGAAATGACTTTACACCATGGTCTGCAAATGTGCTTTCAGAACGTGCCTTCTTTTGCATGCAAACGTCCATTCCCACATTCCCATGTTTGTGGATTCTCTTTGTCTTCCAGAAACACTAGTGTCTGTCCAAACCTTTCAGACCAAAAGGGTGTAACTTCTGGTTTGTGGTCTCATCTCTCAGAGTCTCTTGTTACAATAATATACAGAAGCTCAGAAAGGTCTGCTGAAAAAGGAAGAAAATTTCCCTTGTCCCTGCTCCCTAAGAAGCTCTGTTTAGACACATTTGAAGGCACAAGAATAGAATGTGTCTGGAGGTGGTGGTCCCCTAGTTGCTGGACAATAGTGATTGACGAGAGGCCTGGACACTATAAAACCATAGTGTCAGCTAGGAAATATGTTAGCTGATACAGCTTCAGGCCTTGGATAAAATCTGACCCAGACGGTTAAATAAGAGGTGATTCTTGCAATCAAATAAATTCAGTACTTTGAGCTTTAAAACAACCAAAGCCAGTTAAGAGCCATGATTAAAATTCTTTCATCGACCAAATGTTTCCTGAGTGTTTCCACTTTGAGCCGGGCTCATGTTTGGTTCCAAGGATACAGTCGTGGTGGCCAGCCCTCAAGAGGCTCCCCGTGCACGGGTGACAGGCAAGAAGTCACCTAATAGAAGTCTGTGTGCAGAAAACTGTGAACAGAGGTACCCAGCAAGCAGATGGGAGCACAGGGAGGGCCTGCAGAGGAGATGGGGATGGACAAGAGGCACTGGAAGCTGTGTTTTAAGATGAAATAGGCATGGCCTGAATCTTAAAGGTCAGGAAGGAGTTAGCCTTGTGGACACAAATAAAGATGGGCAGGTCAAGGGAGGAGAGTGTGTGTAAAGCACTTGGATGTGTGGGAGACACTCAGCAAGCTGAGGATTTTGTAAAGCTGGGAGGGGCTTCCTTCTGAAGAGCCAGCCTAGGAGATTCAACTTTTCCTTTTCTCTGTGACCAATGCAGAGCTACCGAAAAACACAGGTGTGATGTGGGTCAGTGAATTATCTGCATGTGTATCATTCAAGGCAAAAACCACAGATAGTCCTTCAGTTCAGTTCAGTCGCTCAGTCATATCCGACTCTTTTTGACTCCATCAACCGCAGCAAGCCAGGCCTTCCTGTCCATCACCAACTCCCAGAGTTTACCCAAACTCATGGTGGCTGAGAGGTTAAAGCGTCTGCCCGCAATGCGGGAGACCCAGGTTCAATCCCTGGGTAGGGAGGATCCCCTGGAGAAGGAAATGGCAACCCACTCCAGTACTCTTGCCTGGAGAATCCCATGGACGGAGGAGCCTGGTAGGCTACAGCCCACAGGGTCGCAAAGAGTCGGACACGACTGAGCGACTTCATTTTTTTTTTTTCATGTCCATTGAGTCGGTGATACCATCCAACCATCTCGTCCCCTGTCGTCTCCTTCTCCTCCTGCCCTTAATCTTTCCCAGCATCAGGGTCTTTTCAAAAGAGTCAGCTCTTCACATCAGGTGGCCAAAGTATTGGAATTTCAGCTTCAACATCAGTCCTTCGGATGCAAAAATAAGAAGTCGGATAGGTCAACCTGGTCCCATCCATGAAAACGCATCAGTCAAAGCAGTCTGACAATCTTAAGTGGGCCATACTTTCAAAGAAGGAGTTACAAATTAAGATGCGTTTCCAGAAAAAGTTTTTTTTTTTTTTTAATGTTCTCATGTGCTACAGTGAAATTCACTCCACTAGCTCTCCACTTGCTACTGTCCCTTTTTCTACAGTGTAAGTAAAAACATATGTGTTGATTGACTTTTAGGAAGAACCTCACCTTCCAGTTTATCCTGGATTCTAAGTTAGATCTATTCCTATTATCTTTGGGGACAGGACTGCTCTTTCTTGGTATTATGGCCATTATAGCATGAATTGCTTTCTGTAGTAGTATTGGCTCAAATTTCGGGAAGAGAGAAATAGAAGATAAAAATGAGAGTTCAAGTCACAGTATTCACAGTTAATTATTGGGATCTGTTTTACAAAATACCAAAATCTTTAAAAGAATGCAATATTTCCTGGAATTAAAATTTGAATATAATGAAGGGAGTGATGTTATGCTAAGAGATCCATAGAAAGGGACAATTTGCCTATCTTCCCATTTCTAGGTAAAATGGGAGAGGACGTGTTTCTTTGTTCTACCTTCTGCCTTATGCAGGGGGGACACAATTCCGTCCAGTCTTGGTAGTCTCAATTTAAGCCTGTTGTCCTGGGGTCCTCTATGGATTAACATTGGTCCCAGATATTCATTGTTTAATGAGGAAATGTTATTAATGCTTGCATTAAAATAAGCTGGGTTTGGTAAGCTTCTGCCTCATATTTCTGGCTTCTGCCAAGGTCTTATTCAGTAGTGTGTGAGGAACATGGACAGTGAACAGAGGTCCTACTTTAATATGTAGTTATGTCTGAAAGATAAGAAGTCCTTGTTTTTCCAATCCTTTCCAGACCATAAATGATCAACACCTTCCTTCCTTTCAGGGAAAGCATGCAGGACTCCCATTGATAATGCTTAAGGTGCTCCAGAACCAGGGGCTGATTCCTTCTGATTTCAAGAGCAAGCAGAGAGGCATTCTCTGCTGCTGCACCGTCAGCTGCTCAAGGGCCATCCAGTTGTGTCATGGCTCAGCTGCAAGGTACACGAAGCCACTGGGCTTCCAGTTGTTAGAGTCCATGAGGGAAATGAGGAAAACCATCAGTAGTATATTATGCATACACAGGAAATAAAGATGGAGCAGTTCAGCCGAACCTGGAAGCAGTTGCTATATTTATTGTCATTTGTCATATGGTATAAATTTATAACTATTCATTTTCTTGTTTGGTAACATTTAAAAATCTTATTTATAATCAACTTCTTCAGCAGGTTGTACTAAAAAAAAGTTTGTGTTTAATGAAACATTAAGTATGAATTCCCTTGTGGCTCAGCTGGTAAAGAATCTGCCAGCAATGTGGAAGACCTGGGTTTGATCCCTGGGTTGGGAAGATCCTCCAGAGAAGGGAAAGACTACCCAGCATTCCAGCCTGGACAATTCCATGGATGGTGTAGTCCATGGGGTCACAAAGAGTTGGACACGACTGAGTGACTTTCCATTTCTCAAGAAAGTTAATAATGAATATGCAACTTCCAAAAACATTTGTCAACATTTACCTGCTGGGAGAAATATCAATAACCTCAGATGCACAGATGATAATACCCTTATGGCAGAAAATGAAGAGGAACTGAAGAGCCTCCTGATGAAATTGAAAGAGGAGAGTAAAAAACCTGGCTTAAAACTCAACATTCAAAAAACTAAGATCATGGCATCTGGTCCCATCACTTCATGGCAAAAGATGGGGAAACAATGGAAATAGTGACAGACTTTATTTTCTTGGGCTCCAAAATCACTGCAGATGATGACTACAGCCATGAAATTAAAAGATGCCTGCTCCTTGGAAGAAAAGTTAAGACTAACCCAGACAGCATATCAAAAAGCAGAGACATTACTTTGCCAACAAAGATCTGTCTAGTCAAAACTATGGTTTTTCCAGTAGTCATGTATGGATGTGAGAGTTGGACTATAAAGAAAGCTGAGTGCTGAAGAATTGATGCTTTTGAACTGTGGTGTTGGAGAAGACTCTTGAGAGTCCCTTGGACTGCAAAGAGATCCAACCAGTCCATCCTAAAGGAAATCAGTCCTGAATATTCATTGGAAGGACTGATGCTGAAGATGAAACTCCAATACTTTGGCCAGCTAATGCGAAGAGCTGAATCATTTGAAAAGAACCTGATGCTGGGAAAGATTTGAAGGTAGGAGGAGAAGGGGATGAAAGAGGATGAGATGGTTGGATGGCATCAGTGACTCAATGGACTTGAGTTTGAGCAAGCTCTGGGAGTTGGTGGACAAAGAACCTGGCATGCTGCAGTCCATGGGTTCGCAAAGAGTCGGACACGACCAAGCTGAACTGAATTTGTGGCTCAGCTGGTAAAGAATCTGCCTGTAATGCAGGAGACCTGGATTTGATCCCTGGGTTGGGAGGATCCCTTAGAGGAAGCAAAAGGCTACCCACTCAAGTATTCTGGCTTGGAGGATTCCATGGATACAGTCCATGGGGATGCAAAGAGTCAGACATGACTGAGCGACTTTCACTTTCGTGGAGACCATTGAGAGACTGAGAGAACATGCAATAACAGGAATGAATGTGTAAATCCACTATGTTAAGCTGAAGAAACTAGCTGTGAAACAGCACACTTTGTATGATTATGTTTAGATGAAGTTCAAGGACAGACAAAACTAAAGATTAATCTATGGTGATAGAAGTTCCAGAGTGTTGTTTGGCTGTGAGTCTGTGCGTGTAGAAGGAACTCTCTGAAATAATGAAAATGTTCTGTATTTTTTTTCTGGGTGTTGGTCACATAGGTGAATACATACAAAAACATATGTAAGATTTATTTAGATTTATATATAATATTATATCAGTTAGTTCGTTCACTTCAGTCACTCAGTCGTGTCCAACTCTTTGCAATCCCGTAGACTGCAGCATGCCAGGCTTCCCTGTCCATCACCAAATCCTGGAGTTTATTCCAACTCCTGTCCATTGAGTCGGTGGTGCCATCCAACCATTTCATCCTCTGTCGTCCCCTTCTACTCCTGCTTTCAATCTTTCCCCTCTTCAGGGTCTTTTCAAATGAGTCAGTTCTCTGCACTGGCCAAAGTATTGGAGTTTCATCTTCAATATCAGTCCTTCCAATGAATATTCAGGACTGATTTCCTTTAGGATGGACTGGTTGGATCTCCTTGCAGTCCAAGGGACTCTCAAGAGTCTCCTCCAACACCACAGTTCAAAAGCATCAATTCTTCAGCACTCAGCTTTCTTTATAGTCTAATTCTTACATCCATACATGACTACTGAAAATACCATAGCTTTGACTAATGGACCTTTGCTGACAAAGTAATGTCTCTGCTTTTTAATATGCGGTCTAGGTTGGTCAAAACTTTTCTTCCAAGGAGCAAGCGTCTTTTAATTTCATGGCTTCAGTCACCATCTGCAGTGATTTTGGAGCCCCCCAAAATAAAGTTTCTCACTGTTTCCCCCTATTTGCCATGAAGTGATGGGACTGGATATCATGATCTTAGTTTTCTAAATGTTGAGCTTTAAGCCAACTTTTTCACTCTCCTCTTCACTTTCATCAAGATGTTCTTTAATTCTTCACTTTCTGCCATAAGGGTGGTGTCATCTGCATATCTGAGGTTGTTGATGTTTTTCCTGGCAATCTTGATTCCAGCTTGTGCTTCATCCAGTCCAGCATTGCTCATGATACTCTGCATATAAGTGAAATAAGCAGGGTGACAATATACAGCCTTGACATACTCCTTTTCCTATTTGGAACCAGTCTGTTGTTCCATGTCTTGTTCAAACTGAGTTTCTTGACTTGCATACAGATTTCTCAGGAGGCAAGTCAGGTGGTCTGGTCTTCCCATCTCTTTAAGAATTTTCCACAGTTTATTGTGATCCACACAGTCAAGGGCTTTGGCATAGTCAATAAAGCAGAAGTAGATGTTTTCTGGAACTCTCTTTATTTTTCAGTGATCCAACAAGTGTTGGCAATGTGATCTCTGGTTCCTCTGCTTTTTCTAAAACCAGCTTGAACATCTGGAAGTTCATGGTTCACATATTGCTGAAGCTTGGTTTGGAGAATTTTAAGCATTATTTTTACCAGTGAGAGAGATGCAGGATGAGTGTGTGAGATGAGTACAATTGTGTGGTTGTTTGAGCATTTTTGGCATTGCCTTTCTTTGGGATTAGAGTGAAAACTGACCTTTTCCAGTCCTGTGGTCATGGCTGAGTTTTCCAAATTTGCTGGTATATTGAGTGCAGCACTTTCACAGCATCATCTTTCAGGATTTGAAATAGCTCAACTGGAATTCCATCACCTCCACTAGCTTTGTTGTAGGATGCTTCCTAAGGCCTGCTTGATGTAGCATTACAGGATGTCTGGCTCTAGGTGAGTGATCATACCATCATGATTATCTGGGTTGTGAAGATTTTTTTGTACAGTTCTTCCGTGTATTCTTGCCACCTCTTCTTAATCTCTTCTGCTTCTGTTAGGTCCATACCATTTCTGTCCTTTATTGAGCCCATCTTTGCATGAAATGTTCCCTTGGTATCTCTAATTTTCTTGAAGAGATGTCTAGTCTTTCCCATTCTATTGTTTTCCTCAAAAAAAAATTTTTTTTGCATTGATCACTGAGGAAGGATTTTTTTTTAATCTCTCCTTGCTATTCTTTGGAACTCGGCATTCACATTGCTATATCTTTCCTTTTCTCCTTTGCCTTTCACTTCTCTTCTTTTCACAGCTGTTTGTAAGGCCTTCTCAGACAATCATTTTGCCTTTTGGCGTTTCTTTTTCTTGGGGATGATTTGATCCCTGTCTCCTGTGCAGTGTCACAAACCTCCATCCATAGTTCTTCAAGCACTCTGTCTATCATATCTAATCCCTTGAATCTATTTGTCACTTCCACTGTATAATCGTAAGCGATTTGATTTAGGTCATACCTAAATGGTCTAGTGGTTTTCCCTACTTTCTTCAATTTAAGTCTGAATTTGGCAATAAGGAGTTCATGATCTGAGCCACAGTCAGCTCCCGGTCTTGTTTTTGCTGACTGTATAGAGCTTCTCCATCTTTGGCTGCAAAGAATACAATCAATCTGATTTCAGTATTGACCATCTGGTGATGTCCATGTGTAGAGTCATCTCTTATGTTGTTGGAAAAGGATGTTTGCTATGACCAGTGTGTTCTCTTGGCAGAACTCTTTTAGCCTTTGCCCTACCTTATTCTCTACCTGAAGGCCAAATTTGCCTGTTACTCTAGGTATCTCTGGACTTCTATTTTTGCATTCCAGTCCCCTGTAATGAAAAGGATATCTTTTTTGGGTGTTAGTTCTAGAAGGTCTTGTAGGTCTTTATAGAACCATTAACTTCAGCTTCTTCAGCATTACTGGTCAGGGTATAGACTTGGATTACTGTGATATTGAATGGTTTGCCTTGGAAACGAACAGAGATCATACTGTCATTTTTGAGGCTGCTTCCAAGTACTGCATTTCAGACTCTTTTGTTGACTATGGTGGCTGCTCCATTTCTCCTAAGGAATTTTTGCCCACAGTAGTTGATATAATCATCATCTGAGTTAAATTCACCCATTGCAGTCCATTTTAGTTCACTGATTCCTAAAATGTCGATGCTCACTCTTGCCATTTCCTGTTTGACTACTTCCAATTTGCTTTGATTCATGGACCTAACATTTCAGGTTCTTATGCAATATTGCTGTTTACAGCATCAGATTTTACTTCTATCACCAGTCACATCCACAACTGGGTGTTGTTTTTGCTTTGGCTCCTTCTCTTTATTTTTTCTGGAGTTATTTCTCCACCCTTCTCCAGTAGCATATTGGGCACCTACTGACCTGGGGAGTCCTTCTTTCAGTGTCTTATCTTTTTGCCTTTTCATACTGTTCATGGGGTTCTCAAGGCAAGAATACTGAAGTGGTTTGCTATTCCTTTCCCCAGTGAGCCACGTTTTGTCAGAACTCTCCACCATGACCCTTCTGTCTTGGGTGGCCCTACATGGCATGGCTCATAGTTTCATTGAGTTAGAGAAGGCTGAGGTCCACGTGATCAGATTGGTTAGTGTTCAGTGATTGTGGTTTTCAGTCTGTCTGCTCTCTGATGGAGAAGGATTAGAGGCTTATGGAAACTTTCTGATGGGAGAGACTGACTGAGGGGGAAACTGGGTCTTGTTCTGAATGACAGGGTTCTCAGTAAATCTTTAATCTGATTTTCTGTTGAAGGGCGGGACTGTGTTCCCTCCCTGTTATTTGACCTGATGGCAAACTCTGGTGGAGGTAATGAAGATAATTGCAACCTCCTTCAAAAGGTCCCATGCACGCACTTTGCACTCAGTGCCCCTAACCCTGCAGCAGGCCACTGCTGACCCACACTCAGCGAGAGACTCCTGGACACTCATGGGCAAGTCTGAGTCAGTCTCTTGAGGGGGTCACTGCTCCTTTCTCTTGGGTCCTGGTGTGCACAAGGTTCTGCTTGTGCCCTCCAAGAGTCTATTTCCCTAGTCCTGTGTAAGCTCTGGTGGATTTATGGTGAATTAATGGTGACCTTTATATACAACATATATAATATTATATAAAATAACTCAATAGGAGAAATAAAATGAAGAAAGAGAACAATTGATTTTTTCAAATTCTATTTATAGAAGAAAAATAAAACTTTTGAAGTTCAAGCTAACAAAGATAAATCAAGAATTTACAAATGCTATTATAAATTCTGTTAAACATTTCCACAAAACAGTAAAACCATTGTTTTTTCAATAATAATACAAATACAAATTTTGATGGTGATCAAAACAATGTTCTTACTAAAGGAAGATGTTAATGGTACAGAAAAGTACTAGAACTGGTTGTGATGCAGACATAATAACTACACTCAAACAAACTGCAATATCTACCCATCAAAATAAAAGACTTAGTTTTCAAAATTTGCAATTAAAAATGTATAAAAATGAAATTACAAGAGTGTTTATATAAAGTTTTCTTAAATTTTCAAAAATAAGGATATCAGTCAATAAATTCTTTGTAAATATTCCTTTTTTGCCCACCATCAACTGAATTTCAGAAATTGTTGAGCCTTTGTAGAACTACTTTGCAAATAAACTTAAATAAATGTATGTGCTTGGTTGTGTCTGACTCTTTGCAACCCTTTAGACAGTAGTCCACAAGGCTCCTCTGTCCATGGGATTTTTCAGGCAAGAAACCTGGAGTTGGTTGCCATTTCCTACTCCAGAGGATTTTCCTGACTCAGGGATTGAATCTGCATCTCCTGCTTTGCAGGTGAATTCTTTATACCATTGGGGAAGCCCTGCAAATAAACTTGTGTCTTAGAATGATTGCAGACATTTTGTTAGCACTTAAATTTAGCTGCACTTTACCCAAAATTAGTTTAAATTTTGCATCAAAGTATTTAAAGAGCTGAAAATAAAAATTTTAACTATTACATATATTGAAATTACAAGCACTACAAGTTATTGACATTGAAAACAAAGTTGAAAATGGGAAGAATCTATAATACATGTCTACAAAAGCAAGGAACTGAATAAATTAGCCAACAAAGGCTCAAATGATGAATAAGATTTAATTTGGAATTCATTAATTGCATTGTGGGAGGACTCTTGAAGGCATTTCTATATTTAATTAAATTTTTATTCTGAACCCTCATGAAATAACATTTTAAAATCTTGTATTTTGCCACATCTACATTTGACCAGTTTGACAACTTGGCCTTATAAAAATATTTTGAGTGAAGGTTAAAAAGACAGAAATTACAAAAATTTGAGTGTAAGTATTTACCAATATAAATTAAAATAATGAAAACTGAAAATTTTCTCTACCAGTAGAGAATTACTATACCTCTGCATCTGTAGGGAAATTTTTTTCTCAACTAAAAATATTTTAGCCTATTGAGATGACTTAAAGATTTCAGTACCTTAAAATTTATAAACTATAAAGAGGGACTTCAAAGAAGACTACAGGCAGTTTTATAAAAAGATAAAAGGATAATAATAAGAACAAACCGAAGAAAGTATATTTTTCAGAAAACAATATTAGTGCCATGACCTTCAAGATAGACATAGCTAAAAAGCTGCCCAAAGCAAATGAATGTGTACCAAGAATAATTCTACTTACATTAATTTTTAGCATTCAGATAAATATAAAGTTCTCCATTTTGATTTACACTATACAGGTACATGTTAATTGTAGTTTAAGAAAGTTTATTTTTGAAAATAGTCTTTAAATTGAACTATTTTATAGATCTATCAAAATAACAAAAGCAGTTTGCTAATATATAAAAAATAGCTTAAAAATATAAAAGTTTCATTATTTTAATGCTTCATTTCTCTCCCAAAGTACCCCAGGTAGGGTGATGGGTAAGTTGTTTCTCAAATATCTTTACCTTTTGTATTAGTTAGGTTTAATTTACAAGTAACAGAGAACCCCAACAGCAGCAGCTTAAGCAAAGTCAATTTCTTTTTTTTTATTTGCAGAAAAGAAAGCATTTAAATGAGAAATTAGTATCAAAATGAGAAATTAATATTAAGATACTCTATATAAAATCCCATGTATTTGGAAGTTGAATATCCACTTTTAAATGACAGGTATATCTAAGAAGTAATAACAAGGAAAATTAAAAAATACTCAGAATAAAAATGAAAAGAGAAGTTACTAGAATTTGTTGCATGCAGCTGAAGCTGCTTAACAGAGTTAAATACAAAGTAGAGTCTTGAATAAGGTACGAAAACAAATAATGGACACTAGAATAAAATTTTGCTAAATTTGAAGAAAATCTGTGCTTTGGTTAATAATACTGTATCATTGCTAATTTCCTGTTTTGTTTTTTTACAACATAGTATTTCTTAATTTTCCCAGAACTGAATTAGAAGTTTCAAGCCTCGTTCAAATTTTTAAAAAAATCACTAAAATAATAAATTTTCTGGACTTTTAGCAGCAATACTAGATCCCCAAATACATGGAATTATATCAAAGTTTTGAGTGAATGTAAATGAGAAATCTAGCATTCTGTTCATACTAAGTCAACCAAGTAGAACAAAATGTCATTTTTTTAGCTAGGCAAAATTTTCTAAAATATATATTATATTATACATACTATATACATACATATATAGAAGCTTTTCTACTACTCTTAATGAAGGCTAACAACAACAAAGAGATGGAGAAATTGGAAAACATAAGCTAGATAAAATGGGAGCACTGAATATGAAATTGAAATAGTGAAACAAACTAGATAAAAGCAAAAGATTATCATATAGTCCAGTTGTTTTTAAACACGGTTGCTCATTGGAAACACATCTATAGCTTTGGAGAAGAAGAGTGACACCTGGGCATTTGTACTTTTCAAAAATTTCCAAGATAATTCTGTTATGCATCTGGATTTTAAAAAGTGATTATAAGTTTTACTATTAAATGATGGTTATAGTGAAAGGGATTCTATTATTTTCTATTGATTAGTCATGATACAATGGTATTAAGCAAATATTAGTTACATAATCACAATAGTAAAAGATGTTTATCAGTTTTTGCAATCAATAGCCAGACCAACAACAACAAAAAAAGGTAATTACAATTGCAAGCCATAATGGAAACATGACTAACCTAACAATATAAAATAATTACATACAAGTTGGGAGGTTAAGAAGAGTGACGTGGTATGTGGAAGTGCGTATATACACATGTTCTCATCCACCCATCTAGTTTATGTCTTTGGATTCGTGCATTTAATCCATTTACATTTAAGGTAATTATTGATATGTATGATCCTATTACAATTTTCTTAATTGTTTTGATTTTATTTTATGTAAGTCTTTCCCTTCTCTTGTGTTTCCTGCCTAGAGAAATTCCTTTAATATTTGTTGTAAAGCTGGTTTGATGGTGCTGAATTCTCTTAACTTTTGCTTGTCTGGAAAGCTTTTGATTTCTCCATCAAATCTGAAGGAGAGTCTTGCTGGGTAGAATATTCTCAGTTCTTATCTTTCATCATTTTAAATATACCATGCCTTGTAGAGTTTCAGTTGAGAAATAAGCTGATAATCTTATGGAAGTTCCCATGTATGTTATTTGTCATTTCTCCCTTGTTGCTTTTACTGTTTTCTCTCTGTCTTTAATTTTTGTCAGTTTGATTACTATGGATCTTGGGGTGTGCCCCTTGGGTTTATCCTGTCTTGGACTCTCTGTGCTTCCTGAACTTGGTTGACTATTTTCTTCCCCATGTTAGGGAAGTTTTCAGCTACTATTTCTTCAAATACTTTCTCAGATCATTTCTCTCCCTCTTCTCCTTCTGGGACACCTATAATGTGAATGCTGGTGCATTTAATGTTGTCCCAGGGGTCTTTTGGGATGTCTTCTTTTTTTTTTTTTTTCCATTCTTTTTTCTATATTCTGTTCTGTGGCAGTGATTTTCACCATCCTGTCCTTCACATCACTTATCCATTCTTCTGCCTCAGTATTCTGCTATTGGTTCCTTCTAGTGTATTGTTCAGAGAAGGCAATGGCACCCCACTCCAGTACTCTTGCCTGGAAAATCCCATGGACGGAGGAGCCTGGTGGGCTGCAGTCCATGGGGTCGCTAAGAGTCGGACTCGACTGAGTGACTTCACTTTCACTTCTCACTTTCATGCATTGGAAAAGGAAATGGCAACCCACTCCAGTGTTCTTGCCTGGAGAATCCCAGGGACGGGGGAGCCTGGTGGGCTGCCATCTATGGGGTTGCACAGAGTCAGACATGACTGAAGCGACTTAGCAGTAGCAGCAGCAGTGTGTTGTTCATCTCTGTTTGTTTGTTCTTTAGTTCTTCCAGGTCTTTGGTAAATTTCTTGCATCTTCTCAATTTTTGCCTCCATTCTTTTTTTGAGATCCTGGACCATCTTCACTATTGTTATTCTGAATTCTTTTTCTACAAATTTGCTTATCTCCACTTAATTTGGTTGCTTTTCTAGAGTTTTATCTTTTCTCTTCATTTGGGACAAAACTCTCTGCTTTTTCATCCTGATTAACTTTCTGTGATGTGGTTTGGCTTCTAGCCAAAATGGGATTGTGGTTCTTGCTTCTTCTGTCTGCCCTCTGCTGGATGAAGGTATAAGCTTCCGGATAGGAGGGACTGGTGGTAGGAGAAGCTAGGTCTTGCTCTGATGGGCAGGGCTGTGCTCAGTAAAGCTTTAATCCAATTATCCACTGACGGATGGGGGTTGCACTCCCTCCCTGTTAGTTGTGTGGTCTGAGGTGGCCCCGTTCTGAGGTCTATGAGCTCTAGAGTAGGGTTAATGGAGATCTCCAAGAAGACTTACACCAAGGAGCACTTTCCAGGGGCCTGCTACTAGTGTTCCCACCTCCACAGTGAACCACTGCCAAATCACACCTCTACAGGAGACCCTCCAACACTAGCAGGTAGCTCTGGTTCAGTCTCCTGTGAGGTCACTACTCCTTCCCTCTAGATCTTGGCACACACAAGATTTTGTTTGTGCCCTTCAGAGTGGAGTCTATTTCCCCCAGCCCTGTGGATGTCCTGTAATCAAATCCCACTGGTCTTCAAAGTCAGATTCCCTGGGGATTCCCAATTCCTTAGCCATATCCCCAGGCTGGGAAGCATGACATGAGTCTCAGAATCTTCACAACAAGTGGGAGACCTTCTTTGGTATGATTGTTCTCTAGTTTGTGGATTGCCCACCCAGTGGGTATGGGACTTGATTTTACCATGTTGCACCCCTCCTACTGCTTCATCGAGGCTTTTCTTTGACTTTGTACACAGGGCATCTTTTTTTGGTTGGTTCCAGCTGTCATGGTTGTTCAACAGTTAGCTGCAGTTTTGGTGCTCTTTGCAGGAGGAGATGAATGCATGTCCTACTACTCTGCCATCTTGAACCAGAAGATCAGAAAGGTCAATTTCTGTTCCTCTTTTCTGTGGAAGTCTGGTGTTGCCTGTCCAGTTCTGCCCCTTCTGTCTTAATTCATCCAGTGTGTGGATGCAATCCCTCCCCATTGCTATACCTGGCTACTCCAACTTTAGCTGTCTCAGGAAATTGCAGTCATCAGGAAGGAAGAGGGAAAAGAAGGATGGGCACTAAAGGGACACACGCCAGTTGTCTTTTAAGAAATTTTACAGAAATCATTTCCTCACCTTTCTACTTACACCACCATGGCCAGAATTAAGTAATAGGGTCACATTAGCTGCAAGGGAGGCTGGGAAATTCAGATTTGGTTATGGCTAATCAAGATTGCTGGGAGAAATATCAATAACCTCAGATATGCAGATGACACCACCCTTATGGCAGAAAGTGAAGAAGAACTAAAAAGCCTCTTGATGAAAGTGAAAGAGGAGAGTGAAAAAGTTGGCTTAAAGCTCAACATTCAGAAAACGAAGATCATGGCATCCAGTCCCATCACTTCATGGGAAATAGAAGGGGAAACAGTGGAAACAGTGTCAGACTTTATTTTTTTGGGCTCCAAAATCACTGCAGATGGTGATTGCAGCCATGAAATTAAAAGATGCTTTTCTTTGGAAGAAAATTTATGACCAACCTAGATGGCATATTCAAAAGCAGAGACATTACCTTGCCAACAAAGATCTGTCTCATCAAAGCTATGGTTTTTCCAGTAGTCATGTATGGATGTGAGAGTTGGACTGTGAAGAAGGCTGATCGCAGAAGAATTGATGCTTTTGAACTGTGGTATTGGAGAAGACTCTTGAGAGTCCCTTGGACTGCAAGGAGATCCAACCAGTCCATTCTGAAGGAGATCAGCCCTGGGATTTCTTTGGAAGGAATGATGCTAAAGCTGAAGCTCCAGTACTTTGGCCACCTCATGCCAAGAGTTGACTCATTGGAAAAGACCCTGACGCTGGGAGGGATTGGGGGCAGGAGGAGAAGGGAACGACAGAGGATGAGATGGCAGGATGACATCACTGATTCGATGGACGTGAGTCTGAGTGAACTCTGGGAGTTGGTGATGGACAGAGAGGCCCGGCGTGCTGCGATTCATGGCGTCACAAAGAGTCGGACACGACTGAGCGACTGAACTGAACTGAACTGAACTGAATGATGTAACAAGTTAAAATGAAGGATTTATGACATGAAAGAAGGACAGTACAGAACAGCAGTCCCTGGCACTCACTGTTCCTGCAAGTGCATGCCACCCACTGCCAGGCCACAGGCTGATTGGTTTAGTTAAAGAAGATGTTTTTTTCTGTGCTTTTTAAGTATTCCAAAGATGAGTCCTTTACACCCTAGGACTGAATTAGCTTCTTGTAACATTTTGTTCAATCTTTCCTTTCACTTGAAGATTCATACAAAGTTTGAAATTATTCTGTAATAGTTCTATATTTGGTTTAAAAGCTGAATTATGTTAAAGTTAGTGTAGAAAAAAGATTTTCTAGGAAAATGCATCCATTTTGTCTATGGTTATAAATAACTCTTATTTGAGGACAAAATGTTTCTCTAATTTTGGGTGACTCCGCCATCCAAGGGCATTTACAGAACTCTCCTAATACTAAAGAATTACATTTCTTCTGGTGGAATTCAGGTGACTGGGAATGTATTATTAATATGGTGCACCCCAGTCTTCCACTCACACCACCTGGATAGATACCTCTTGGCCATGAATTCTGTCCAGGGCTGGTCCTGATTTTGGTATACAAGGAATTTACTTCTTTGTTTAAAAGAAAACACAGAGCAAAATAAAGTTCTGAGGAGGCCTGGAAACCATGTGTTTTCTGGGTGTTGTTTGTGTCAATATTTAGAATTCCAATGTCAATTATTTGGAATTTCAATATTTGAGCCATACACCCCTTATTTGCATATATCCACTAATGAGTATCATGCTTGACTACAGCAGTGCATGGCCTTCCTAACAAGGAAACTTAAATAAGACAATGTGAGAGTGTTAGGCACTTTTGAGAGGCCAATGTCAAATCTATACCTAAGACCACAGTTTGCACTAGAAACTAACAGATGCATAGGAAAAATACCTAGTAGGAATTCTGAATGTAGGTATGTCAGTGTGTGCTAGGTCGTTTCAGTCATGTCCAACTCTTTGTGACCCCATGGACTCTAGCCCACCAGGCTTCCCTGTCCATGGGATTTTCCAGACAGGAATACTGGACTGAATGTAGGTTCAGTTCAGTTCAGTCACTCAGTCGTGTCTGACTCTTTGCAACCCCATGAATCGCAGCACGCCAGGCCTCCCTGTCCATCACCAGCTCCCGGAGTTCACTCAGACCCACGCCCATGGAGTCAGTGATGCCATCCAGCCATCTCATCCTCTTTCATCCCCTTCTCCTCCTGCCCCCAATCCCTCCCAGCATCAGGGTCTTTTCCAATGAGTCAACTCTTGGCATGAGGTGGCCAAAGTACTGGAGTTTCAGCTTTAGTATCATCCCTTCCAAAGAAATCCCAGGGCTGATCTCCTTCAGAATGGACTGGTTGGATCTCCTTGCAGTCCAAGGGACTCTCAAGAGTCTTCTCCAATACCACAGTTCAAAAGCATCAATTCTTCGGCGCTCAGCCTTCTTCACAGTCCAACTCTCACATCCATACATGACCACTGGAAAAACCATAGCCTTGACTAGACGGACCTTAGTTGGCGAAGTAATGTCTCTGGTTTTCAATATGCTATCTAGGTTGGTCATAACTTTTCTTCCAAGGAGTAAGCGCCTTTTAATTTCTTGGCTGCAATCACCATCTGCAGTGATTTGGAGCCCAAAAAAATAAAGTCTGGGAACTATTTATTCATTCAAAGAATCTTTATTGGTGCCCAAATATGACATTCCTGTGCAGGACACTGAGGATAGACTGATGACTCAGAGTGAGCATGGATGTCAGCCCAGTCATGACTGGGCACTCACATGAAATTAGTTAATTAATTATAAAAAATTCTATGAAGGAAAAATATAGCCTGCTTAAAAAAAAAAAAAAAACCTGCATAATAAAAATATCTAACCCACTCTGAGGGCCGAGTAAGACTTTCCCAAGACAAGCCATATCCACAGGGTGGCAAAGTTGGGGAACAGTGTTTTCAGGCCTTGAATTTTTAAGAACTGCATAGATGACACCTTAAGGAATTGTTCAAGGCTTTAAGCAGAGAAACAATGCATTTAGATTTGCCTTGTAAAATACCCTGGAGGTTGGTGACACTGGCTTGGGTAGGAGGTCATATGGGCTTGGATGGAGTGAAGGCTGGAAGTAGAAGTGAAAAGAGATGGGTGGAGATTTAAAGATGTAGGATTGACAAAACTTGCAAGGGGGTGTTGGGATGTTGCAAGGGAGAGGCTAAGAAAGGACAACATGCAAATTTTGTAGGAAAGTAGGAGTGCGTGGTGGTGCCAAATATTGCAGTGGGGAACCCAGGGAGAAGGAAAAGAGACAGACTTGAGGCATCACAATTCATTGAATTTAAGAAGTCAATGAACCCAACCCTTTGCTTTACAGTTACAGATACTTAGGCCCAGGAACAAACAATAACGCTATCGGAGGCCTTGCTCCTTGAAGTATGGCCCTGGGACCAGCGATATAGGCTCAGCTGGAAGCTTGTTAGAAATACAAAATATCAGATTCTCCCACACCTGCTGAACTGACGTCTACATTTAACAAGTGGGCTTCCCTGGCGACTCAGACGGTAAGAATCTGCCTGCAGTGTGGGAGACCTGGGCTCAGTCCCCGAGTCAGGAAGATCCCCTGGAGAAGGGAATGGCTACCCACTCCAGTGTTCTTGCCCAGGAATTCCATGGACAAAGGCGCCTGACAACCTACAGTTCATGGGGTTGCAAAGAGTCAGACAAGATTAAGTTAAATATATGCTTTGGAATAAGTTTTCTTGCTTATATTAAATATGTTCTGTATGTATGGGTTAGGAATGTTGCCCAAGTTTAAAAAGTAAGATAATCAGTGCAGTGATTTAGGGATGCTTTATTCAGTGGACAAAGGGTTACTAATGTTTCACCTATAATACTAAGGAAAGGAGGAGGGGAAAGAAGAGAAGCAAAGGAGGGAGGGAGGGATGAAGGAAGGAAGGGTGAAGGAAAGCAGAAAAAAAGAGGGTAGGAAAGAGAGAGAGTGCAAGTAGACCAGCTCTTCAAAGGCCATGTATGCGATGGATTATTCACAGCTTGTGAATATGAGATGAGAAAGAATTGGCTGAGTCCATTTGGCATTACATATTGTGGACACATGCTTCAATATATTCTTAAAAAGGGAATCAAAACTCCCAAATTCCTTTCTTTCATTAGTTCCTTTTTAAGGAAGGAATATTGGTAATGATTATGAATTTCTAAATGTTGCTCAAATAACCAGTGCTATAAAAACTTCTTAGTGCAAGACATTTCTTTTGGTTTTTATATTTATTAAGCCCCACTGGGCAGGAATTCCAGCTAACACTGTACCATGTGCCAAGATGTCTAGCATATTGTTGGTGCTGAGGCATCAAACCTCCGCACAGGTGTAGGATTGAGAAATGGTGCACTGTGTGTGTCATCTAGTGTTGTATAACCAAGTACTCCCAAATTTAATGGTTTAACACAACAAGTATTTCTTGTCTCATAGCTTCTGTGGGTCAGGAATCTGGGTTTGATTTAGCTGGGCACCTCTGGTTCACATCTCCTGTGAGGTTGCTATCGAGTTGTTGGCTGAAGCTGAGGTCTCATCTGAAGGCTCTGCGTGTGGAGGCCATCTGCTTCTAAGCTTACCCCTATGGTTGCTGGTGGGCCTCCGTTCCTCCCCATGGTGCTGCTGCCTCGTGGCATACCGCTGGCTTCCCCCAGGGTGAGCAAGCCAAGACAAGAGGAAAGATGGTGCCTAAGGCAGGAGTCACAGGCTTTTCATTACCTAATCTCAGACTGGTCACTTGATCACTTCTGTCATATTCTAACTTTTAGAAGCAAGTCAGTAAGTACAGCCTACACTCAAGGGAGGGGGTGCATGAGGGCGTGATGCGCAGAGGTCCATCTTAGAGGTTGCCTACCACACAGTGTTATTTTCTTCTCAGTTTCTGATCTCATGAGAGTAATATGATATTTAAAGACATTTTTCCTATTTTCCAATTTTTCTGACAGGGCACTGTATTTTAGCTCACATGTTCAGAATAGAGATTTAGCTTGCTATTTTTTGTAGGGTGAATGGGACAGAACCAGAAAGCTCGTTGAGGAGATCTGAAAGGACTGGGGCAGGGGATGCAGACAAGAAGGGAGGCGTGTGCAGCTGTCTCCAGCTGCTCCTCTACCAGTACCTTCACACTGTAGGTGTTGCATGCGATAGAGAAAATCTGTTCATGTCTCTGCTTCTCTCTGCCTTCCTACTTGGGTAATTCTATCCTTAGGCAGGCCTCTTTACTCATCTCGTCCCTTGCAATTCTGAAGGCCCAGCTCACCCTCCTCTCTCCTGTGTTGCCCTGGCCCTTCATGACTTAGCCTGCACCGCACCTCCCTATGGAGGGTGGTAAAGACACCACTGTAGGCAAAAGAGACCTGTTGTGTGTCCTCAGAGACTTCACAATCCACTTGGAGAGACAGGGAGTAATCAAACAATCACACCAAACAACTGATACAAGAGAAGTGACCTAAAAATGGAGAAAGGCTTAAACTATCCGGGGCTTGCGCAAGACCTCTGAAGGGACATTGATGTAGAATCTTGGGAAGGAAGCAGCATTCAGCGGGTGTGGCAGAGGGAAGTCATGAGACAGAGGCAGGCCCCGAATAAGGCGGCTGGTCTGAGAAGGAAAAGAGGAGCTAGGAGCCTGAAAGGAGCATCTGGGCTGAGCTGAATGCCTACACAGATTCAGGCACATACTTCAGTGTGCACTGTGGAGTGACAATGAGAAAGACAGAGCTCAAGGGACTTGGGAGTAGAATATGGAATCCCCTGGGACCACAGCTGGGCTGCAAGGTGTTGGATCATGGAGGCTGGGGCCCTGTAGGACTTTGCAGGCAAAGCTAACAAGTGAAATGGCAGCAACCTCAGCATCTGAGTTCTCCTCACTCCCCCTGCCATTTCTCCCTAGTTCCAGGTCTTGTTCTCTGCTTTCTACACAGGCACCAACTCCCATATCACACTGTGCTGAAACTGAGTCCTGAGCTTCCCAAGGAGCCTCATCCCTCAGTGCTTGGGTCTGCTGAGCCTTTTTGTAGCTTGCTCTGATCTGCGCCTTGCTTAGGTGGTTGTTGCCACTGTGGGCTTTCTTTTCTGTAAATACACAGAGCTTGTGTCAACTCAGGGCCTTTGCACATGCAGTTCCCCCTGCCTGAAAAGCTCCTACCTCTGCTCCAAATGCTCCTTCTCAGGGCAGGATCACAGATATGTTTGCATAAGGCTCTGTGCGAAAGGAAAATATGAGTTTCCTGGTTTTAAAGGCAGGAAAGAAGCTTCCTCTTCCTTCTGCAGTCTCTCTCTTGACTGTCATGGTTTTTTTGTTGTTGTTATTTAACATCATGCTCCCTTGGGTGTGAAGATACTTGTAGCACAAATATCATAGTTACCTGGGGATCATGCTCAACCCAGAGCTTTCCTGAGTTTGTGTCCCAGCCCAACTGTCCTGGGTGCATGCTCCATTGTCCCTTCACCCAACTCTTGCAAAACACAAAGCCAAAGATAAAATGATTAAGAATTTTGATACAGTGACTCCAGAGCATTAATCTTTGATTGTGGGTCTCCCTTTGAGGCACTGTCTCAGGGGTCAGCTTGGGTCCCGTATCTAAAATAGCCCCATCTGCACACACTATGTGAGTCCCACTCCATCACATCACCCTGTTTTATGTCCCTTATAGCAATATTATATTCTGAAATTATCTCTTTATCTGTTTTCTCTTTTGTTAACTGCCTCCACCATGAGAATGTAAATTCCGTGAAAGCTTGTCCTCATTATCTCCAAGCCTGGTGCAGGAACTGGCACATGTAGACTGTCAATAAATATTTGTTGATTGGAGGAAAAAATGTAAAAGAGAGTTTATTGTGCATCAGTACAGTTCAGTTCAGTCACTCAGTCATGTCCGACTCTTTGCGACTCCATGAATCGCAGCACGCCAGGCCTCCCTGTCCCTCACCAACTCCCGGAGTTCACTCAGACTCATGTCCATCGAGTCAGTGATGCCATCCAGCCATCTCATCCTCTCTCATCCCTTTCTCCTCCTGCCCTCAATCCCTCCCAGCATCAGAGTCTTTTCCAATGAGTCAACTCTTCACATGAGGTGGCCAAAGTATTGGAGTTTCAGCTTTAGCATCAGTCCTTCCAATGAACATTCAGGACTGATCTCCTTTAGAATGGACTGGTTGGATCTCCTTGCAGTCCAAGGGACTCTCAAGAGTCTCCTCCAACACCACAGTTCAAAAGCATTAATTCTTCATCTCTCAGCTTTCTTCACAGTCCAACTCTCACATCCATACATGACCAATGGAAAAACCATAGCCTTGACTAGACATACCTTTGTTGGCAAAGTAATGTCTCTGCTTTTCAGTATGCTATCTAGGTTGGTCATAACTTTCCTTCCAAGGAGTAAGTGTCTTTTAATTTCATGGCTGCAATCACCATCTGCAGTGATTTTGGAGCCCCCCTCCAAAATAAATCTGACACTGTTTCCACTGTTTCTCCATCTGTTTCCCATGAAATGATGGGACCAGATGCCATGATCTTTGTTTTCTGAATGTTGTGCTTTAAGCCAACTTTTTCACTCTTCTCTTTCACTTTCATCAAGAGACTTTTTAGTTTCTCTTCACTTTCTCCCATAAGGGTGCTGTCATCTGTATATCTGAAGTTCTTGATATTTCTCCCGGCAATCTGGATTCCAGCTTGTGCTTCTTCCAGCCCAGCGTTTCTCATGTGTACTCTGCATATAAGTTAAATAAGCAGGGTGACAATATACAGCCTTGACGTACTCCTTTTCCTATTTGGAACCAGTCTGTTGTTCCATATCCAGTTCTAACTGTTGCTTCCTGATCTGCATATAGGTTTCTCAAGAGGCAGATAAGGTGGTCTGGTATTCCCATCTCTTTCAGAATTTTCCATAGTTTATTGTGATCCACACAGTCAAAGGCTTTGGCATAGTCAATAAAGCAGAAATTGATGTTTTTTGGAACTCCCTTGCTTTTTCGGTGATCCAGTGGATGTTGGCAATTTGATCTCTGGTTCCTCTGCCTTTTCTAAAACCAGCTTGAACATCAGGAAGTTCACGGTTCACATATTGCTGAAGTCTGGCTTGGAGAATTTTAAGCATGTACTAGCATGTGAGATGAGTGCAATTGTGTGATTCCAGCTTGTGCTTCTTCCAGCCCAGCGTTTCTCATGATGTACTCTGCATATAAGTTAAATAAGCAGGGTGACAATATACAGCCTTGACGTACTCCTTTTCCTATTTGGAACCAGTCTGTTGTTCCATATCCAGTTCTAACTGTTGCTTCCTGATCTGCATATAGGTTTCTCAAGAGGCAGATAAGGTGGTCTGGTATTCCCATCTCTTTCAGAATTTTCCATAGTTTATTGTGATCCACACAGTCAAAGGCTTTGGCATAGTCAATAAAGCAGAAATTGATGTTTTTTGGAACTCCCTTGCTTTTTCGGTGATCCAGTGGATGTTGGCAATTTGATCTCTGGTTCCTCTGCCTTTTCTAAAACCAGCTTGAACATCAGGAAGTTCACGGTTCACATATTGCTGAAGTCTGGCTTGGAGAATTTTAAGCATGTACTAGCATGTGAGATGAGTGCAATTGTGCGGTAGTCTGAGCATTCTTTGGCATTGCCTTTCTCTGGGATTGGAATGGAAACTGACCTTTTCCAGTCCTGTGGCCACTGCTGAGTTTTCAAATTTGCTGGCATATTGAGTGCAGCACTTTCACAGCATCATCTTTCAGGATGTGAAATAGCTCACTAGAATTCCATCACCTCCACTAGCTTTGTTTGTAGTGATGCTTTCTAAGGCCCACTTGACTTCGCATTCCAGGATGTCTGGCTCTAGGTGAGTGATCACACCATCGTGATTATCTTGGTTGTGAAGATCTTTTTTGTACAGTTCTTAGCTTTAAATAAACGTACTGCTTCTCCTAGCTCATGCACACTGGCAATGTGACCACACTTCCAGCTTATCACTTCTCAGGCGTCTGTTTGGAGCCACTAGTCCATGTCAAGTCCACCTTTGCCTTGAAACTTGCTGCAGAGTTCCTGCAGGTCCTGAGTGTTCGCTCTTTCTGCTGCCTTCTCACGTGTGCAATGTGCGTGTTATCTGCACCTTAAAGCCACCAAAAGGAAGGAGCACAGTGGTCCCAGGGCTTTGGTGGGTCCCGTCACTCCACAGTTAACAGCACCGCAGCTTGCCTTCCTGGCATTACCATCCCTCCTTCTCTTGATCTTTCTGCCCACAGTTCAGGAGGATCTGCCCTCCTAGGGCACTCTCCAGTCACTATAATGAAAATCACCGCTCATGTTGTTGAATGATTACCACTTACTGGATTCTTTGAAAGCCCCTAGGGTGTACCACTATCTCCAGTTCCCAGGGAGCAATATAGGCATGTCCCATTAGGTCGAATTCTAAGGAGCTTAAAACATTCTTGGTTTTCAAAGCTATACATATATGTGTATATATATGTATATATGTATGTATATAATATACATTATATATATATATATATATAATACATAGTATGACTAACATTCCATTAATGGAGGCTTGGAAGTTGTTTTAGGTATGCAAGAGTTTCATACTAAAAAATCATGCAGCATGAAAACTATAATGAGGGTGGAGAGGGAAGTGTCTAAACTCTAGTTGCAAACAGCTCGATTATATAGATGCAACGACGAAATACGGAAATGAAATAATAGTCTTCCATTTTTAAATGCTACCATAGATCTCATCTCTTCTAATAAACCTTTAGCCATATTTTTGGCAAATTCCCACATATTATGTGTATGTATGTGTGTTCCAATTTAAAGTACAGTTTGTCTTTTTCTGTGACTACTCCATTTGACTAGACATATGAAGCCACACTGTTCATTGCAAGCATAAATATTACCTTTGGCTACTTTTCAATGGAATAAGTATCAATGGCTTTTAATTTTCCTGAATCAACTTTTTTTCCAGGCGAACCATCGGAGTGGACATACGCTATATGTGTATTGAAGCTTTTCAAATTTCACTTCAAAATTCTTTCTCCTGTTTAAAGCTAGCATGAAAACTAGAGTGAATGTGCATACTTAGAATAGGAATGAATGTGAACAATGCAGGTCCTATCTCTCTTGGAAAAATCTGTTTATATTGCAATTACCAAAGTTGACAGGCCCCTTCTAAAATGTTTACTTCAGGACACGGATTTAAAATATTTTCCCTGAAATCAAGTGATGAATACAAGAAAAAAATGGTCATCTCTGTCTGTGGTTTCGGGGCCTTTGAGAGGCAAGAGATATTGATGGGTTTCAGCATAGGCTGAAGTGTAGGACCTGTCACTCTCACTCCATAAGTAAATGTCTGTGTCGTTCTCTCATCATAGTTTCCAGTTCTTTGACATTCCCACAGTCCCACAGCCTTGAATGCAGAAAAACTCAAGAAATTCTACTTAATTGAATGATGAACATAGAAGGAGCAGCAGTGAAATCAGAAATGGTGGCATTGAGAAAACACATTTATAAAAATAAACACCCCCTGTCCAATAGAGCATTGATATTTTTAATGAAATTAATATATTGGAAGTTGCCAAGTCACTCAAATAATCAATAATGAATACACAACTTTTATGAAAATATAAAATTTTTATTAATACAGTCATTTGACTCTAAAATCAAGTCCCAAATTTTAACATGAACATAGTGAGAAGCTTTACTAACAAATGAAGAAGTAAACCACTGATCAGTATAAAGTATAAAAAAGGGCAGATTTGATGGGATGTGGAAGGGAGTGAAGAGGTAGCTTTCTGTTCTACAGGATGTCTGTTATATTTATACCTGTTGGTGGATTAAAGGAAATGCCTGCAAGACAGTTTTATCCTTGTGATTAAATTTAATCTTGTATGAAGAATGGTGTGCTAATCACATTTTTTATGGCTTTGTTTACCAGATTCCAGAAGAATGCGTTGATTCAGGCAATTTAATTTTCAAATCAATCAGCACTTTGTCACCAAAATAATCTGATGAAGAGTTGGATTATTCTATTATTAGTTGGTTATTTTGGGGTCATGCTGTGCTGCACATATTATCTTTTATATAGTAGATGCTCAGTAAATACTTCTTGGATTTAATTGAATTCTTTTGTATGACTGGAAGGGGAAACAAGCTAAAGCTCTGCAGTCATGAGTGCTCATTTTTTTATCAGATTGACTTAGAATCAATAGCTAAAGAACTAAAGAATATTCTTCTTTCTTCTATGCCAACCATGTTCCCTCTACACTTTAGCAACCTTTGTTGTTCCATCAATCTGCTCATAACTTTGTCAGCTGTCCTTTTATTGAACTCTCTTGGGTAACCCCTTTGAGGGCGCTTTCTGTTTCTGGGACCCTAATAAGGCAGAGTTGGGGTTTTGCTAGCTGTTAAGTCAGGTTCTCTGGAATATTTGCAAACAAGAGGTGCTTGGGGGAGTACACATATAAGCAAGTGAGGGAAGCAGAATGAGGCAGAGGAAAAACCTCTTTTGATGCAATTACAGATAAGGCATCAACTGATCTAACCAGACTGTAGAGCTGGGAGGGCTGTTTAGAGTTGTGTAGAATGTAGGTGAGGGGGCCGGGCTTTTGTGCCCCCATCAGGGATGCAGGCTGCCCTTGGAGGCAAGGTATAACTTTGGATGGGACAACTCCTTTTTGTCCAAGGCCATTCTCAGAGAGCAACTGAGCAGTGAGTCTTCAACCAGCAATGCTTCTGGCAGCTGGAGTACGAGGCTTCATTCTGGAGGGTGGCGCGTCGCAGCACCCCTTGTCCCAGATGAGGACAGAGGAAGCAGTGGCAAGAGGGTGAGGAGGGGTTCAGGGAGTGGTTACAGTGACAAATCCCGACATAGGCTCTAAAGACAGTCATGAGTAAGGGACACGGTGAAGGCTAATCAATGATGGTAGGTCTTCACGGAGTTCTAGAGAAGTAGGACTGTTGCAGCTACCACTGCATCTTCCAGAGAGCACCAGAAACAGAGATTGTAAGGGAGTTTCAGGGTTAGTCATAAAGGGTGCATTGGGCCTGAGAGCAAGGAAGCTGGCAGGGGCATCAGCACTGGAGGAGAGGTGGTGGAGAAGGATGTGTCATTTATGGTGACAGTAAACTCACCAAAAATTGTGCTTTGAAAAATGATTAAAATGCTTACAAAATAGATTCTAATGCTTTTTATTGTTCCTACTAGGTATTGGAAAAACAGTCATTTTAAAAGTGTATAGAGGAAGATAATAACTCATGTTTTGCTTAAAACAAGACCACCAGTTTAGTTCGATTTTAGGTCTTAAAGGAGATTCCCTAGACTAGAGCTCATTTCCATTTGAAGGCCATGGCCCTTTTCTTTTTGTGAGTGCTGCAGCTACTCAGAACTCTGCAGAGTTGTAAACCAGTCTGTCCAGATTCTCATCTCTGCCCCGTTCCACTGCCCTTCTCCTTGGGAGGTTTGTCGTAACCATCTGCACATGGCTCTGCCTTCTCCGTGGCCTACCTCGGGGCCGGCGTGGCTGCCAGATGTCTGACCTCCTCTCTGGGAGAGAGCTGGGGATCACCTCTTCTGCCTGGAGGCTTTCAGCTTTGTGTGTCATTTTCAAAACCTGCTTTTGGCTTCTAGCTACCAAGAGAAAGCCAACTTTGATCATGCTTGGCTTAAGGAACACCATTAAAAGTTGGCAAGTGCTGTAAATTTTATTTTGGATAGAGCATTTTAAAGGTTAAGGAATGAAACTGAATGCACAGAATTTTCTTCTTCTTTTTTTGTAGATTTCTGAGAATACATTCCACTCCTTTCTCAAACTTATATTTAATGATCTAGATTCTCTGGTCCCCTGGCTGTTGGTATCTATTTCTGTCATTTTCATTTCTGGGTCCAACTCTTTAATTTTTTTTCTACTGTGTTTTTTTTAATCCATGCAAAATAATTGCTATTTTGGATAATAAATAATCTTTTCTCCTTCTCTGTTTCTTATATCCTCATCTTCCTCCTTTCAGTATATACCCTTCTTTTCCTAATTTCCTTTCCCAAGCAATTCCCAACTTAGAAATAATTCCCTCTGTGGCATTTCATTAGTCTTTAACTCCAAAGTTAAGATTTTCTTTTTAAAATTAGTCTTAGCATGTACTTGGCCTTCTCCAAAAGGTTCTGAAGTGGTTTTGTCACTGTGATTAGGGACCTAGAGGTGGTCAGAGGCCAGCTCCTGAGTTTTTAGTCCATTAAATTGGGCCATTTTTAAAAGTTTAAGTTCAACTTGTATGTAGAATTATGCCACTATCTGATTGTAAAGGTTCCCCATGACTCTAGGAACTTTAGGGGGGCAGTCGTCCATGACATCGTCCATCACATCTTCATCATCCTCATTGTTAATCACAAATATGCTGCGTTTCCTCAATGTGTGCAAAGAACAAGAGGCTCTTTCTCAATAGAATAGATTATGCCCTAATAGATGCTACTGTCACAAGTACAGGAAATGAACTTTTGTTTCTGGAATTCTAGGGCTCCTATTGCAGGTAGAATTTTGAACATATGTATTTTTATTAATTATAACCAATTAGTTATCATTATTCAGCTAATTAAAAATTAAAGCATTTCTTTGATTATAAAGTGAATAAGTGTTAATTGCAGAAAAGTTAAATGATGGAAAGTATAAAGAAGAAATAGAATTTATCCATAATTGCACTGATTAGACAGAATCACTGTTGGCCATGGGACTATTGTTTTCTAGCTGTTTTTCTTTTGGTATTACAAAAGTGGGACCAAACGATGTATTCAATTTGTAAACTTCTATTCTCTTCACATTATGGATAGATTCTCATATATTTAAATGTAAAATAAGTTTTACATGATCAAATGGCTAGCCACAATTTATTTGAGCATTTCTCATTTGTCCTGTATATTGATTATTTTGAATATATTAGTATCATAAATAATGTTTCCATAAACACAGAACACCCAAGTAGAAATGGAGTTAATGAATCATATTATAGTGTTTTATAATTTGACAGAAACTTGAAAGTTGAAGGCAAAATTTCAAAACCAAATTTATGGAGATTTTACAACCTTAAAGGTTATTTTACTATCCTTCTGGACATTGTGTGAAGACTCTGTCACATTTCTTCTTTTTTAATGGCTAATATAATTGTTGCAATGTTCTACATGTGGAATATTTATCCCAAATATTTTATAGATGCCAAAGATCTGAGGGCAAAATGAGTACAGGCTGAGGAAGTTCTCTATATTCTGAGAAAGCTAAAATCGCAGTCAACGTGTCTCTATAGTCGTGTGCTTACCGAAAGCAAAAGAAGACTGTCATCCTCAACTCTGTCTGGACTTGTATTGCCTGACCCCACAGTCCATAACCCTGTCATCCAAATCCCCAGCCATCGCCCTTCTCTCGTGTCTATAAATCTATTTGTCACCACCATTTCTCAGCACTGCATTTGCTCTTGACTAGAACATAAAGACAGAGTTCCTCATTTCCTGTGGCCATTAAGATCCCTCTGCTTTTTACTCAAGGGATGACCCCAGGGTGATAATTTTTTATTTCCCGCTTTAATGCATCCTCATCCTTGTCCAACTCAGTTCATTTCTTCTATGACGCCATCTCTTCTTCCTGGAGTGAGCTGTCTTCTCTTTCCTTCTTTCTTTGCTCATGGTAAAGTATATTATCATGTTGTGCGCTGATTATTAGTTCATCTGCCCATGCATCCCTTATCAAAGACTACCTATTTATCCCTGTATGCCCTCTATCTGCCTAGAACCTGCCAGAGTGTGTGTCATGCTCAGTGCCCAAATGTTTGTTAAAAGTATGAGTCCTAAACTTTATTCAGTACTTGTTTGTCATGTAACGACATGTTTGTGGTGTCAAACAACATGGGATGTTCAAGGGGAAAACAGATTATATGAATAAAAGACTATAATGTGTGTGGTGATCTTAATCCATTTTTTTCCTCAGAGAACTTATAACTTCCTCTCACTAGTTTTTTCAAACTTTTCACGTGTGGGCTCTTATATTTTTGTTGTTGTTGTTCGTGAAACTGGGTTTATTTTCCAGCCTGGATGCATTCAAGACTGGACCATTCTGCCCTCGAATTCATGAGAACTGATGGGAACACTTAAAGTTGGGTTCCTTTTGTTTGGTTATGTCCTCGTGGCCTTTCCACTCTTTCTCTGCACTTCTCTTGATTTCTAACCTCAGTTATATGTGCTGCTGCTGCTGCTGCTAAGTCGCCTCAGTCATGACCTACTCTGTGCGACCCCATAGACAGCAGCCCACCAGGCTCCTTCGTCCCTGGGATTCTCCAGGCAAAACACTGGAGTGGGTTGCCATTTCCTTCTCCAATGCATGAAAGCGAAGGTGAAGTCTCTCAGTCGTGTCCGACTCCTAGGGACCCCATGGACTGCAGCCTACCAGGTTCCTCTGTCCATGGGATTTTCCAGGCAAGAGTACTGGAGTGGGTTGCCATTGCCTTCTCCAGTTATGTGTGCAGTAGAGTCTAAATGTGTCTGTGGATAGAGTATGTATAGTCAGAACTCTCATGGTTTGAAAAAGACAAGCCAAGAACAGGCTCAAATAATCGGTATTACTCTTTTACAATATCTGGGACCTCAAAGTCCATGACAAAGATGCTGCTTCCCCTCCAGGTTAGAAAACTCTGTCCCCTTATAATGGCCTCTTCTGAACAGAATTTTATTGAAATTCTGTGTCTTTCAGATACTTTTTTAATAAATAAAAGAGTATATTTCAGACTCATTAAATCTTCTAGGGAGCAAATTAGCACATGGAACCATTTAAGGTAAATTATTGGTTTTCTAACTGAAGAAGGAGAATGATATAATATCATTCCATATTAGTCTATAACTAACTGATGAGTAGTTCTTAAAATATTTACTTTATTTTATAATATCCAATTCTCAAAATTAAAAAAAATTGCTTCTGGGGACATTTTAAACATGTGAGTACATTTTAATTAAATTGGCTAAATAAAAGTACATAGGAGTTTAAGGATTCATTTTTATACATTCATTACAGTCTGATTGGCAGTGCTATTGCCTTTTAAGATTTATTATATTGCTAAGCAAAAACACTTGGGTCATGCAGTTTAAAATGGCCTCTGCAATTTTGACCCAGCTAACCATATATCTGAGGATACACAAGAGTTAGTGAAATAAAACCTGCCAGCTGGCCCAGGCATGCTGCCACATGGGTTAGGTACAAAATTCTATATAGTGCTCAAAACCCACTAAAGAACCCTCATTTTTACATATAAAAAGATTATAAATAAATAAAGCATTACGTGAAGTAAATCTTGTATTTCAGCTGGAGCCCAAAATAGTATTTTTGAACTTTGAGGACAGAGCTTTGTTTAGTTTTAATTTTTGAGAAATTCACTCTGTAAAAAAATAATTTTATTTTTGTAGAATTTTGATTATTAGCACAACAATTAGGCAGTTACCCACCTTTCTGTGGGTCTCAGAAAAAATGAACAGTTTTTTCATTTGGCTTTTTTAGATAAAAATTGTGTGAGCTTTCTTGGTGATATATTCCCAGACTTAGGGAATACATGACTTAGAGAAGGAGGAAAAAGAGATGAGAAAATATCTTGTAATATTACTGCTCTTCCCATTCATTCAACATTCTGAAGATCTAATGAGATTCCAAAAGGAAGCTTGGACTTTGGCTCAAGACCCTTCAGGAGCACTCACCTTGTTCATTTCCTGAACTCCTAGGAAAGATGACCCAGTGATGTGTTCTGTCTATAACATCATATATATATACTGTGAATATATGCTAGTGTAAAGCATCTGTGCACAAGACCGCACTCTCTAACTCTTTCCAACCCTGCAGCCATGTCCATGTGTGGACGGGGACCTGTGTCCTCAAAACTGGCTCCGTGCACTCACCTTTGAGGACTGGCCAGTGGCTCTGTGCACAGCTGCTATGATGGCAATGAGGCGCTTGTCCTTCTTTCATGACTGAGTGAGGCATGATCTGGGTGAAGCTAGGTAGTAGGGGTTGTCGCCACTCCATCTGAAAAGAAGGGTCATCACTGCCATTCTCTCTACAGCCCGCAATTTCAGGAATCAGTGACTATGGAGGCTGCTGGTGTACCCTCCAATGAGATGTTCCAAGTCATCTCCCTATGGGCTGATGAAGGCTTCATCAACCTGTGAAATGGGAGGGACCACCCACGGGTCATGACTGTTAGACTTTGGCCTGACCCAACTGTGGCTTACCATCAAGGTAGCTTAGTGATAGAGCTGATGCACCCCGAAACTTCTACAGACAGGTGGTTGTGATGGGAAGGGCTGAGCGTGATTGCTGCCTGTGATTTTACTGCTCTGTTTGCAGGTTTCCATGCAGATACATTGTGTACACATGTCAGCTATATAGAGTATTTGCCCCCATCATATTTGGTTAAAAGTGGGCCTAACACGTCTCATTTTCTTTTCTTATTTTAGAGCATGTGTATTTGATTTAACAAATACTTGAGGACTTGTTATCATAAACACTGAATAACTGCATCATGATTTTTCTCCCCAACTTATGAGAAATGGCTACTGAGTTTCATCAAATGCCTGTTTAAGAGGCTGACATTGTAATATGCTTTTCCTCCTGTAATTTCCTTGTTTAATATATTAAGTTGAGAGTTTCTTACATTGAACCATTCTTGAATTCTCCAAATATACCCTAAGGAATCATGGTATGCAATGATTTTATATACTGCTGGATTCTACTTGCTAATATTTTACTTAGAATCACTGCATTTATATTAATTCAATAATAGTCTATTCAGAATTTATTTTCATAAGTGAAATTAGTCAATAGTATTCATTTGCCTTTATTAGATTTTGGTGTTAAGACTGTCTTAGATTTGAAATTGAATTGAGAAGCCCTTCATCTTTTCTACAGGCCTGGGATAGCAGAACAATGATCTGTTTTTATAAATCATTTTCTGAGCCTTTGCCTCTGTATATTGAAAATCACCTCTACAGATGAGAATCAGTTTATTTTTCTGTTTTCCAGAATTGCTGCAAAAGTCAAATATATGTGAAAATAATTTACAAATTCTAACATGCTACACAAATGTTAATTATGATTTTTCTATATCCATAAGTTGAATTTCTCTGCACATTTTTTACTGCCTTCAAAATCTTTTCTTCATTCTTTCTCTTTTATGTAGGTTTTGTCTAGTTAAAATTCAGCATGATTAAGAACTCATTTCAGTCTTTGTTTCTGCCATATATTAACTTTGTGAACTTTCTTCTAACCACTGAATATTTTAAGTCTCAGTTTCTTTATCTGTGAAATGGCGACAATAGAATTTACCTCCTGGGGCTCCTGTGAATGTGAAGGTATTTTGACCATTCTTTAAATACACTTGTAAAAAGCATGGCTTGGTCCTTGTCACAAAGGAAGCCTGAAATAAAATGTTAGTTATTATTACTACTAATACTTTTGGAGATTGACTTCTTTGGGAGACCTAAGATGGGTATATTAGATAGCTTGACTTACTGAGAAGCTTACTGATATCCTGCCTTTGGTAAATAAAAAGAATTTCAATTCAAGCATTTCCTCCAGATGACATTGTGATATATACTAAATATTTCTTCTTCTTTTTTTAAGTAAATCTGTAGTTAGCTACTGCAGATTTGTGTGACTCCTTAAATATTTTGGTGAAGAACTGGGTGATTTTTTAGCATTTTGATGTTCTAGGATTTGAAATGCAAAGGCATATATTTAGAACTGTCTGGACAATAAACTGTATGCATCTTTGCTGAAAGAAGGGGAAAAGTCTTGAAAAGTGTTTTCCCCAACCATGCATCCTTTCTGTCAGTCTTGGCTAACTTGTATTTATGATGAAGACCTCTCCACAGCAGGTCCCAACAGGAGAAGAGGAAGCGATCTGAGGGAACTTGCTTTTTTCCAGAGGTCAGCCCTACCCCTGAGTCCAGTCCACAAGATCTGGATTATGCCATGAAAAGTTGGTGTTCCAGAGAAACTCAAATGAGGAATTTATTCTTATTCCAAAAATAAACCTGAAGACATGTCATACCCTTTGGTGTGTTGTCTGAGTAGCTGACTGCAAAGAGCAAACCTAACCCTTTAAGATGTTTTTTTTTCCTTAGTGAGTTTTACCTTAGTCTAAGCCATTGTAGTTATTTCCTCGTTCATAACAAGTCACCAGTGTTCTGAGTTTTAGCGTCAACCGTGAACCTTGTTTTTGTTCGTTCACCAGAGTGGAAAATCATAGGGTTCATGTAATTAGCAGTCTAGAAAAATATCAACAAACAGATGTTTCTTCTGTGGCCAGAAAATGTTGAGCCTAGGAGACCACCCTGAGGAGTAAGTGACATCTCCGGGGACATGCGTGCAGAAATGCTTGACTGCAGCAGTCATGGGGACAGAGGGGGGTTGTGGCTACATAATTGCTGTTTTTCTCCAACATTTTATTTACAGTGAGAAAGGCTATTTTAATGTGGCTATATGACCAACCACATGATGAATCTGCATGGTTTCCATCAAAAGTAGCTAAAAATATCTATATTTTTGACCAAGTAATAAAGCCATCTCTTATAACTGCCCCACTCGCCAACCCAACCTTCATGTCTACCTTAATTTGTTAAGTTTTGGGGGATTTTTCTAGTTACTTAGTTACTTTTTAAAGCACTTCCCTGGTGGCTCAGACAAAGCATCTACTTACAATGTGGGAGACCCGGGTTCGATCCCTGGGTCAGGAAGATCGCCTGGAGAAGGAAATGGCAACCACTCCAGTACTCTTGGCTGGAAAATCCCATGGACAGAGAAGCCTGGTGGGCTATAGTCCACGGGGTTGCAAAGAGTTGGACACGACTGAGTGACTTCACTTGGTGGCATAAGTAAAATATTAACTTTACAAAAACCTTTATGCAGATCACTTATTACCAGTGCTGTGCTGGAGCCAGCTTGTATATGTGGGTACCGTTCATACTGAGGACTGACCTTGTGCATCTCATCCTAAACCCATGGTCAATGGCACCATGTTGGTAGCTTGAAATTGGCCATGGTGGGAGTATTTACACCATGGAAATCAGTAGATGCTACATATCATCTCCCCAGAGAGGTGGTTGTCAAACACTTGCTGGCACTCTGCGTCCTACCACTATTCTCTTACCATTTGATCAATTGAGGCAGGACTATATTTCAAGACACATACTTAATGGACTGTATAATCCATGCAAACATCTTCTTTGACGTGCCCTTCCTTAGAAAAAATGTTTTGTTCTAAAGTGGATATTTGGCTTCCTGCCACCATTTATCCTTCCTTTGGATAATTATACCCCAACTTCCATCTTCTGTTTGTGTGTAATTTATTATTCACCATCAGCCCAGGGCTTTGGGCAGAGCCAGTCCTTGCTCAGAGTCAGAGCATGTTCCTAGGCCATAGCCCACCAGAGCATTGCCTTCCTCTGGCCAGAGTAATTGGTTTTAGGCACGGGCACATGATCCATCTGGCAATGATGAAGTATGAGAGAATTATGCTGAGACTTTCTGCTTTTTGTGCTGGAACTGAACTATAGAGATGTAATATCTGGAGTTAACTGCTACCATCTTGCAGAGCACAGATGATGAGAGGTATAGCAACCCAGAAGAAATGAAACTGAGGGATGGAGAACACAACTGAGTCCTAGTGGCATTTTTCTCTCTCTTGTTGTCTTGCCTGAAACCTGCTCTTCCCATTGACTTTTCAGCTGTGTGAGCCAATATATTTTTTTAATCTAAGTCAATCAGGGATGGATTTTCTATCACTACAACTCAAACAAATTTCACTGGTATAACTGGGAGTTTCCCAAGTACTTTCTCCCTGATATCATAAAGAGTGTTATATTAACCCTGCAACTAGTTTAAGAAAATCACTTTTAGATCTCCATAACCTGGTATGATATAGTCGACTTTATTCACTCTATACAAGGTTAAAGGTAATTCTTAGATAATATCATTTATTCATGAGCATCTATTCCTCCTAATTTGAACACAAATGAAAAAGAGCCTGGAGAATCTTAAATTATGAATTCTCCATTTAATTTGCTGCCTCAGTCTTTAGAAACAGGATGTGGTTCCAAGCAAGAAAGAACATTTGGACAATCTTACAATTCCTCGCTGGTGGACACTCATGACAAGCACTGTTATGATATTTGAACAGATCCCTCTAAGCCAAGGAAGAACATAGCCTTTCTGCCATTGCCCAATCCATGTGTTATTCAGCCTCATGAGGAAAATGCCCTTCTTTGATCTACAGAGGATACTGTGTAAGTAACCACATTGTAATTCCTCATATTCTTATTATTGAGCAAGAAAGATGAAGCTAATCCCTTTGGAGTAATGTCTTTTCCCAAATCTCAGATTTGCCAGCATGAAGTGTGGCCTTGAGCAGTGACTATGGAGTATGGTAGGTTTGCGTAAAGTTTGAATAGATGATGGACAATGGTCCTACTGAACAAGTAGATTGTACCATATAGTGGGGCATCCAGGATGCAAAATAATATATTTATATCAGCCAGACTACATACATGTGAGTTCTGAAATATTATTAAATATATGCTTCAGCTTTAAAAGTTACTAAAATACAGATTCTTTCTTCAATTGAAAATTTTATTTGTTTATTGGTTAAAAAGATTCTTGAATGCATCAGGTACTTTTATTAGTCAACTATTTTATTGAAGTTACAAGTTTGCCTATTTTCATTTTTATGGGAAAAAAAGATACTGTTCTGAACTGCCTGTTGCTGAAATAAATGGAGTAGCATCTCCTTTTTCTCCCCCAACCTCAATCTGGACTCTCTCTTGGAGCTAACGATGCTCACTCATGACTCAATCAGGCAGTTTAATTGCACAGCAGAGTTAACTTTAAAGAAGAGTTGGCGGCTTTATCTGGTTGAAATCACAGTAATCACAGTGATCACAGTGCCAATGAGGTCAGGGTAGTAAGTTTAAACCTGAAGGAGGCAAGTAGTTTCATGTAAAGAAAATATGGAAAAAATTCAATGTATTGTAAATCAGTCACATAAGGCAAAGGCAACCTCAAACCTGGCCGCTCAACTGGCAAGTTTGTTCAGTTGTTTCCAAATTGTTAGAGTAAGATAATCTAATCCATTGTCATGTCTTCCTAATAAAGCTCATAAATGACATCTGAATCTGTAGAATGGGCACATTTTATGTTGCAAGAACCCACAAGGGAAGCCCAAACTAATGAAACATGTCCTTTAATTAAATGTGTTTTAGTTACACAAGGATTGGAGAAGGAAATAGCAACCCACTCCAGTGTTCTTGCCTGAAGAATTGTAGGGACGGGGGAGCCTGGTGGGCTGCCATCTATGAGGCTGCACAGAGTCGGACACGACTGAAGTGACTTAGCAGCAGCAGCAGCAGCAGTTACACAAGGAGTTTCTGTTGTTAGGCCTTTTTGTTTCTATCTTTATGCTCAAGATCCACAAAGTTCCCAGAACCCAACACAGTCTGTGCTCTTGTCATTCAGTCAATCAGTCGTGTCCAGCTCTTTGTGACCCTATGGACTGCAGCACACCAGGCTTCCCTGCTCTTCACTATCTCCTGGAGCTTGCTCAAACTCGTGCCCATTGAGTTGGTGATGCCAACCAACCATTTCATCCTCTGTCATCCCCTTCTCCTCCTACCTTCAATCTTTTCCAGCATCAGGGTCTTTTCTAAAGAGTCGGCTCTTTGTGTCAGGTGGCCAAAGTACTGGAGCTTCAGCTTCAATATCAGTCCTTCCAGTAAATATTCAGGGTTGATTTCCTTTGGGATTGACTGATTTTATTCCATTGTCTATAGTTATAAAAAGAGCAGCATCACTATCAAGTCAATGACACTGGAGATCAGAGTTTCCCAAACTTTCTCAGTTCACAGCTCCCTTCAGTTCAGTTCAGTTCAGTCTCTCAATCATGTCTCACTCTTTGCAACCCCATGAACCGCAGCATGCCAGCATTCCCTGTCCATCACCAGCTCCCAGAACCCACCAAAACCCATGTCCATTGAGTTGATGATGCCATCCAACCATCTCATCCTCTGTCATCTCCTTCTCCTCCTGCCCTCAATCTTCCCTAGCATCAGGGTCTTTTCAAATAAGTCAGCTCTTCGCATCAGATGGCCAAAGTACTGGAGTTTGAGCTTCAACATCAGTCTTTCCACTGAACACCCAGGACTGACCTCCTTTAGGATGGACTGGTTGGATCTCCTTGTAGTCCAAGGAATTCCCAAGAGTCTTCTCCAACACCACAGTTCAAAAGCATCAATTCTTTGGTGCTCAGCTTTCATTATAGTCCAACTCTCACATCCATACATGACCACTGGAAAAACCATAGCCTTGACTAGACGGACCTTTGTTGACAAAGGAATGTCGCTGCTTTTTAATATGCTGTCTAGGTTGGTCATAACTTTCCTTCCAAGGAGTCAGTTCAGTTCAGTTCAGTCAGTCGTGTCCGACTATTGCGACCCCATGAATCGCAGCACGCCAGGCCTCCCTGTCCATCACAAACTCCCAGAGTTCACTCAGACTCACGTCCATTGAGTCCGTGATGCCATCCAGCCATCTCATCCTCTGTCGTCCCCTTCTCCTCCTACCGCCAATCCCTCCCAGCATCAGGGTCTTTTCCAATGAGTCAACGCTTCGCAT